>OX388317.1:17257588-17857588 GCA_947579605.1 Athripsodes cinereus | reverse complement strand
ATGTTGATGGCCTTTATCATTTGTCTTTTTTTTTCACTTTTTCACCAATATCCAATAAAACAAAGCAGCATATTTATCAAACTCACCATACAATAAATAATGTTGAATATTACATAACGAACACAAGGCAATTCAAAGAGTAAACATCGCGTGAGTACCTGATTACCAATATGAATATGTAGTTAAATACTTGTTCAAGTGTTTGCAAAAAGACAAGTCTTGGGGTGGTCTTGTTCTCCATCATCAGGTTGACTGAGGTCAATGTATCAACTGCCATTATTAATGATTCTTGCTGACTGGTATATATACCAAGTTTTCCTCGTGACGACTTCAGCAAAGGATCTTTGGACTAAAATAATAAGTTATAGATACATTAATCCTCTCTTGCATGATTAGCTGCAGGATAACAACGAGTGGAGTACAAGACATGTATACATGTGTTTTCAATCTTTAAGAGTTGTGTCACCATTTTATTTGTCGGAGATGAACCAGATCGAGATCATAAGTGAAAGACGACTCATGTTTCGTTCACCAAAGGTGAACTGAAAAACAGACTTATCGAGTCATCTCGATCTCGATGGACTTTGGAGATAGAGCATTTAGTGTAGCCAGTCCCAGATACTGGAACAAGCTGTCTATAAATCTGCGAGAGAAGGCGAATAAAGAGTGCCTTAGAAGGAAGCTGACCCGGAGTGTTTTGGCCGATGAACATAGAGTATATCGTTTATGAGGTCATGTTGAGAGTAAACGGCACTTTACAAATCATTGTTCATACTATTCAAAGCTATCACGAATCTTTTTCTACATCAACCATTTTCCCACTGCTGAATGTAGGCCTTTTCCAAAATTTTCCATGCTTCTCTTTCCTTGAGCTGGTCTCGTCCAATTTCAGGGATTATATTATCATTTGCCCATCTTTCTTAGACCAACTTAATATTCCTCCTTATTTCCAATGTTTTCTTTTCATAGGAAATCTAGTGAACGAATAAAGAACGCTTTTTTGGACAACGACTAGCATTAGACATACCTACAAACATAATCAAATAACATGTGATTAATGCAGTGATGTGTTATCTTCAACCTTCGGGATGTCCATATAATAATAATAATATAATATTAATGTTATCCATTTAACGTTTTGCTGCTTAGGATTATTATGTTGTTATAAAATAACGCGAATGCTAGTTACGTAGATCAGTTGAATATTTAACATCTACAGAGGCACACGCGCTTATACCTAACGACAGAAACCAAAACACTTGACATCTATAGTGTATATTATTTTACACAAAAACGCTTTTTCAACCCGTGTTATCGGAGATTCTTTGATGTGATTTCTTTTAATAAGCCCGTACATACTTTCTGTCTTTTGTATTTTGTGAGTACTCTTTTGTTTTGAACAATGAAAATCTTGAGTGTTTTGTTTGCTTGTTTCATTGGATTAACATTATCTATTGGTAAGGTATAAACAAGTTTTTGTATAGTTATTTTTATTACTGTATATTGATTATCATAATATTAATCATTACATAGCATAAAATATCATCGACTTTCTACATATACATATAATCAAGCCCGCAGAGGGCAAGTTTATCGCTGTATTCTCATATCTTCCAACTAACATTTATATATCCAGAAATGTAGTTGGTTACTAACGATACGTTCTTTCCATGGAAAGGGAATAAAACAAAACAATCACAATTGAAATATCTCTTCTCTTTCTGCTCTTGTTGTAAAATGAACTTCTCCAAAGGTTATATATCTATCTATTCTTACATACTTACATTTCGTCCCATGTGGGTTATGCAGAAAGGACGGAATTCCAAATCGATCCTTGCATCTTTTTAATTTCGTCCATATTCACAATATTATTATAATACTACAAAAATGGATTTCAAATAATTCGATCTTTTGTAAATGATGGTGACTTACTAGCTGAACGTACGGTATTATATCGCAAGGGTAAATCACATCACAACACGACATTTAGATCTACATACTTGTAAAATACGGGGAAGAGGCTGATTAAAAAGAATAATCATTGAAAACAAATACGTAAAAGAACCATATCAGACATACCGCATAATATTAATACTGGTTTTCTTATATCACAATAAGACACATTATAAATACATTATAACCGCATCAAACAGTGAATCAATGTAATATTTGTACCATGTTTCCAGTATTAATAATAAGTTATTATTATCTATCTTTGTCTGTGTAGGTATAGTTATTCGTGGTTTTCCTTACCATTCCAGAGGACATCTGAAATTTACATTGTTATCAGCTGAGAACGATCAATAATTTCACCTTGACTTATGCTATGTTGTTTCTAGAATTTGTAGAATTATTGTTATTGTATCTCGTCAGTCTGCGATTTATTTATTTTTTAGTTAAAAACTAATATTGGTAATAAATATTTGTTTTTTTTTTATTTCATCAAATCAATATGTTCGCAAGGGTCAACAAGTTTTGGCACTTTTTCTATCAAATTTGTTGAAAATTGAAAATTTTACCGTTTTTGCTAAACGGGGCCCTTCATGTTTATTTAATATTTCATAATTTGTTAATTTTTTCACTTTACCTACTATACTTATATAATATAAATTATTCTTTTTCTTTTACCGTTTGTTTTTGTTTTACATATCACTATTGGTGACATAATAAATTCTTTGGTAATCCGTAAACCTTTACTGCTTTATGTACTGCTGTGACTGTCTGGGTCCAGCAGGGTTACTCTTGACAAAACTAAACACGATCTTAATCTAGTCTTGATCTTGATCATACGACGCACGAAGGGACTACGGTCAAAAACACCGCACTAACGCTAACGTGCGATCGGTTTGCGTGTATTTTTGGCCAATAGTCACTTCGTGCGTCGTATGATCAAGATCAAGACTAGATTAAGATCGTGTTTAGTTTTGTCAAGAGTAGCCCTGCTGTAAAATTTGTAAAATAAATTTATTATAATGTTCATCTTAAAAGTAAGATGATTAATCGAAACTACCTGTTGTTTTGATTTCAACTGTTAATTATGTTGATTTTTAACTCTATCGCTTTTTACATTATAATGTTAATAAAAAAGCGCGACTTTTTCACTTATGATAAGAATATTTTATGATTACCTTATATCTTCGCTGGAGCTGCTCAGGCTATAATGCGAACTAATATGAAATTGAGATTCCAATCACCGACTGAATTTGTCGGTAGCCTGGAGGTAGAGTGTCACCGTCATGCACAAGTGGTTCGCGGTTCAATCCCAAGTGCCGGTATACTCCCGTTTTACGACAAGTTTTTAACTTACTGTGAAAGGTGTATAATGTTGTATTTGGGTTTGGATAGAAAAAGAAGATGTCATTATTATCTTTTATTTTTATTTATAACTTGTGTTTACTTTTTTCTTATCATTTCAATTTGAAATTGAGCAGAGAACATGCTTTAATAACACTTTTTTTATATTGATAATAAGTCAATTATGCTCATGGCATAAGCAATTTTAAATTGTTCAAGAATACAAATAATGAAACTACACATTAAGTAACCTGAGATCGAGTTTTTCTTTTTTTTCTCAATCGTCTTCACTCTATTTTATTTAAAAAAAACTGAAATACTCGTACATTTGGTAATTGGCAAAGTGTTACTATTGCCCCACTAGGTACGATGCACTTTTATTATTTGGGTAAGTAAAAATAATATAATTTCACATACTAGCCCCACGTGTAAATCCAGTTTGCGGGAAATCTGGAAAATACTAATAGATCTTACTATTCTCCTCGACATGTCCTGCCGGGTTCCCCCGATGTTGACAATTTGGGAGAAACTATCCCAATCACCGACTGAATTTGTCGGTAGCCTGGAGGTAGAGTGTCACCGTCATGCACAAGTGGTTCGCGGTTCAATCCCAAGTGCCGGTATACTCCCCTTTTACGACAAGTTTTTAACTTACTGTGAAAGGTGTATAATGTTGTATTTGGGTTTGGATAGAAAAAGAAGATGTCATTATTATCTTTTATTTTTATTTATAACTTGTGTTTACTTTTTTCTTATCATTTCAATTTGAAATTGAGCAGAGAACATGCTTTAATAACACTTTTTTTATATTGATAATAAGTCAATTATGCTCATGGCATAAGCAATTTTAAATTGTTCAAGAATACAAATAATGAAACTACACATTAAGTAACCTGAGATCGAGTTTTTCTTTTTTTTCTCAATCGTCTTCACTCTATTTTATTTAAAAAAAACTGAAATACTCGTACATTTGGTAATTGGCAAAGTGTTACTATTGCCCCACTAGGTACGATGCACTTTTATTATTTGGGTAAGTAAAAATAATATAATTTCACATACTAGCCCCACGTGTAAATCCAGTTTGCGGGAAATCTGGAAAATACTAATAGATCTTACTATTCTCCTCGACATGTCCTGCCGGGTTCCCCCGATGTTGACAATTTGGGAGAAACTATCCCAATCACCGACTGAATTTGTCGGTAGCCTGGAGGTAGAGTGTCACCGTCATGCACAAGTGGTTCGCGGTTCAATCCCAAGTGCCGGTATACTCCCCTTTTACGACAAGTTTTTAACTTACTGTGAAAGGTGTATAATGTTGTATTTGGGTTTGGATAGAAAAAGAAGATGTCATTATTATCTTTTATTTTTATTTATAACTTGTGTTTACTTTTTTCTTATCATTTCAATTTGAAATTGAGCAGAGAACATGCTTTAATAACACTTTTTTTATATTGATAATAAGTCAATTATGCTCATGGCATAAGCAATTTTAAATTGTTCAAGAATACAAATAATGAAACTACAAATTAAGTAACCTGAGATCGAGTTTTTCTTTTTTTTCTCAATCGTCTTCACTCTATTTTATTTAAAAAAAAACTGAAATACTCGTACATTTGGTAATTGGCAAAGTGTTACTATTGCCCCACTAGGTACGATGCACTTTTATTATTTGGGTAAGTAAAAATAATATAATTTCACATACTAGCCCCACGTGTAAATCCAGTTTGCGGGAAATCTGGAAAATACTAATAGATCTTACTATTCTCCTCGACATGTCCTGCCGGGTTCCCCCGATGTTGACAATTTGGGAGAAACTATCCCTGTCTTGGGCGGTGCGAAACACAACTCCATCACAGTTCTGACGGCGCGCTGTTCTGTTCTCTTATGTGATCGGATCCATATCTATTTTTAATATAATATCACGGCCTATCCCAAAAGTAAGGTAGTCAATAGGTTAACTACATGTAATAAATAAGCAGGTAGCCTCTGCGTGTCAATGAAAATAATACTGAATAATGTGAACAAGTAGGATGGAAGTAAACAATTGAAGAAGTTTATACTCGTGTTACACGTTCCTTTTAATATAAAGAGGCTGTAATATTAACCGAATATAAAAAAATATGACGAAGAATCTCTAAAACCCTTGTCACTTAAAATTATCAATTTATTCGAATTCCTCAAATGTTTTATGTATTTAACAAATTCTTGTTAACAGAAATACTATGGAATATTTTCGTGACAAATTTTCACGCACGTGTAGCGATGATGAACAATGCGACGTAAATAATTATATATACCTATTAGAAAATCACTAGATTTGTACTTGTTGAACGAATTAGAAATATGTATACTGATTTAGTTTTTCTACACCTACGTGAGTGAAGATATTAAGAGTATTACTTAATATCTTCAAATACCTCATCCATACAACCAACAGATTGTACAAACTCCTTCTAGTTGGAACCAGGAAAGGTGTTCCGATGTTTAAGAATCGGCTTAGGCTGGTTTAAGTGTACTTTACCCATAGTAAATTCCACCAATTTCTTTTTCAAACCACTATGTTCGTCATCCGTTGAGCATACATGTCAACTAAAAGCAATCATATATTTTATGATTGTGTTCAAGGCTATTGAGATTTTTTAATTTCTTAAACCTATTTATTTTTATACTTGTTGAATTGGCACACAAGTATGTTATAAAATTCTATAATTGGATAAATTGAAACAGACTTTTCGTTCTGCTATAGATTTGACAGTGCGAGAGAGACGTCTTTCAACTTGTTGTTTCGGCGATGTTCAATCCATAGTTGGACGAAAAGTTGGTTTCAATTTATCCTACCTATTCTATTTTATGTATAAGTAATCTTGAGCCAAAGAATATTTTTGAAATGAAAAAATTCTGCCTTCATTGTCATAGAAACGATGTACCTAATTTGAAGGAAACTTAACGTTTTAATTGTTGAAAAGTTGCGTAGAAAATCGTATTTTTAATCAGCGCACATAAAGGTATATAAAACAGTTATATCATTGAAAGAAAGCAAATACTAACTGCAATGGTAATCTCGCCTCAGAATATAACTCTCGTTCGATAAAGTTTTATTTCATTTTAAGAGTATATCATATAATGAAGCAGCAGGTGGTGAAGAAATTTTAATATTTAATGAATTTAACGCAAATTTTACGAAAAATATTTATTTACTAACTTCGCCTGATGATATAATTATAACAGTTAAAAAATAAAAAAAATGCAATTACACGAGATAAACGATATTATCTTCGTGAAAAAAATGGTATGTACTTGCATGAAACAAAAGTACTAAGAACCTCTCTACATTTAAAAAAAAACTCGAATTTTGACACCCCACATGTCCATATTTAATTGTAAAAAATATGTAGCTATCTTCTTGGAAAAAGTTTTAAAAACCCTTCCACAGTGTAAAAACTTAAGTTTGACAAATCAAGTACCCATTAAGTAAAAAAACAGATGAGTTGAATTTATTCAAATTCTAAAATGAAAAACTGTTTACTTTCAATAGATACATGTTATGCCTACAATATATAGGTATTATTATTTTATCTTCATCGCCTGAGGAATCCATACTTAATTACTTTGCTTATTATTCTAGAATACGATGACAATATTTCGATGAATGTTTGTAGAAACAAGCAATGTTCATATTTATTTCGTAAATACCGGTTTGAAGTAGGTATTTTTTTACCTACTCAATTAATAATTTATTTATTTTGTTAATTGATTTACGAAGCTATTGAATAAAGATATTACAAAATCTTAGTACCTACAGTTTTATACTCCAAACATTCATTATATTATTTACAAACTACCACAACGTTACCGCCAAATAATATTAGGTATACATTCTGTAAACAATATTACTAGATTAGGATCTTACTATATTGTGTCGGAATTAACCTTATTTTAAGAGCATGGCAATTCATGCACAATTTTATAATGTAAACAATAATTCGAAGAAACTGAATATTACTCGTAATTAAAAGTGACTTTAATTTGTTTCAGACATGAAAGCCTTGAGCCACTACAAAGAATTAGGGTGTAAATTCGTTTACTCAAAGTCAAATCCAGAAGAAGTGGAACGATGTGACTGCCCCTTTACAAAGACGGATTCTCCAAAAAATAAATGCTCATACAAGTGAGTTAATGTCAAAAATGATTCCTACTAAAGGATTTCCTATACATTTGACTATGTACTTATTGAACACATTAGATCTTTTATATTACATTTATTTATCAATGTAATATATATTTTATCTATACTCTATTCTATTCCCTCACCCCGCATCCCAAGTGGTGTAGGCAGAGAGAAAGGAACGCCATATAGATCTGTCCCTACATACTTTTTTCGCTTCTTCTTCATTCAAAAAATTTCTCATGCAATCACGTCAATTTCACTACTTCAACACAAGCCGTCCTTGAGAATTTTATCTACGTGATCAAGCCAGACCCCCGCTTGGCCCAGCCAGGCCTGCGCTTCCTCACATTCCTTCTTTCAGTCTAATACAATAGTCTGAAAACTCTTTCACAGTACACATTTTCTATAATAATGGCACATCATATGTACAAGGCAAATTTGTTTATTTTGTAAATAAATCAATGCGATGATATCTAGCTGTCAGTTTTCACAAATTTGTGTATTAGTTTAAGTACATGTCAACTTCTACAGAATTCTTTATATACTTTAGATCAAGGGTGGCCAACCTGCGGCCCGCGGGGTGCCTGCTTGTGGCCCGCGAAGCATATGCACATTTTTTTTATAAAAGTCGATACTATTATCTACACGTTACTTTTTTGAAAAAAGTTATTTGGAAAAAATATTCTTAAAGAAAACCGAGGAGTTTGCAAAACAATTTAAATTCCTATACTATTTTGAAAACTTGGCGATGGAGGGGGGGGGGGGTAGAAATTTCAAGGTGAAGTAAAAGTTCCATATATGGATTATATTATTGTGGCCCGGTAGGAAATCTCATTTCTAAATTTGGCCCGGCTGCTGAAAAGGTTGGCCACCCATGCTTAGATGAATCAGAATCAGAAATGCTTATTTTGTTTGGGTTGACAGATATCAAATATTCTTCTCGCAGTAGGTGATCAGAAACTTAATAAATGCGAAGTAAATCCAAAATTTTGTTTTTGTGACGAATTCAAACGTTAAATTAAGAAATGATATGTTCTCAGAACTTGACTATATAAAGTCTTTATATATTCAATCAAGGAATATTTTTTTCTTGAATATTTTTTATCTAAAACGTTATGCGTATAAAACGAAGTTTGTTTCATTGGAAAGTAAGATTATTTATTTTTATTTTTTTTATTTATTTATTTATTTCATCTCATAAACGGCAAAGCCTTTAACAATATATATCAACAGACATCACTTCAAAAATTACAAATAAAATAGACACAGAATAACACAAAATAAAATAAATATATCAATGATAAACACAAACAGTAAAAAAGGTAAAAACTTATTTCAACAAAAACACTGCAATTTTCTAACATCTGTTGTAACCAATTCAATCACTTAACAATGTGCAACCATTCAGTTCGCGCCGTTAATATTGTCATACATACCATTCAATCAAAATATAGATTATTACTGTATATATTATTTACCTTACATCAGATTCATAATATTTTCTGCATATCCGAGCGCATCCAGCTACTTTCGCATAAGAAAAGTCTCCACGCTAAGTAGTCCCATAAAAAATTACAGGAATCTACAACACGCACACAACAACATTTAATTCATCATTCGAGAAAAGCTCGTTCAGATTTTCATCTTCTTCATATTATACCTATATTTTGTTATGTTGCATAGTTTTTCTGTACTCAGTTAAACAACAGCTAATATATTAATTTCTTTGAAGTTAAAGAGAATTACTCACAAGATCTTTAGAAAAGTTTAGGGAAAAACTTTATAACTTAACTGGAATCAAAATAAGGGAATATGAGAAGGTATAAAATTTAAATATTTTCTGATGATAATGCGCTTCGTTTTGTTTTTGTTCTTAAAGGAATGAAGAGATTAAAATTATAACTTTTTCAACAATAAAACTAATTTTTCGTTATACGTTTATACAAATAATAAGTTTGAAAATTCTCTTTATAATAAATCTAATCTTTGATATAATTGCATTCGAAAGAGTAGAATTTTTAGACATGAAAGAAAAAGATTTAAACTACTTAGTTGTATATCATTTTAGTTTTTTTAAATATTTTTAAAATGTCTAGAAATTGTTACATAGTTAATGCTTCTAAAATAAGTAAAATAGTTGTATATCAATTGAAAATTAATGAGAGTTCACCTAGATTAATTCCCAAAAAAACTCGGCACCCAATTTTGTTGCATTGCTCAAAACAACATTTTTGTTTTCGATAAGTCTTAGTTTTTAAAGTAAATTTTTGTTGTTTCCAGAGGTAAGGAGTATGAAATTGGACAATCAATAGACAACAATGTGAACGATCATGATTGTTCAGTGAATTGTCTTTGTACTGAGACCGGTGAGGAGTCAGGGTAGGTTCTTTTTTTCGATATTCAATATAACATATTTCAAGATATTTTGGCACTCAAGTTCTTAATTATTAGTTTTTCTTTTTTAGTGTCGGTTTCACCTGCGCCCACGTTGAATGTCCAGAATTTTTCAACCCTCCGGATCCCAATAGCACATGTATCAAACAATATTCAGCTAAGTCTTGCTGCCTCACCAAGGAAATTTGTGGTAATTTTCCATAGCGCATTCTTTAAATATGCAGTTAAATTTATATATATTAAGAATTGTGTATTATTTTTGTTTAGTACTGACAATGATCGATTTCATAAATTTAAAAATCTTCTCATTATCTTGGTTAGATTAGGGTTTCATCGCATCTAGGTACTTCTTCTATAAACCCCTCAAAATAAAAGTCTATTGTGAACCACATTTAGACGTATATACGCAACAGCCTAAACTTCTACTGAAGAAGAAGAAAGGCGAAACACAACTGATTGATCTTGGCAAATCCCTTTATTTCCTCAAATTTCCATAGTACGAGTATAATAATTATATCCAACAGGGTGGTCTAACTTGCACAAAGTCCCAAACACAAAATCTTTGTTTGAAGAAATGTTTGTAATTAACTTCTATATTCCAGATGCAGAAAAAATAAATGAACTGGCTACTTGCCAATCGGACGACAAGATATATAAAGAAGGTGAAAAGTTCTATCCTTCAGACAGTTGTAACGTGTGCATATGCAGTAAGGACTTCAATGGTACCTTAGATGGCCCTTGGTGCAGTGTTATCAACTGTGGAATTGAGATTCACTATGCAAGATATGCGCGTGATATGTGCGCACCAGTCTATTTTGAATCACGAGAATGCTGTCCAATTCAATGGATATGCCGTAAGTTGAAAAATATAAATATATTATTTTTAAATATATGCATTAAGTAACAATTAATTTGATGTAGAATCTGGAGACTTTCCATCGAAAGATCCTGGGTTCGACTGCACCCGTTACCGACAAGTAAATATATTGATTATTAAAAACTCAGTTTCATCTTTAGAAAAAACTTGAAAAATATTTTTTTCGCAATCTTTTATAAGGCTATAGTTGTAGATGGTCATTAATCACGAAATATATATAAAAAAATACATGCAATATACATTACTGTTATTTTTGTAATTAATAACGATGTTAATGGTCTAGCATGAAAAGTTTTATGAATACTTGATTTCCACAGGAGCTTATACAAATATAATGGAAAACCTATTCCATGAATAATAACTATTTTAATATATTTTGAATAGAAAGAAATCAGTTTTATTCTCTATAACTTCCACTGCGAAATAAAAGAAATTCAACTTATTGTGCCTATTTAAGTATAAAAAATATTTCTCATAAAATCGTTTGGCAGATTTCTATGATTTTTTTTCAATATCAAGGTAATAAAAGTTTGACATTTTTTCCAAAAAATACGTTTCCTTACATTATGTTTTTTACGCATTTATATACGAAGATTGTACAAATAATGGAATATTTTTTGATACAGTCTTCTGAACCCGGCTTCGATTACGAGTATGTATCTAGTGATCATCAAATAAACAAAATATTATGAATTATTAATTAAATATTTTTTCAGTAAGTTATTTTATTCGTGAACAGTGAGAAAACTGATTTTAGATAAAAAGTGCAGTAAGTCATTCGCTATGTCGGTGTTTAGGTATTATGTAGAATCCTTTTTGTTTGGTAATTTCATAACAAAATTAATTTTCATTGTCATGATGCAATCAGATTGACAACGTCCTTGAAAGACGAAAGACGTCTCTCTCAATAAAAAACAATATAGCAGACGTTATAAAAAAACTACATCCGTCGTTATATATAAATATTTAACTATTAACACAAAATGTACAGGTTGAAAGGCAAAATAGTAGGTAATATCTAGCTATAAAAATGGGTTAAATATTTGAAAAATTACAATATTTTTGTGCCGACGAAACATTGTTTAAAAACAGTATAAGGTATATACGATTAGGCGTATAGAATTTTATTGGATAAGTAGGAAGATATCGCGTCCCTGCGATAAACTCGCCCATTATGCAAATTATTTGTATATACCATGTTGTAATCTATAAATATTATATTATAGTTATTTTTGTCTAAATATTTTGTACAATAAAGTTTATTATCATTGCTTGTAACATGACCTCAAGGGTGCATTGTGTGCTATTTTAGGTCTAAGTTCCAATATAGTACTGTTGTAAAGTATTTCCTTGTTTTGGTGTCATCGAATTTTATACTGTGGTAATACAGGGGGACTCTTGTGGTCTATATCGTGTGTAATATTGATTTTTGTAATGTTTACTGTGCTGACTGTTTGTCCCTTGAAAGATGTTAAAAATAAATAAATAAATAAATAAATACCAAAACAATTAAAAATAGCAACCATAAGAAAGCTTTATGAGGGATCAAGGTGATTTTTTAATGGTATCAATTGTTGCGGAAATTTTTACATATAGACGTTCGACAAGGAAATAATTTTATTATACAAAATGATATTTTCTATTCTAATTTTTTATTGTCCCGTAAAAGACAGGTGTTCTTAAAATTTCACGTAAAGAACAATAAACATATTTAATCTAGCGATGAGATCCGCCGGTCATTATGAATATATCTTATTTTTTTTATCGGCACAGACAGTCAATCTGCTTGTTTATTTAATGCAATTAGTATGCTGTTTACCCTACTTGTCTGATATGCCGTGATGGTATAGTATAGAAGTAGCAATATTTTCTGAAAATAAACGAACATATTAATCGAACGAATTAATCGCACAGTCTTAATATTTAATAATATTAGTGTTTCTTCTTCGAAATTCTGTAACATAAAAATATTGTAAGTACATATTTATCAAGGTAAAATATTATCCTTTGTTCGAATCAGAAGAATAAAAAGCATATTATTTCAGGATAAAAATATTGAACAATGTTTAAGTTAAATATTTTTCCCCAAATAAAATATTCTAATTTCGATTATATAATTATGTTATTTAATTTCCCAAATATAAATTACCCTAATCTGTTAATATTGTACTTTTAAAACGTAATTATAAATTATAAACAGGGTTCATTAAAAAGAGATAAAAATAATTACAAACTTTGTTAAACGATTCATCGGAGGAAAACACCCAAATTATTGTTCTCACAAATACATAATAATAACTCATATTCCAACTGTTAATTAAATATCTCACTCAGAAACAGACACTAAAATTGTTCCGACTTTTTAACCGGCTAAACTTATACCTTTTGAATGCCAAATGTTTTTGGCTGATGACTACAAAATAATAATTGCTATTTGAGATATATATTTTGTAGCAATGATAATATGTATAAAAGGTCATATTGCGCAACAGAATAAAACTGCGTTTTGTCAGTAAATTAAGCCTTTGAATTTATTCAATGTCAATAATAAACATGTCTGGTAAGACGTGTTTAAATTGTCAACATTATGACCATAGAGCAGAAACGTAGTACTAATGGAATTCAACTTCTATACTTAATATTTTTTGTATTGTTTTTATTTTGTATGTATTGCAATTTGATGACAATGGTAAATTTATGTAGTTTTTTGTAATGCGGAACTCCGATGTTTTCTATGAAGATGCACTTGACAGAATAAAGTGGCAAAATAAAATAAGAAAGGCAGACTCCACTATCATGTAGGACTAATAAGTGCCCAAGGAGGGGAAGAAGATAATTTTATTTAATGGTGAATCGATTATTTTTGTATAGTGATGGTAAATGATATTATTGATTGATTTTTGTTTTTTTCGTCGATACATTTTTTTTTTACTTTATTCAAATAAAAATTACAATATGTGTGCAAAATCCCGATAAGCTCAGGTTATGCTTAGTTGAATATAATATTGAAATTGTTGACTTTTGTATTGGGAGTGAATTTTCAAAAATTGTATTGACGATACGAGTTCGTCGTATGACGATACGAGTTCGTCGGTAGCCTGGAGGTAGAGTCTCGGTCTCGTAAACAAGGGGTCGATGGTTCGATACCAGGTGCCGGCAAACTCCCCTTTCACGACACAAGCTTTTAGTAGCTTACTGTGAAAGGTGTATAAGGTTATATTTGAGTTTATAACAAAACCCAGATATTTCTCTTTTAAAAAAAAAAAAAAAAAGATTTATATGGGGATTGTTGTTGATATATCTTAATTATTATTGAAAAGACGTTATTATTAAACATAATTTTGTTTTTGTCTGAATGCTGAATGTTTGGTATATGATTTGCATATCAAAGGTCTTAATAATATATAATGAAAATTACTTCATGGTGTTTGAGTCAACTGAATTTGTTCCGCACCAGCCAACTTTTACTGTTTGTATGGTGTACGGCGCGTTTTAGATTCTTGTAATTATTATGAGACTCCTTAGCACGGAGACTTTTCGTATGGGAAAGTAGCTGGATTCACTCGGACATGCAGAAAATATTATGAAACCCATGTAAAATTTATAAAAATTCTGTACGTGGGAGCGAAACTACACCGTGTCAAATTTTGGTCGAATTGACTTACATATAAACATAGTATGTAGTCCTTGTTATTCTCTTTTTGATAATATATTCATCTATTTTGAAAACCAGATATATTTTGAAGTAACCATTAATAAATAATATAATGTCAAATTTTTGTAAAAGCAAAATAACCTCATTTTAATGCAACTTTTTTTTTTTTCAAAAAAGTGTGAGATATGGTTAATAGCATTACATTACATTATATATATTTGTATGTATGTGTGTATGTGTGTATACATGTGTATATTATTGTATTGTACTTAATTTTTGGGTATAATATTGGTTTAATTTATTATGGTTAATTATGGTCACACATGTATTGTGTGAAATCACTTTATTTTAATTTTTCCCAATATGGGCTATTTTTGTTTCTTTTTGTTTATTGTTCCAACGAGGCGACTTACGTTGATCTGTTCTTCGGGTCGCCCCTGAGGAAATGAAAGTTATGTGTGCAAATTCGGATAAATAGGAGTCTCCGACTCCTGAGATATCCGAGTGTGTAGAGGTTCTTTCAATGTATGGTTAATAGCAATCATTCACAATAATTTTCAAGAGTAATTTCGTGTTAACTAACATTTGAGCAGCAAGTGTAATTTTCTTGAGAAAATTATGAATGGCCATACTGAAAGATGGCATCTGTTGAAAAAGTGTAGTTTCGCTAATCCAAATATGAAAACGTAAGGTAATTTTTTTCATCCAAACATACCATCACGGCATCTCCCACAACTAGGGGAGCCAGCGGACCAGCCGCTTGCAATAAACATTTAAGTCATCTTCTCCGCGCTAGTTAAAGTAATGACATTTAGAATGGGTGGCATACTCGTCTTTAACTGGAGATATTAAATGAGTTAATGTTTATCAAATAAAGTTTTTTTTTAAACTACTATAGATGACTCGTACACATTGAATTAGCTCAGAAAATGGACATTAATTTATTAATTGCCTAGTCTGAGGATCGAACCCACGACCCCAACAGACAGACTGACTAACAGACTGTGTTACATACAATAATCATGAGTTAATGTTTTATGAGTACCTGCATTTACAGAACACTTAAAAAAATATTTTTCCATATGCCTCAAGGCATAATGATTATGTTAAAATAAACGTACTTACTTTTCAATAATGCTGTAAACGTTTTTTTAATCTTAAGTTCTAAGAACTTTGAGAGCTTTTGTTTTACATGTTGTTGTTTAATAATAAGGCTTTACGTTTTGATTTTTAATCTGCCTATACATGAAAGGTTGTCATTTAACATTACGTACTTACTTATTTAGACATTTTCAAGCTTTGGCTTACCATTTAATAAATTGTATGTGTCATATAATATTATAACAATGACTACGCACTTACCTAAACATTTCCATTATTCAGTAATGAGAAATTAAAAACAATTTATAAGCAGCTACACGTGATTCTACGACTACTAAAAATAACTTGCTTCGACTACTTGCAATTTCTTTTTAAACGACAGTGGTTTATTTTGATATTTCACAATATCTTTAATTTAGCGTTGAGTAGTCCCACCAATCTCGAATGTGTCAAAAAATAAAGAAATTTAGCAGCTAAAAAGAAGAGTACCTATGATACTTACTCATATTATTTGTCACGGAATAGAAAGTGTAAATTCATTACCTTTGTAAGTTTACAGGTTTGTTACACATACTTTATTTATTTATTTATTCTTTACCGTACATTGATTGCAAGCAATTATACATATAAAAAGTTAGTATAAAATATTATCAATTTACGGAGAGTTCATAGCAGATGTCCGATGTTTCGAACTAACCCAATAACATAAAAGTAAATACTTGTGATGAAGGGACCAACCTACATTTTCATTGCATTTAATAAATCCATTGAAATCTCAAATTTTATGAGATATTGTGATGGAATATAAACAGATAGATTTATGAATTTTTTTAACACTTCAATTATCTATTATAATTCATACATATATAGTAAAAAATTTCTTCTATCTACTTGACATCTCCTTACTGTATTACAATAATTGTTCTTGACATTTACCAAACCTTTGTTGACATTTACACTCTCACCACAATGTTTTGATTTTTCATGACTTTTCTAATTGTTATGTTTCGACTAATTTTATGATTGTTATAGTTTGATTTCCAATTATATTATGTTCTTCGCCAATTATTGTTCTGTTCCAACTGTGTTGTGAATGAGAATTATGTTTTGTTTTTGTTTTATATTTTAACATGTAAAAGGCTCACGCCGTGAATGTATGTATGTATAAATATTGTTTGCCGTATCACTGAATTCCAAATCGTGTAAAGGAGATCTCACGAAAACAATATCTTATTCTAAAGTGTTATTGTTTTTTTAATATGGCTTCGCTGAAAGGTCATGAAAGGTTTGTAACTAAGGCGTAATCTTTCATGAAATTTCAAGGTCTTGTTTATTTTCACATTCTCAATATAACAATGGTTAAGTACCTACTTGTAAACAATGATTGAAGTGGACATGAATTGTTTGCGTAGAAATCAGTAGGTAGTAGAGAACATATTGATTTTAATACGAGTAGTTGATAAGTTCGGTGGCATAACAAAAGCATAGGTTTATCATAACACTTTTTATTTTAAATAACATAACAAAAAAAATGTTCGGTCTCAAAGGTGGAGTAAGTTTTTATTTATGTATATTTTTTGTCTCACTATAAAAAATGTTGGGTAAATTGAAACAAGCGTTTTTTTTCTACTAAAGAATTAACAACACGAGAAATCGATCAATCTCAACATGGATAAAGAAACCTCTCTCATATTATTTAATCTTTAGCAGAAAGAAACGCTATAACATTGCAACTCAATGGTGAACCGCTGGAGAGGGTGGATCGATTTAAGTACCTGGGTAGTATGATTACGTCGTCTGTGGACCCAGATGTGGAAGTGAAGTTGACACGATATCGTCCCACCAGGACGATCGCATCATATCATTATACAAAATTATCAAAAGAGAAATTATCAAGAACATTTAAAGAAATGAATTTACATTATTTATACATAAGAAAAGTATATAAATTGGCTCAGCCCCCAGCTTTCTATGTACAAAGCACATAGAAAACACATAGAATAGAAATTATATTATATAGAGAAAGTTTATAAAGAAAGTTACAATTATATTTGCAAGTAACACAGATTAATATTGGCTCAAGTTCATGTCTAGGTATGAATCTACTTGGTCTGTACAAGAGGAATGCATTGTGTGTGTGTGTACATATTTCAATTATATATTTATACTTACGTAAAGTTCAGAGAATTCTTTATCCTTCGGTTTCATCATTTTCTTATGGTCATCATATCATTACAGAATATATATAGGTAATTTCAGCAATAATGTTTCTTCTGTTAGCATACTTTAATTTGCAAAGATTCTACCGATTTCTTTTCTTGAGTAGAATTATAGATATATATCTCCAAGTAAACAATCAAAAATTGATGTCAAGTGGAACAAAGATTATCATAAGTACATCAGACCTTTCCAAGAACGTGGATATTTTATTTCCATCAGTGGAGCCATTCATTTAGCTCTTTGTTGCCTTCATAGTGAAATAATATGGTCCTTTATCCATTGGTTGGACAAGGATTCGAACCTTGGTTACATAACTACTCCAAGTATAAACTAGGTTATTGGAAGATTATATACAAGGAGGCGAAGAGATGTACTTTAGCATTATTAAAAGTATTGAATCTACTTGTAGGTATAAAATGGATTTCAACAGAAAGATATCGTAGGGTAAGTGATTCACATTTATTGTGCAAACATATATTACATAACAAGACAGTTATTTTCAAAGTAAATTTGTAGGGAATGATACCCCGCTCAATATGCAAAGTTATGAAAGTTATATCATATTCGGATTGAGACAATAAAACAAACAATGGTAATTATCAAATAAACCAACCTTGGTATTATCAATATAAATCAATACCTGGTTTATCATATGGTCTATAAACAATTAAATGGAATCATTCATTCTTCAGTCAAACTCAAAATCTTAAATTATTACACAACGGAAAATAATATATAGGTCAGTTCAATGATAATATGAACTCTGTTACGGAACAAATATCATTACATACAATATACAATGGCAATATAGTCACTTACAGATGGACAGGCGAACAGGTGTTGAATAACACAAAGTCGAGTATGTTACTGATGACGTATTTTATACACTTTGACGGTAGAAGGCAGGATCGTGAAAGAAACATACTCTGATGTATTTATGGCGGTCGCTGGTCATTCCAAAGACGTACAGTGGTGTGTGGTGGTGTCAGAATCTGATAGATTCTGTCCTCAAGACGGAAGAGATCACTATTTCTCAAGAGACATGGGAAATATTATACGTTCCTACACTATCCTCAGTGTAAAAGGCAGAAGGCGTCACTATTTCAATAGTCCTTTCAGAAATACACAGCTAGTCATTTAATCACTCTTTTAACAAAGGTCGAGACCGGAGAATTTACTAGAGGATTACCCAGTTCACATTGGAATGCGAGTTATATCGGTAAATCACCGATATGCAATACTCAGGCTCTCCGAGGTGAAGTTATACACGTTGCAGATTTTGGAACACATTCGTAACTTTAATTAAATTTATAATACTGAGCAATTAGAAAGAATAGTTTATGCGATGTTATATGATTCCTATCATTGAATATTTGTTCAGAAACAATGGATTATCTCACTTCACACGGGTAAGTAGATTGGCGGGAACACAACGAAACCACGCCCTAACGGACATATATTATTTACTCAAAACTTCCAAATATTATCATTATCACCACAAGAATCGTAGTCTATATATATCTCAAATAGAATATAAGCTTGTCCATAACATTATTCTGTTTATTAATTACTATAAATTTTTAATCGTTATTATTGTTCCTTGATATTGGCGGCAAGATTGATCGCGCACGTAAAACTAACACAGATTTTTAAAGTACATTATTAACGACACACAATAAGAATAGTTTTACGTACAACAGAGGGCAACACACTTGTTTATCACATTATGAAGTTAAGTACTAATGAATAATTATCGTTTGTATTATTGTGTCGGAGCTACGCAAGGCGGTTCGCAACTAAGGCGGGAAGGGACAAACCCTTCTTTCGTCCGACCTATGCCATGATTTGCGGGTAACTGATTTCAAAAAGACGCGTCCTATTCAACAAACCGTTGGGTCGGTTGCATCAGCTAGTCACGTGTTCTTTGTAACGTACAATTATTATTATTATTACGGAAGACTCATAGACAACAAATGGATATTGGAACATTAGCTAGTACGAACTTTTCCGCAGCGATTATTTAATGCGTAGCAAAGTGCAGGATTGAAGCAGCCCGTAGTTCATTCAACAAAATGAGATCAAGATTCTGCAATGACAATATAAATTTGAAACTCAGGCAGAGAATGTTGAAGTGCTATGTGTGGTCTGTGCTGCTGTATGGCTCAGAAACTTGGACCCTGAATGTGCACACTATGAACCGGTTGGAGTCATTCGAGATGTGGTTGCACAGGAGAATGATTCGCATACCATGGACAGATTTGGTCAGCAACTCGGAGGTTTTGAGAAGAGCCAATTGCAGTAGACAGCTGCTGAAGAACGTTAAGGTCCGTAAGATTTCATATCTGGGTCACGTTCTGCGGGGCGATAAGTATAGTCTGCTCCAGTTGATACTGATGGGGAAGATTGAGGGGCAGCGTGGTCCTGGTAGAAGGCAAACGTCTTGGCTGCGCAATATAAGAGACTGGACCGGGATGAGACATGTGGGAGAGCTGTTCCGGGTCGCGCAGGATAGGGAAGCCTTCGCCAGAGTGATTGCCAACGTCGGGGGGACCTGATACGGCACGAGAAGAAGAAGAAGAAGAAAGAAACGCTTGTTTCAATTTATCCAATTATAGAATTCTACTACTTACGTACCAATATTATAAATAATAATCGCTCCCGTTACTCAAACTTTCATAAGAATCTTAAAAGTGACGGATGAATAATCAATCATTTTATTATTCTGCTGCCTTACTGCATAACTAATTTGAGCGGGATGGAACGTATCTAAGTAGGTTTCTTAAACATTTAAATGATTAAATGATTTATAAGGTATCCCTCGCAAGGAGGTGAAAAGTTTAATATTGAATCATTTGAGGGACTGACTGAGAGATGAATACTGTACGATTTTATTTTGTGATATAAAATAATTCGCGGGAAACTTTAGGTTCAAGAAAATGTTTGAATTAATTTTCATTTTGACATTAGTACGTACTATTTACCAGGCTTGTAATTTTATTGGTATAGTTCCAACACTGCACTTATAACTATAATTCATCAGTCAGCAGATTGCAGTGCCATGGGTATGAATGAGCATATTTTATATAATATGTTGTTGACGTGAATTGGCTTAAAAAATTATGAATTCGCTTCTTCCTAGTAGCTGTGATTTTATGTCTTAACTAGGTTTGAAATGGATTGAAAAACTTTTGACAATTTGAATTTTTGAAGAAGGTTTTTACTTCTTGGTATATTCAAGTGTTTTTTAAGATATTCCAAAAATATATGGACTTAGTTATAAGTATTCAAATTTTAATATTTTTTTTTATAACTTATCATTTTTTTCTAGGAAATACTTATATTTTATGTTCATTTTGTTATGATTTGGTTTATTTCAAATTCGAATCTGTGTTATAAAGTCCATGTATGTACTATAAAAAGCAAATACCACATATTCTTAAAATGTAATTATAAATGCTTTTCAACAAGCGAAACACAGATACAAGTAGGTACCCACGTATACTTGTTTTTGTATAAATGCGAATAATTAATAATTTGCCAGCAACGCACATAAATACTTTTGCTCGGAATTGATTTGTGTATTTCGATTAAACAAACACTCAACTTCGTATACTTGTTCAACGAGTTACCCAGTCAGTTAATTAACTTTACTTCAAAGCTAGAATAAGTATATGTATCACGAAACTCATTGCATATTTACCTGTAGCTGTCAAAGCGTTTTGTTACAGGAAAAGCTTTCAAAGCATACTATTCTCTGAATGTAACACAGGGAAAAAATTAAAACAATGTTTAATACGTTTTCGTTTTACTGTTACGATGTTATAGTTAAAACATGATATTATAAATAATTCTCTAAACTAAAAAGTATTATTTTGTACCGTCACTGTTCATGATGTCAGTTTAGATCCATTGTGAGTCTGACAAGTGGAGCAGAACAAGGGGGATCCGGAAATCAAAGGAAACGTGTTTGGGATTTGCGTAATATGAAACGATGCTTACACAAAGATAATAGAAGATTTAGCTAAAACATATGTTAGTATAGGCTTTATAACTATTTATTATCCATGTAGACATCGAAATAATGCTAATTTTGGTTTGATTTCACAAAATACTCCTAGGAAATGTTTTACATACATAATTATATGGATTAAATATTAATCCTACATCTTACGATCCCACGATTCATGTATTGTTTCTTTTGTTTTCAGCGGGTAAAAACGATACAGTCCAGGAATCGGCTGCCGTAAAGAGCAATAATCCAGACTTGAAATGTACTTATGGAGACATGATCCTAGACATTGGAGATCAGGTACAAGGAGAGAATGAATGTATAACATGCAAGTGTCAAATCCCTCCGCTTGTGACGTGCGTTCAGAAAGCAGGCTGTTAAAAGCTGGAAGCTATGCCAAGATTATTTAATTTGTAATTTATTTAATTACTTATTTATTTCTTTGATAATGACGCGATTTGTAAGTTTGTGACATTTTTTGTCAATTCTGTGTGTTACTACATTTTTAAATAAATTAAACATACCTAGTTACAGTGATTTGTTTTCGGTTGGACTCATTAGTTTGATTTTATCAAAAGAGTTAGTAATGACTTCTCAATGTTTGTGATAGTGTTTTGTGTTTTTTGTTATCAATAGTGTTGCTGTTCTGTGATTTCTTTGCTCTGGTGTTTTGTGTTTTACTATAATATCAAATAATTTAAATTTATGAATTGTTTTACCAGATTTGTAATACTGCACGCCTCTGACACCAGCAACCTTAGTTGCTGTTTTGAGGTATTGTTTATGATTGAATAAATTGAATAAATTGAAATTGAATATCCGATCCGAATCATAATGTAATTGATAATCTGAATTGATTTGAATTATTTCACAAGTAAATGTAGCCTCATGATACAAATCAAATAAATAAAATTAATTCAAATGATATTAAAACTCAGTAATTACATATTATTCAAATTTAATATTTATATAGGTACATATTCATATTCCTAATGGATTACCTAATTATACTATACATGGTAAACAAATATTAAAACTTAATAAAAATATAATTATATATATTATATATACTTGCCCCAGAACAGATTTTAATCTAGTGGGGCAATATATTCCATTATATTGTTTTTTATGTTAATTTTGTATGCTCTATTTGGAATAATAAATAAATAAAAAAAAAATATATATAAGTTTGGAAAAAAATGTTATTGTAAACCATCAATTCATATACTTTACATACATATATTTTCTCGTTGACAGAAATGCTTCATTACAAGAATTCAATATTTTATTACTTCCGAATAATACTTAAATTAATTAATTTATTTATTCTTTTTGTACATCATCATTATACAGCAAAGTTTACAAAAGAATATGGAATATAAACTTCTGAGATGGTATGCAGTTGCGAGATTATCACTATGTAGTTATTTCTTCCATCATAACACTGATATTTAATTAACCAACCTACAGCTATTAACATAATAGAAATAGTTAAGATTATTATGTACTTAAATTATATTTCACATAAATAAATATTTTATTTACTTTTCCTATTTTTGTTATTTTTCTTAAATTATTCCTAATATTCCGAATGATTAATCAACACCTTATATTCTGTTGAGAAATTAATTCGTGGCTCAATTGAGAATTGACTCGTTGGCTCGTGGCTCAATTGAGAATTGACTTGTTCTCGTAAACAAGATGGTAACAAAGAGAAACCATAGTAGTCGGCGATGTACAAGAAACTGCATAGACAAATATAATTCCATTCAAGTTCTTTCTATCGGTACTATCATGCCATATCCCACAAGTGGGGTGGCCAGCTGACCATTGATTTACATTTTTAATTGAAATTTGACTAATATTAAAAAATATATATTTATATATTTGATTTCTTGTAGTCAAGTATTGAACGGTCTTTATACATTTAATATAATAAAAAAGTATCAATTTAAACATATAAATATTGTCATTTGTGGAGGACGGCTATAGTCTTCAAGACCTGATTTTGACAGTCTGTCGTGAACTATTGAAGTGGGAAATTTTTGACCAAACACGGAAATTAATTAAACAATATTATTTAAACGAGACTCTTTCCTAACAGCACTTTTGCATGCTTGTAACGTTTTATATAAACGGTCTAATCAATAAAAGTATAATGCAAAGCGAGCACTTCATGAAAGCGCTGGTAAAAGCTCTTCGTACTTTATTATACAATATGTACGATTTTCTTAATGCATTTATGCAAATATGGATACCGCAAATATTTCACATTGTATTATTATTATTCTTATAATCTTCTGAAGACATTTATTATTGTTGCTATAAAATAAACTTCCAAATAAAACTAACATCTTCAGAAGTACATTATTATATAGTTGTCACTGTTTATTATACATTAGTATCCCCGATACACCGCAGCTGAAAGTTGGTTATGGTCTTTTTTGCTGGTGTTAAATTGCTCAAAGTTTTTGAGTATCATTTGTGGAACAACTGCAATAATAAGATTGTTAAGTAAACTACGCCACCTACAGGGTGGGATAAAGAAATGTTTTCGGAGAATGGAGTTAAGTCACAGTTACTTCATTCATTTGTAAATTATCCGACTACAAACACTAGTTTATGATAGAGAAAACCCTTCATTAAAATGATGATCCTTTTTTTTATTATGTAAAGGTTGTGGATAAAAAGCTTATAAATAAGTTACGATCTTTTGGACATGGTAAACAAATGGACAATAAATTAATGACGAAGAGGGTGAATTTATGTGAAAGACAGGGTATATTGGCGTGTGGATGTATATAAAGATAATGAAAGAAATATGTAAGGATACACAACTCCCTCTGAGTGATAGCTTAAGAAAATGTTAGTAGGTAATACATAATAGAAGAAATTATACTATTTTACAACTAGCTGTAAATGAGAAGATTTAGGTTCTTATATGGATTGGAAGATAACAGTTTCGGAGCATCCGAGAGTGGACCGGGATGAGGGGTGTGAAGGAAGTGTTTCATGCTGTCCAGGATAGAGAAAGTTTCTTCCGTGTGATCGTCACCGTCGGGAGGACCCGATTGGACACATAGAGAAGACTTGTTATTTACATAAAACATCATACTTTATGCTGGAACGTACGCAAGAGATTAAAAAAAATATAGTTACAGAAGAAAGACGAATTTAGTACGATAAAATTGAGACACTAATTTTTAAACATAGAAAAATTGCAATCAATTAAATTGAGGAATAATCTTTATGAATGGATAAATCAATCATCATGTTTATTTGCCACTTGTGAGGTATATCTTGATGGTACAAATAGTTATAGTTCTATATTTTCAAGTGTAACTTTGTGGAAATGCATTATAAAAGATAATATTTAAATAAAATCAAACACTGTTTCATTCCACTATGAGATTGTTTTAATTATTAGAACGTTTTCATCTACAATGTATTGTGTTATTACTGATGATGACTACATTGTAGTTGAAAACGTTCTAATAATTAAAACAATCTCATAGTGGAATGAAACAGTGTTTGATTTAATTTAAATATTATCTTTTTTAAATATAGTTCATTATATTGTAATAGATCTTCCATTGCCAATCGTACCTAATGTGTAGACTGATCAGATGTTATCTACTTCTACTAGTACCTATACCATCACGGCATATCCCACAAGTGGCTTGCCAGTAGATTAGCTGTATGTTATAATGTTTAATTTATCGACCGAGGTTCTTGCTCGAAGTTCCTATTAATAATTTTTAAAATGAAACACGATATATAGTTATTCCACTATTGACTTTATTTTTGTGAGCCGGCTTTCAAGAGCTTTCGCTCTCATCGTCAGGCCGGTCTCATCTCAAAGCCGGCTCGCAAAAATAAATAAAGTCAATATAACTTTTTTTTTTAAATATGTATCTGGGTTTTTCTTATAAATCCAAATACAACCTTATAGGTACACCTTTCACAGTAAGCTAAAAGCTTGTGTCGTGAAAGGGGAGTTTGCCGACACCTAGGATCGAACCACGGACCTCATGTGCACGACGCCGAGACTCTACCTCCAGGCTACCGACGAACTCATATCGTGTTTCATTTTAAAATTATTAGTATGTTATAAGCATACAAGCTGTTCTCTCCATGCAAACAAAAATGAAGACGTTGAGGATGTAATAATTTAAGATGTATAATGCCTTTTACAGGTCATTGAAATACTTACCAAAAAGAGTGAAAGATCTTTTCTTCCCAACTTGCTCCACGGAACAAATCAAACGTTACAATATTGAATAGCATGATTTCAATAAATTTTCATATTGTGTACACTCACATCACTCTATATAATGTGAAGTGAAATGAAGTGCAGTCATGTGGATCTACATACGTACAGTACATATATTATCGTACTGGCTATACATTACATATTATTATTGTAGGTATATAGTAAGAAGCATGAGGGCCATTAAGCTTGCTAGGAACTATGTAAACGCTGTCTGTGTGGGTATACCTATATGTAGGTAACCTTATCCTCACTAACAGAAATAGGTAGATTCTAGTTGTTGTAGAATAGTGTATCGGTTAAAGAAGCAGTCTCCAGCTTATACCCTTACTGATTACCTACTGGAGTAAGTTCAATGGACCAAATCCGAATAGGTAATTGGTACAAGTAAAGTTTATAGATGCATAACTACAAACTATTGTCAGTGGAAAATCACAATTACATAAATTGGGTTCGTTGGAATTGGGTTAATTTGGGTTAGTTGGAAGAGATCGCGCCTATGCGATAAACTCGCCCTCGCATATTGATAATATCTTATTTGAATCCATTTTTCTATAAAATTATATGTAGATATTGTGATCAATATACAGTGAAGAATGAGTAAATAAACAAATAAAATAAATCAAATTAGTGTTATTTTACAAGTAGACACCTTGCAGTTTCATTCACGTTAATTTAGCTTTTCCATTCCCAAGGGGTTTTCAGGATGAAAATCATATGTGTGATTCAGGTTATATACATTTCAAATATCGATATACATACATATATGTTTAATATGTATTTGATGTGTCTGTTGGTGTATGTTTGATATGAATAAATAAATAAATAAAAATACGATACCCTAACATAACTACCAAGGGTGAAACCGTGAGATTCTCGCTGATTTATAATGTTAGTGGGATTTTTTTAATTATTTGTTAGTCATTAGTCATTATGCTTAAATTAAAGTTTCTCAATATTAAACCTGCCACAAGTAAATAAAACCGGACCATTGTCATTCTGCTTTTTATCTAATTTATCAAAGTGGCAATAACAACATTTAGCCATTAGCTGTCGCGGGTAGGATTGATGACATTGGCGGGCCGGATTTCGCTAGCGAGCTGAAGTTTGAAGACCCAGGGATAAAGCAACAATTCTCAAAGTGGTCTATGTTGACTCCTAGATGTAGATCTCAAACTGTGATGAATCTATTTTATAAATAATTAGATCATTGCTTTTGTTAATGAAATATAATGAGATAAGAACGATATATAATAAGGTACTTACTTTTATTTCGAAGAATATGTGGGGGGTTGAAATAAAGCCGTAAATTTAATATCGTTAATACATAATAATGTTATCAAATGACGCAGTTCATATTTCTACAAGATAGATAGGAAAATAGATATCTATGTATGTACATGAATGAAAATAGGTCGGTAAAAGATTTTTTAATTTTAATTTTTCTTACTTCTTTAAACGTTTCATTTATGATGATTGAGTTGAAACAAATTTTCTATCAACAACAGATACCATTTTTTTAAAATTAATTACCTACTTCTTTTTGTGACTCACAATAATAGCTTTCACTGTTTCTTTCTAAACGATGTATTGTGATAGAGGGTGTTACGGAAATATGTTAGCCTAAAATTGTGTAAATTTTTTTTTAAATGAAACACGATATATAGTTATTCCACTATTGACTTTATTTATTATTGCGAACCGGCTTTCAAGAATTTCCGCTATCATCTTCAGGCAAAAGTAAAACCTAAACTTGGTTACGTAGATGTGGACACAGACAGTGTATTATTTTATGCCAATATAAATATATTTCTTGTTGAATGCCAATCTGAATAATCAATTTATCGATGCCAATAATTAAAATAACACATGTTAAAAAAAAATAGGAACCCAAAATAATAGTTAAGTACAATTTAAATTATTCAATGAAAAAATATTCAAAAAATATTAGCTGGGAGTCAAACAACAAGCTTTGGAAAAATAAAAAATTAGGCATTTGTTACAAAAAAAAACTTATTTCTTGTTTATATCGTTGAAAAATAAAACAGATTTATAATCGCATTCTTGCTTAGTTATTAAAATGTATCTCCTCTTAATCATAGAATCCAATTTATAAGTAAACACATATTTTGAATACAGTATTTGTATCATGGAATTTCATTTCTCTTTGTTTTGTTTACGGAAATGATATTCATAGAATTATTTTACAATGGTATTAACATGTTTGAATGAATTTCTTAAGGTTCCATTTACTTCGAATCAAAGATCTTTTGCAACTTCGAAACTTCTAGAAGTTTGAAACATTTCTGAATTCTGCGACTTTTCATTCTTAACATTTTTATGGAATGTTGACATTTCTATGGTATAATATTTACGTATACCCTATACTTGTAGTCATAATTCTATTTTTTGCAATATTATTTTTATTTATTCATTCATCACTGTGCATGGATTACAACACAAACAGTTTTACATAAAAATGCATTAATAAGATATTATCAATATATAATAGGCGAATTTATCGCAGAGGCGCGATCAAATCTTAATGCAATACTTTAAATATTGTACTTGCGTGATGGATATTAATTGTATACAGTAACAAACTCATTAACATTATTCTTACGGTTCTACATTAGGTTGAAATTTTATAGCCGTTAAATACACAAATTTAATTATTAATTGATTTGGAGGATACATTAAGAATGTATGGAGTTACAACTGCAGATACCACAATTTTATTAGCTATTCATTTAGCTATGTTTAGGCATTATTATTATCTTGATACGATAGGGATCCTGACATCTTCAACTGTTAGATTTGACTGAGAGTATCGGTTTCAAAAAATAGTTATTGTCATTTTAAAATTGTCACCCTGAACTGAGACCATAACAACTTTTGGCCAAGGTGATTTCAGCAGGAAAAAACAAAGCAAGACATAAAAAAGATCGAAAGAAAAAATCACAAAAGAGACATCATCAAAAAGAAACAACGGAAGAAAAAATAGATAAAGTCATTGTATGTTATGTAGAAAATATCACCATGGTCATTCTAAATTAATAATTTTATAGCCTTTCTGATAGGAAAATTTGTAATTTTATTTTTTCTGCTATCTGTTAGGTAAAAAAGCATACGCTGTCGAGAAAGATTGATATTCTTATTTGATATGCTTATACACACTTAGACAAAATCAATCATTAAAAACCCAAGTTTTATTAAAATTGCAAACGTTTTTTTTTCTATATTAACGGTAGTTCCGAGTCTTTAAAATATGTAAGCAATCCTCTTATGGCGGGCGCCATACATCTGTGTTAAATACACAGTACAATATTCTCTTCTGGTAGTATAATACTCTTACCCAAAGATCTCCAAAGTTATTTATCTCATAGGACCTTACATTTTTTTGTATTTAAAAAGATTTTTCCTCCAAAAGTTTTGAGTTTGATCCGCCCGTGTAAAATTATCCCATTGTACCTATATATAATATTTGTCATAGGTTCATACTGTTTAATAAGTGATGGCTTGTTACCAAAAGTGGACAAATTCATTTGCTGCAAAATATCAAATAACAAAATTTTTGACTATTAGGTATTTATTACTATTTTGGCTGTTGATTTTCTCTGCTGTTTTTCACACACATATACTTCATAAGATTCAACTGTTGAAAAATGCAGTTTTATAGAATTAAACACAAATAATATTTACGCATATTATTTTTTGGATTTCTCCGTTTTTAATTCTGAAGAAGGTATTTACATTTTATTTTTTACCTCATATAGGAAATTATTAACAAAATATAGGTAAGTTCATATGGGTAATACCATTACCTGTCTAAATTCACATGGTTTACATATACTATCGCCATCTTCAGAACCCCTGAGTAAGTATCGTCTTCTCCATACATTTAATTATGTATGACAACTGGAAGAGACTGACTCAAAAAGCTACGAAATATATTTTTCACTAAATTGTATGAAGATTCATGTCTATATGGATCATTTGCCTGTAGCTGGGAAGTAGTTCACGATTAGGCAATATAAATAATCGTATTTTTCTACTCTCAAAGAAATGCATAAAAATCACTATTTCATAAAGTAATAAAATTACTTAATTACATAAAAAATATTTCTATGTATGTGTATATATGATTTGCAGTTTTTTTAATTAATATAAATCGACAACTCTCGCCCTTCAAAGAAAACAAATTCAAGGTTCATGAAAGTTGTCTGATTTTTTGTTGTTGATAAAAACAAAAAACAAATTCAAAATTTGGACCGGAACTTCAACCCACAACCCATCCTTTACGAGAGGTATGTTTTTGAGGTATTTTCATATATTATATTAATTCTTTAGTCCATACAGCAATAGACTATTTCAAAAAATTTCAGCTATTCTATTTAATATGTTAGAGAACAATGTAATATTGTCAATATAATATATATCCATTTATTCATTTACTTTTATAACTCATAAAACGGAAAACTTAGTCAGTATATGAAGATTGCATTACCATATAAGTATGCTTTGAAAACATGACAAGCATTTCATGTACTATTAAGGAAAATAATATCGATGCCATTCGAAATGGCTAACATGTACCTACAACAGAATTTCCAATATGCAAATAAGCTAAACAACTCAAGTTTTTTTAGGCAATCACAGAAAGTGTTGGAAAAATATATTCTTAGTAATCTTTGTCTTTAAGTTAATTTCTATGTGTTTTTTTTTCAGATTTACGATCTAACTAATGGTCGTCAAAATTATTAATCTACTTCTACTACTATACCATCACGGCATATCCCACAAGTGGGGAAGCCAGCAGACCAGCATTATTAATCTACAAACTCTTATGCTAATAGTTTAGATTTTGAAAAACTAGAAACAGATGTAGCAACAATTAGAATTTACTGAAGATACAATTTCAATTTTGTTTAATAAGATCTCATCAGTCGTAAGCTTCTTACCCGCGTGAATGTGTCTAAACTGTTTGTATCCCTAAACATTATTGAGAATTAGAACTTAAGGATGCAGCATCCTTCAATTCTCCCTCAGTACGTTAAACAATAATATTATATTACCAACATTATATATTGGTTGCATTGCAGTACTAGACATAGACCATGCACTATGCACTTGATATTTTAGGAACATTGCCAGAAGTAAACGCAAACAAAACCGTAAATTTCATATAATATCACTATCGGAGTATCGGAGAATATTGAAAATAATTACGTATTTTGAATATTAGATGGTAATAATTTATTGAACATTTTATGATAATAAATTTATATTAATAACTATTAAACATAGATTGCGTTATTTGAAGGTCTACTCGCAGTAGAGTGTGAATTGATTACAATAAATGGTATCTGTGAATGTGGAACACAACTCTAGAACAACCCCATAACTCCATGAAATGTATTTATTTTCTTAGGCGGCAATACACGATTGCGAGAAACCTTCACAAAGATTTGCATACCCGCTATCTTAGAACAGATTGTATCTAGCGGAATGGTGTAAATTTATCACAGATATGGTTTGAGTTAATTGAAACAGCAGGGCTACTCTTGAAAAAACTAAACACGATCTTAATCTAGTCTTGATCTTGATCATACGAAGCACGAAGTGACTATTGGCCAAAAATACACACAAACCAATCGCGCTTTAGCGGTAGCGCGGTGTTTTTGACCATAGTCCCTTCTTGCGTCGTATGATCAAGATCAAGACTAGATTAGATCGTGTTTAGTTTTGTCAAGAGTAACCCTGCAGGCATTTCGTCTCCCATAGATTAAAGTAAATACGAGAGAGACGTCTTTCGACTTCTTTGTTCATTATAATGACAAGATGAATAGACAAATAAACAAAGTTAATAGTGGGTATCTACCATTTTTTTCTAATAAAAAATAAATTTAGTGTCTTATTCTACATATACATAAGATTTGGATCGGAGGGAACTAATATACAAAGAAAACATTTATTTTCTGCATAAAATCAGTGTGAATCGACTTTATTTGTCTTATCATTTAAATCATAATTTAATTACAGTAGGTATTTGTGAAAATTGATAATCAATACACCAACCCAATATCCTTTATTGTAACAAGATGTTATGAAAAGAATGATGGAGCAAACACAATAAGATAATAATTTTGAAATACGATCTGCGTCATTTCTACAAAATCTAGATTATGCCCACGTTTGACAGTTTCTTTATGGAATACATAAAACAATAGTATCGTATTTTCATTCATAAACACAATGAATGGAAACATTGTAGATTGTATTTTATGGGTACACATTTTCCATCAAATATTGTTATGTATGTTTTTGTGTTCGAATTATATCAATCATGAATAATTCACTCAACTGCCAGTGCTCAGTCATTATACCAAACAAGAATCGTATCAATTATTTCATTTATTGTAGAACTAAATACCTAATTGAACCGATTTACTGTCAAATATTGTCGGTCTATCTGACAACTCCCACAGTAATACGCAAAAAACGCCATACTTCACATTTTATAAATTTCTCATTTGTTGGGAAACTCATACGTTTATATTTTATAAACCTTTATTGTATGTAAAACACAAACAAACTTACATTTATTTTTGTGGAGCATAGTTTTCATAGTTGTGGAGTTGAACTCACTTATCTACCTTTTTCAATTTTGAAAATTTTATAGAACAATGAGATGTTATCCAATATAAAGATGAGGAAGATGGCATATTTGGGATACGCACTTAGAAATGAGAAATATAGTTTACTTCAACTCATTTTGAAGGGAAAAATTGAGGGTAGTCGCGGTGAAAACAGGCGACAGATGTCCTCATATCCGAGAGTGGACCGGAGTTCGGAGGGTGGAAGAGCTGTTCCGGCTGGCACAGGACAGAGAGGCCTACGCCAGGGTGATAGCCGACGCCGGGGGGACCTGACATGGCACTTTAAGAAGAAGATAGAACAATGATACTTACAATAATACTCATACATGAAAAACTATTAATATAATTCACCACATATACCGGTAAAGGTTCCACGGAACACCACAAGATTTATAAATTATGAATTCTGTAACCAATATAGCCAAAACTATTTAAATACATACATACATACCATCACGCCGCTTCCCTTGCGGGGTAGGCAGAAAGGATCGAGCGCCACTTCCTTCTATCCTTGCATACATCTTTCGCTTCCGTCACTGTCATACAATTCCTCATGCATGCTCTCCTGTTCAATGTGCTCAACACGTGACCGTCCTGTAGGATTTGATTTAAATGATCTTGCCATTTGATTCTCGGACGTCCACGTCTCCGAGCACCATTCCTCTCAGCCTGTCAAAAAATATCTTCTTAGTCAATCTGTCCTCATTCATTCTTTCCACGTGCCCAAACCATCGTAACTTATTAACATTCATCCTTGTATCCACACCAACTTTCATTCCACATTCCTTTCGTATATCACTGTTACGCACACGATCTCTCAGACTTTTACCACACATCCTTCTCAACGATCTCATTTCTACTGCATTTATGCCACTGTCATTCTTCTTTAATAACCATGTCCACGTCTCACTTGCATACATGAGTGTTGGCACTAAGATAGCAGAGTGCGCCAACCTTTTAGCTGTGGTAGATATGTTTCTATTTGCAATTATTGGTCGGATCGCACCATTTACCTTATTACCAGCAATTTTTCTTCTTTCAATATCGCTTTCACACTTCCCATCTCTCGTGAACAAACTACCCAAGTACACACATTCGTCAACTTGCTCTAACACTTCGTTGTCAATCGTTATCTGGCATACTGTTCTCTCACTTTCTCTTTTAAGCACCATAAATTTTGTCTTTTTTGCATTCATTCTCAATCCATTCATCGCACAATTTTCACACACACACACACGTCATCATTCGCTGTAGATCACTTTTACTTTCAGCCATCAATATCAAATCATCGGCAAACATTAATGCTCTTGCAATCATGCCATTCATATCAACATCTACTTTTAAAATAAATATGAAATAAATTAAAATAAATATAAATAAACTATTAAAATAAATATAAAATAAAACTATCTAGACAAACCATCGCGACATTACCAACAATATATTATTCCCTAGATAGAAGTGATCTCCTTATTATAAAAATAATACACCATTATTTAGAACGATTGACTTACTCGCACCTCATAGCCAAATAAGTCACAGTATAGAGTAAAATTCCTTTTGTAATGTGGGAATTCACGCATAAGGTTAAACAAAGGAAAATATATGAATACGAAAGATTTATCCATTTTAACAATAGAATCTCTGAATTGAATTCATTATTATTTGTGAACTGTACATCGGCGATAATTTACACCTACATTTTTGATTTTCAAATTGCCTGCTGAATAATTGTCTCTTTCAAATTATCTAAATATAAAGAAGGATTTTCAATAAATATCCACTTTTGCGAGTACACTGTATAAAGTTATCTAAATAACTGAAATAACTAGAGCATTCAATTTACGTAAAAGTATGTAGTTAAAAGTGATTAAATTCATACAAAATTCAATTATCTGGAAAGAAACTCTTATTAGATTGGAAATTTTCACTTATTGTAAAAGTTTTGATAGGTATCCATTTTAATTGAAAATTCTTTCCTCTTGATACGAACAAAATGAATACAAAGCATACCTTGTCACTTTTTGTTTTTTGCGCAGGAAGTCAACAATCGTTTATATTTTCTTGATGAAGCTAATCTTTGTCGACAGGGCCCGATCTAGATATTTTTCCACTCCGAGCAAAAATAATATTATTTGCTTCCAGTAAAAGACTAAGTCTGACGGTTGAGGACCTGTTATTATCTCCGATTCCAGGTTTTCAAAAACGTATTGGTATGAGAAGTGTTTCAAAATCACCTCAATTTTGTCAAAAAACATTTTCCTTGATCCAAAATTTTTAATATTTATGTATTCATTCTTTGCTGTGCATTGATGACAACAATTACATAAAAAGTTTACAATCTAGTTAAATACAATCAATATACAGAGAGCTTTCTCAAAACTGAGGATATATTTTTTTTTTATTTCACATACTCTCTTCATTTCTAGCCCCCAACCCTATTTTTGAAAAGATGTAGGAATTTGTAATATATATTTTTTTTCGCTTTTGTTCAAGAATATATTTTACGGGGCCCTGGGAATATAACCCTTGTGCCCTTATTATAGTAAAGACGGAACTAGTTGAGTCATAGTATGTTATTCTGGACATGTAACGTTGGTGAAATTTAAAGTAACTTTATTAAACAAGTTCGTCGGTAGCCTGGAGGTAGAGTCTCGGCCTCGTGAACAAGGGGTCTTTGGTTCAATTCCAGGTGCCGGCAAACTCCCCTTTCACGACACAAGCTTTTAGCTTTGTGTGAAAGGTGTATAAGATTGTATTTGGGTTTATAACAAATGTTTTTTCTATAAGTAATGTTGTTGGTACTGTATACTATTTTGTAAGTTTACTTGTACCAAATACCAAATTTCATGACTGTATGAACATAATATTATAAAATATGTAGACTGTCTTAAAGGTTCTCAGAAATTACACAATAATTGAAAAAAATTATTAAATAGGTTTCTGAAATATATTTTCAACATTCCCCTTCCGCAAGTTGTTAACCCACAATGCTGAGAACTGCAATTTGCCTCCTGGGCAATAGCCCGGAATGCCATACGCACCTCTAGATCAGGCCATGTTTGAAGATATACAACCACTACTCACAAGCGAGGTAGCAAGATGTATACCTAGTTATAATATGGATGATTTTTATATGGTGCCGTTTGTAAAGGCGCCGTGACTTCTTCTGAACAGAAATGTTTTATTTTGCTTCTAAATGTAGCAAAAGACTAGTTCAGTCTTAGATTCGCTGATAATCGGTTCCAGGCAGTTAACCCCGCGACGCTGTAACTGAAAGTTGTAATAATATTGTATTTTATTTAATAATATGGCAAACACTCCAATTACAAGAAATAATATAATAATATACAAATTTTGTAGGTAGGTACTTTACAATATTCTAAAAAAATAGTTGTTTTGAAATGTCAAATAATATTAAAGAAGAAACACAATACACATACCTACCTATTTATTTCTGAATACAAATAATAAATTACATTTCGACTGAATATAAAAAAGAGTTTCCCTGAAATATAAAAAAAAATTAAGTAGGTACTTCCTTTGATCAAATTATTATAATGTAACGTAAAAATATTTTCATTTCCTTCTTCCATCCATCCATACCATCACGAAATCTCCCACATGTAGAGTAGTCAACTGAACAACTGCTTGTAATAAGCATGTAAGCTGTTCTCTCCGAACCAACAAATATTTAGGCACTCAGGATGGGTGGCATACCTTATTGCTGAACTTAAATGCCTTAAAATTTGATATTTTACGATTACCTGCATTTCACATACCACTCGAAAACTTAAGAAATGGGAGGCCTATTCTTTACCGAGTCGCCTTAAATCCAGGGGAGCTTTCTAAACGCGACCACACCTTTGGCAGACACACCAAAGACTGCAAGAGCGCGTTTCTGGAAAAACACACAAGAGACAATATTTAACAGCCTAGTGGTAGCCCTACCTCCGGACCATGACCTACCATGGCCAATGTGGAAAACCCTCAACAGGATGAGAACAGGAGTAGGACGCACTAGGAAGAACCTTCAGAGATGGTGTTTGGCTGAGAGCACGGTGTGTGATTGTCGAGAGGAACAAAACACTAGGCACTTCCTGACATATCCAATGGTTCCAAGACAGTGTCACTGAAAGGGATTCGCGGAATGAACTCGCTTGGGAGCTGCAGGAGAGCTCGTGACTTTCTGGGAGGGAATGGGAAAATAGATTTTAATGTTTCGTTATTTTCATCTTTTGTCGACCGACACGAAGAGAAGAAGACTCACAAATAAATGTATGTGTTATTTCGACTTTATAACTGGCTTAAATTATTCCCAGCTCACAATTTATCGTTCGTCTAAAAATTTTATAGTAAATAGTAAATAGTAAATAGTAAATAGTAAATAGTAAATAGTAAATAGTAAATAGTAAATAGTAAATAGTAAATAGTAAATAGTAAATAGTAAATAGTAAATAGTAAATAGTAAATAGTAAATAGTAAATAGTAAATAGTAAATAGTAAATAGTAAATAGTAAATAGTAAATAGTAAATAGTAAATAGTAAATAGTAAATAGTAAATAGTAAATAGTAAATAGTAAATAGTAAATAGTAAATAGTAAATAGTAAATAGTAAATAGTAAATAGTAAATAGTAAATAGTAAATAGTAAATAGTAAATAGTAAATAGTAAATAGTAAATAGTAAATAGTAAATAGTAAATAGTAAATAGTAAATAGTAAATAGTAAATAGTAAATAGTAAATAGTAAATAGTAAATAGTAAATAGTAAATAGTAAATAGTAAATAGTAAATAGTAAATAGTAAATAGTAAATAGTAAATAGTAAATAGTAAATAGTAAATAGTAAATAGTAAATAGTAAATAGTAAATAGTAAATAGTAAATAGTAAATAGTAAATAGTAAATAGTAAATAGTAAATAGTAAATAGTAAATAGTAAATAGTAAATAGTAAATAGTAAATAGTAAATAGTAAATAGTAAATAGTAAATAGTAAATAGTAAATAGTAAATAGTAAATAGTAAATAGTAAATAGTAAATAGTAAATAGTAAATAGTAAATAGTAAATAGTAAATAGTAAATAGTAAATAGTAAATAGTAAATAGTAAATAGTAAATAGTAAATAGTAAATAGTAAATAGTAAATAGTAAATAGTTAATAGTTGACAGTATATATAGATATTAAAAAAGTAAAAAGTAAATTGCAGATAATTAGGTAAAGAATGAACAAATAAATAAATATTATTGAATAGATGCACCATGGAACAACCGGTTATGTGGAGTTTTAGAAGAGTTCACTCTCTTTGAATTAGAATGAAGAACGAAAATTGTAAGGTGTATGTATTGTTGAATATCTTAGTTAGTTGAAATGCGAAGAATAAAATAAAAATAAAATAAAATATTTTTGTATAATTTGACGGCACCGTAAATGCCATCGTTTCCATGTCACAGAGGCAAATAATATCTATATAGATATTACAAGTACCTACATAGGTATATACTGTTTAACTATACATACAATTAATTAAAATAAACTAATCAGATACAATTTCGCACATGACGAGAGATATCTTATGTCAATATAAATAACAACCGTGTCACAGATACGATTATAAAGACATGTGTGTAGGTTTGCTAATTGAAGAGACATTCCAGTAGTTCTAATAACCATTAGAAATAAAGAAACCAAAAATAAGTTCACGATATATAAAAATACTAGAAGTTTAAAAATATTATTTAGGAAGGCAATAACTGTAGCAATCAATGGAAACACATCATTCAGTTGGTAGTTGCCTCTCCTACCCTCTAAAATGGGTGTAACACCCAATTTATAACCAATAAAATGATATTCTATTGCGGAATAGACTACTTTTCCCCTACATACTCGAAGTGTCTGTATAAATCATAAAAAAGTGAAAATTGTTGCTCGTATGAAACATGGAGTTCAGTAGATAAATGAGTATGGAATGTGTGAAAAATTTTATAACTCAAATCAAATGCGTTGCGAAAGTCGTCAATAAGAATCAAATTTCAACTTGCTAATATTGGTAACAGAGGCACCATTGTCAGATAATATCTACCCGCCTAACATAAAATGATATAATTTCAAATATTATTTAGTTACGAATTCTGTACTTTTTTTCGGAAATATTTGTATAACAAACTTTTATTATAATATCAATTGTGTATTCATACGTAAGTTAGCAACTACTTAAAGGTTCAATGCTTGGAATGTTCTATAAATACTAAAATACTTTTATGTATGTGAATGTAAAAAACATACCAGTCTATGGACACTGACATCTTTCAAAAGGTAGAATTTTCAGGACACAAACACTCCTCACACCACTGAAAACATCTTACAGCGCATGCTCATAAAATCAGGGGCGATTTTATTAGAAAATTAACCACGCATAAGATATTTTCATAAAATTATAGGTGGAACTCAATTTTTGTAAATATTATATTTTGTTTCATTAAGATTTATACACGATTACTAAAAAGTTATTCAAATTTTATATGTTCAAAAACCATTCAAAAATATTTTGATTTCAAGGCTCTATCCGACAGGCTGATGGATTATTTAAGGTTCAAATTCTGTCTACTTCTAGTTATTTTGCATTAATGCTTGTCTAAAGATTTAAGACTTCATACAAACCTAGATTCATTACGCAAGTACAATGAAGGTATTTATTATATAAAATGGTGAATTGACCAGCTATTCATTTAATTTTGAACGATAACTTAACTTGATTTCAGTATATTTTTTATTTCATGTTGTGGGTATTGTTGTTTAAATGCAATTTAATAGTATGGAAAATTTAATATATTAAATACTAAATCTTAATATTTGAAATGGATTTACAAACCTAAGTAAGTTTTCTTTCCATGTGATAAAATTTTCAAATATCTGTCGGTCTAAAAACTACTCTTATGAAATCTGAAAATTTCTTCAGTGTACACTCTTAAAAGTTGTGTGTTCTATCATTGAGCTTGTTTTATATTCATCCTCAGAGAGACCTGACTCCATCCCCTAACTGTTTTACGTACACGAACTGACTCACAGCTCAGCATCCAGCATCCACGCTGACATTTACGAACTAACGATCGAGTTGACGACAGGCTCTTGTCAGTAAAAGACCATTTCACCGTTTCGTTCGTAACCAAAATATCAATATAGAAAACCTTTAACCACACTAAGGAATTTTTCATTATAAAAGAAAATACTCATCTAAACTAAATATTACCAAAATGAAAATAACTTTATAATATTCTGAAAAGAAAATTCTGTTTCTCTATCTCTTCATTAATATACTGTTATTCACGTGTTCACTTATTTGTTTTTTATTCCATAAAAATCATTACATTAATTAATCAAATATTATCATTATATATTTTAACAAACATCCAATCACCCATTTCATTCGCTATTCGTTTAAATAATTTATATTAAATTGTAAGTAAATAAATTTCTCGCAATATTTACAAGTGAGTGAATTTTGTTTTCCTGGAATAAATGAATGTGTAATAGTTAATGTAAGTAAACCTATGTATTTAAAAGTTGTTAAATGTTTAATGAGGTAAATTCTTAGAATTTTCGGTAAATATTCTTCAGAATACGGCAAAAGTTTTTAATCTAATTTCAGTATCGATCAAAAATAATGTTTTGTTTTTTTTTTACTTTCATATGTTTTATAATAGAACAGATATTTAGAATAATTAATGTAAAAAAAATAAACTGTTTTTATATTATTAATGGCGATATACGTTTTTTTGCATTAATTAAAAAAATATTAAATATTTCTGAAAATATATTAAAGCCAAAAATAATTCTATAATCCGAATATGAAAGGTATGTTGAAATATTTACTAAAGAAACTGAGAAAATTGTAAACAATGTATGTATTACATATCAACATGGTTGTGTATTTGTTCATGCAGTATTATCCAGGCGTGTTTGATTTATTTTTTGTTCTTTCAGCTTCTTACGACTTTGTTTATTAAAAAAGTTTGTAATAAGAGTATTTGACAAAAATGCTTTCCGATGATATGATCTAAATGAGTTCGTCGCTAGCCTGGAGGTAGAGTCTCGACCTCCAGAACAAGGGATCCGTGGTTCGATCCCAGTTGCCGGCAAACTCCCCTTTCACGGCACAAGCTTTTGGCTTAGTGTGAAAGGTGTATAAGGTTGTATTTGGGTTTATAACAAACCCAGATATATCTTTAAAAAAATATATTAAGCTCAAGATTACTCAAAAACTGTGAATGAAAAACTTAAACAAAACGGAAACAAATAGGTAACTAAATTCATTCTTATTAAAAATATTATGTTATTTAACCTTTCTGTTGTAAACAGTTTTCTTTTTGATCCATGCGTCTGCAACGAATAATTTTAAATTAACAAACTTTTTGAAAGTTTGCTTGATTTCATTAGCACTTGCAGTGTGGTATTCACGAAACATTAGTATAAGTTACTACGTACTTTAATTTAAGATAAAAATATTTTTTGAAAGTTCTTGAGTTTTTCGTGAAAGGCAGGTGTTCAAAATATACCCCATATACCTGAGACATTCAACAACTTCGGTTCTATGATAAAGTGAGAGTACATTATGGAAATTAAATATTGCAGCTTAAATTATCACATTGCGCATATTCTCAATGTTTAATATATACTTACGATTTAAAAAATCCTTTTTCAAGGAATATCTTCAGTTATTTATCATCTTCCATTAGAAAATTAAATAAAATTATTTTGAGTGGCTTGAGCTCGTTACACCATTCATCATGTTAGAAGTCAAAAGGGTAATATTTATTTATTTATTTATTTAATCACATAAACGGCTTACTCTTTTCACAAATAATGTAATCTTGTAATCGTTGTCAAATAGGTATTAGACAATTTAAATCTACTATTCAGCGATAAGGTATGTCACTCATTCTGAGCGTTTTTAAAGGTTATCGGTACAGAGAAGATAGCTCACACGTTTGTTACATTTAGTTAGTCTGCTGGCTACCCCACTTGTGGAGAATACTGTGATGGTATAAATAACATAAATTATTCATCACTATAATCAGTTACCGCAAAGTCTTGAAAGTTTAGAGCTTGGTCCCTTGTAAATAAACTCTTGAAACTACTCTTTTTCGTCGAAAAATATAACAAATAAACTTTATTACCACATTTTCTCACCAACCCATTCCACTTACCAACGGTCCTTTTTCCACATTACCACTTTCAGATTTTTACAAATTTCAGATTTTTATATGGGGTGTTTCAGATTGTTTTTCGTTTTTGATACATGAAAATAAAACATCAGAATTCGTTCAAACTCGGAATAATCACTGTTTAATTAAAGAGCAGGTTTTTAAATTTTATTTGTGAAGAATTAACCGTTTGTAAGTGCGCATCATCCACTTCTTCACACTTATTAAACTTGGCACCAAAATTTTCAATCACTCGCTGGAGCACCGCTTTTAAACTGGCGATAATTTCGTCTGTGATTCTTTGCTTTAAAACATCCAGGTTGGGTGGCAAAGGGTTGTAAAACTTTACTTTTGAAGTAGCTCTATTGAAAAAAACCAGCAGATGTTAAAACTGGGCTCCTCGATGGGCAGTAGATGTCTCCTCGACGATTTATAACTTTTTCAGAGAAAAATTCGTGAAGAGCAGCTAGGGAGTCACTTGTTACATGAGAAGTGACTCCATCTTGTTGGAAAAATGTGTTGAGGTTGTAGCCGATCTGATTTTGCATTACTGTAGCCAGAAATGTCCTGATCATATAGCAATATCGCGAAAAATGCTATGAACCGTGAATTTGTTCAAATTTAGAGAAGCTGCGGTGACTGTCGTGGATAACAGACTGGCGAATGCGGTCGGCATTCGTGCTCGTCCTCGATGTCCTTTGGCGCCCAAATTTATCCGGCATTATGTTCCCAATCTGTTTCAAACTTTCGCATCCAATGCTTGATTAAATTTGCACTTGGCACATTTCTCATAGTGATTAAATGAAAGTATGTCCTGTAGAGACGTCGAACAATAGTGCACGAATCGTTGTTTTTATAAAACGCTCGCACGTAAAATGCGCGCTGCGGGCTCATGAAGATTTCCATTACTCCTAAACTTAACAAACCCACCAAGCGTTTGAGATCACTCCCGGCCCTCCACTATCTGTGGTTAGTGCATAACGGTCAAACAAAAAACAATATGAAACACCCCTTATATTTATGTATGCACTTAAGTGTAGAATACCTACATTTAAAATATGTACTTATCATATATTATGTGTCTACCGTACAATATAACATATTAAATAATATTACCCTCCAAAGCAACACTTGAGGATTACTTCCAGCATGATATTAATATAATACAATACATCTGGGTTTGAGTTACACTGAGTACACCCAAAACACCCTCACAGGTAGTAATATGTTTGTATAGTGAAAGTGGAGTTTTTAGTTCGAGATCTCTTGATTGAAAACCCAAGACTATAATATCAAAAAGTTGTGATGTGTAAGGAGAAAAAATAAACAGAAAATATATCACATTCTGTTTTAATTAAAAAATTGTTTTCTTTCAACCGGTTTCATTCATCAATTATGTTTACGGTTAAACAAATTTATAAAGAAAAAATATATAAATTTATATCTAAATATTTTTTTCGGTTTCCTCTTTGCTTAACAAAATAATTATTTTGTTTTTTATTCATTTTTAAACTTTGTGAAAAATAATACATTTTCCATAAAAAAATTGTCGGCTTATTTTCATCGAGAATGTTTTATATTATTTTTTTCTCAATTGTTTTTTATTCAAATGGCTCAGTACACATTATATTATAGCTAGAAACGAGTGAATAAGAGTACATTAAAAAAATTAAAAGCAGACAAAACAATGTTTTTTGTTTGTCCATATTTTAAAATAGGATAAAAATAAATGTATTGTTCAATTCACAGCCGTATGCTATACGTAGCTAAAAACATTTGTTAGAAATAACTTGTGCTTATTAAAAAAACTGGGTTCACTGGGTTTATATTAAACCGAGATACATTCCAGACACCCATACAGCAATCAATATACTTATGTCGTAGAGGTAAAGTAGGGAATCAAGCCAGGTATCTCTAGATTAAGTCCTAATCTCTTCAAACAGGCTACCCACTACCTCAAACGGCTTTGTACCTATCCTTCAAGCTGACAAAAAAGTTTGACAGCATACAATATCGCTGAATTTAAGATGTTGAATCTCTCATATTTATGAGATATTTATAAATACGTAAATATAATGTAAACTTGAACAGAAAAGAGTAACTTATTGTATTTTAAGGAATTCATGTGGTATTAAATAAGTTTACGAAACAAACAATATAAAGATGTGCTCTGCTCGCATAAATCCTAATTGAAATAAATACAAGGCAATTTACTTAAGGGAAACCAAACGAGTTCCCAAGTTTTATCCGTAAACTAATACCATATTATGACGGCATCTACCCAGTTGATTACTTAAGAAAAGTCAGATTAAATCGGAAGCCATCGATACTCAACCAACAGCTACCTACCTAGTTAATAACACTAACTTACCAGATTACCACACCCACGTAAGAATTTTCTGATTGAAAAACGTTTACAATACATAATATTATTTATTTATTTACAGAGACACACACAGTGAGTTGACAAAACATTCATAAAATAAGAAAAAAAGACACATTGATCCGGCCAGGCCAACCCCCCAATTAAGCGTGTCTACATCATGCACGTTCAAATAAAATTATACAAAAAAAAAAACAAACAAAAGGGTAAAAACTAACCAATGCAAGTCCAGTAAACCAGACTCACATTACGGCAAACAAGAAATTATAAAAAAGATAGATGAAAAAATATAATTAATTAAACCTATAAACTCGACCTACAAGAACATTAAAGTTGGCAGCAACACACTTCCTGAACCCCGTTAGGGAGTCACTAAAGACATCCACTCCTTCCACGCGATGCGTGCACAAAACATTATAAAGCATGAGTGGCCAACCTTTTCAGCAGCCGGGCCAAATTTCAGAATGAGATTTCCTACCGGGCCGCACAACAATAATATTACTCCATACATGGAACATTTGATAATTTTACTTCACCTTAAAATTTCTACCCCCCCCCCCCCCCCCCCCGTCGCCAAATTTCCAAAATGATATAGGAATTTGTACAGTTTGTTTAAGAAAGTTAACTTGAAATGTTAGAAAACTCCTCGGCTTTCTTTATGTCTATTTTCTCAAAATACCTCTTTCAAGAAAATAACGGGTACTTGTACCGACTATAATAAAAAAAAAGTGTGCATATGCTTCGCGGGCCGCACGTAGACACCCAACGGGCCGCATGTGGCTCGCGGGCCGCGGGTTGGCCACCCTTGTTATAAAGTCTACACATTCTGCTGATAGGACTGAACACAATACCGTTACAAAAGAACAATACAGTAAAAGTACAACCTTTGTTACTTTATTTCATTGAATTTTCGAGACGATTTACAAGAGCTGTCTAAGCTTTCATTGAAAGGCCAATGTAAAAAGTATGTATTTCAAAAGTTGTTCATTTTTCCAACCAAATTTTTTTGTTAAAAAGCAAGTTCGCGAGTACAACAAAGTGATATGGAATTCCTATTTAATATCACAAATTATTACCACCCTCCAATGACGGGTATACATATTATATTCATAAAACACCACTTTTTGTACTTTAAAACCCATTCATCAATCAGTTATAACGTTTGTCTCATATTCTGAATAGCAGGAGTACAACAATTTACATATTCAATACACGTAGTTAATCCACTAAATGCAGTCCCCACATGTGGAAAATAGCGTGTGATGCTAGACAGTATAGTGAAACGTGTCAAATACTCCACAATTAGATTACGTGGATATAATATGTGTTTTTGACAAGGCTAATTTGTACTAATTATTACTAATCCACGACATAAACACTCTATTACATATACAAAATGTACCTAGGTCGATACTACCTGTTGCATCACAAAACCACAAACACAGCTATACCACAGTCATTATTACCTTGTGCCACCGTGTGATATAATATTATATTGCAAGTCATACGTAAAACAAGGACGAATTTCAAACGCTTTTAGTAGACGCTTTTAAATCGTGGTAGGGAATCTCAAAATATTTTGATTAGGTATATAAAACATTACATTTTCTATTTGATTTGTCTAAGAAATATTTTAATGTTTTTAATATTGACACTCTACTATAGTATTGAGGTTTGAGGTTTGCCACCCATCCTGAATGTCTTGATTTTATACTGGCACAAAGAGGACAGTTTGTATGTTTCTTACATACAGCTGATCTGCTGGCTACCCCACTTGTGGGATATGCCGTGATGGTATAGTAGTAGTAGTAGTACTATAGTATCCTAATATTAAAAAAAAAACTTTATTCTCTATTTTATTTTTTTATCGAGGAGATGTCTTTCGTCTTATGAGACCATTGTCAATAGTATTCAAAAGACGTCTCAATAAAAAATATGTAGTGGATTTTTTTTTTATTTCCTTGTGGAATTCTACCACTACCTAAGTACCGACACTGTAAAAATATATTCTCACGCCGTATTCCAAATGGGGTAGGCAGATTAGATGGAACGCCATTTAGATCTATCCTTACATAGTTCTTTCACTATCTCCTACATTTCCCTTACTCAACACTCGATCATTTTTAAAAATTTGATCTATGTGATCAAGCCACGTGGTTCTCGAACGCCCACGCATTCTCACACCCCCTCTTAGAAGTAACCTAAGTTACCATCCTTTTATCATTCATTCATTCCGCATATATTAATTAAATATTGATGATTTCGGATAAAAAGGATATATTTATTTTTCATATTATAATTCTGAAGTAAAAGTAAATATGTCTTATTTACATAACATTCCTAACGCTATTATTTTATTGTCATTGTATATTTTGAAAGAGGGTTGTTCCTAGTAAACTAAAAAAAATAACAAAAATTGTTTGACATGTTAATATTCACCGAAAGGTTTACATACATTGCATAACTTAAAATAAAATAAAAGTTTTAATGAATCAATATTTATTTATTTAATAACACATTCGAAGTTTTGTTATACCAAAAGCTTTTATTAATAAATATTAAAATGTATAAAATGTGAACCAATGAAAAATTACTTTCATCAAAATACTTTCCACGTTCATAATTATGTATAAAGGTCCTACAAAATAAATTAGTTAATTTGGAAATTGCAAATAGAAACGTATCTACCACAGCTTAAATCTTGGTACCAACACTCATGTATGCAAGTGAGACGTGGACATGTTAAAAAGGATGAAAGTGGCATAAATGCAGTAGAAATGAGATCGTTGAGAAGGATGTGTGATAAAAGTCTGAGAGATCGTATGCGTAACAGTGATATACGAAAGGAACGTGGAATGAAAGTTGGTGTAATAAATCAAATCCTACAGGACGGTCACGTGTTGAGCACATTGAACAGAAGAGCATGCATGTGGAATTATATGACAGTGAAGAAAATGACGCTCGATCCTTTCTGCCTACCCAGCGAGGGAAGCGGCGTGATGGTATGTATGTATGTATGCAATTTGGAAGTTCATACACGAGTAATATTTACGAGTTATTGAAATTACTTTTAATTTATAATATAATTATTATGCCGCATAACTTTGCCAATTATTCCGTGTAAAATTCAGAGATCACAACACCGTTCTGTTTGGTTAGGAATCCTTCTCTCTCATTGCCTTTGAATCAGTTGAATTTGAATGATAGTTTCTCATAACTCATAATAGCATAAACAGAATATAATAATCGAGGTCGAGAATTTGTTTATGTGATTACAAAGTCTTCATAATTTTAGTAGTAGGTACCTACCTAATTAGAGGTTTGATGAGCACAATATTATTTATTTATTTATTCTGTACTATACATCGATTACGAATGGTTCCACATATAAATATAAAAATATTAAATATAAGCAATAATCAGAGGGTGAGTTCATCGCATCACATTTAAGATCTTCAGTTCAGCGATAAAGACCCATCCTGAATGTCTTAACTTCTATTTGGCACGAAAGGGACGACTTGCATGTTTATTATGAGTTCGTCGGTAGCCTAGAGGTAGAGTCTCGGCCTCCGGAACAAGGGGTCCGTGGTTCGATCCCAGGTGCCGGCAAACTCCCCTTTGAAAGGTGTATAAGGTTGTACTTACTACTTACTTATGGAGCCCTTGCCGCATAAGGTCGTTCACGTGGACGAAGCCTATATGCGGCAGTGGGTGTCCCCCGCGGGTCCTGAACCAGTTCCGACCAGCTCCTCATGTCAGCCGTATAAGGTTGTATTTGGGTTTATAACAAAAACCCAGATATATCTTTTTAAAAAAAAAAAATTATAAGCAGTACGTGAGAGATGCCGTGATGTGATGGATGAATGAATAGTTTATCGCAGAGGCGCAACTTCTACCAAAAACCTGCTTGAATGCTAATCGATCAAACGTTGGGTGATGTAATCAGATATTGCAATGCACAGCATACACTAAGGGTTAGCACCGAAACTCAAAAATAAAGAAACACTGGTATGTCACAATTAAATTTATCTACAGTCCTATTAATTAGATAAGCTAAGAATAATCGGTAGATATGTCTCTCTTATAAATTGCAGTTACTAGTCAACTCTGAAAAATGGCCGTACCACCATCATGTTCCACACTTCCACTCATTTTATACGTCAATAGTACTTTGACAGCTATTTACTTTGGACAGATACTCGCACAAGATCTAACAGACATACCTTTTTATATATCCATCATGATCTTATTTCTTGTGTTACTTAGTATATATTTTTATTTACTTGTCTTGTTTATTCCTTTTATTCGTTTTTCATCTCTTGTTAGTCATTTTATTTCAATATTTCAATTACTAATTTATTTGGCCTTTGCAAATTCATTTATTGATTTATTATGTCTTTGTTATTTTTCTGCCTACATATTTTATACTATCTCATCTTATTTTAAGTATTTAAATGATTTTTTATTTATTTTATCCATTTTATTGAAGTCTATCTATCTATCTATCTATTTATTCCCTCACGCCGTATCCCAAGTGGGGTAGGCAGAGAGAACGGAACGCCAATTAGATCTGTCCTTACACACTTCTTTCGCTTCCTCCACAGTCATACAATTTCTCATGCACGCACATCGGTTTCTTTTACTCAAAACACGGCCGTCCTTGAGAATTTGATCTACATGTTCAAGCCATGTAGTTCTCGGACGCCCGCGCTACCTCACACCCCTCCTTTCAGCCAGGTATATCCTCTTTGTCATTCTTTCCTCTTCCATTCGTTCCACATGACCAAACCATCTCAATTTATTTACACGCATTCTATCCACAACACTCCTCTTGTATCCACTCATTCTTCTAATATCCTCATTCCTCACTCTATCACGCAACGTTTTACCAACCATCCTTCTCAGCGATCTCATCTCTACAGCATTTATTCCACTTTCGTCCTTCTTCAATCATGTCCACGTTTCGCTTGCATACATAAGTGTCGGTACCAGGATGGTATTATGCACTAGCAATTTTGCCATGTTCGACACATTGTCATTGCTGACAATTGGTCGAAGTGCACCGTTAATCCTGGCACCGGCTACTTTTCTTCTTTCGATATCCTTGTCACATCTTCCATCCCTCGCAAACAAACTTCCTAAATATACATACTCGTCCACTTGCTCCAAACATTCATTTTCAACCATTATTTCGCACATTGTTCTATCAATCTCTCTTTCAAAACCAGCACTTTCGTCTTTGTCACATTCATTTTCATCCCATTCATACTACAACTATCATATACAACTGACACAATCTTTTTTAAGACACATTCACAGCCATTAAAACCAAATCATCAGCATACATAGATCAACGCATTCACACGGTTTCCATTCAGTTCAACGCCAACATCCATCTCTTTCAAAGGACGCATACAGTAGTCGAAGAATAGGTTGAACAGCCACGGAAACATGACACAACCCTGCTTCATTCCTTTGGTGAGGGTAAACCACTCCGAGAGGGTATTGTTTACCCTCACACAAGCGAATTTATTGATGTCTGATTTATTTTAAATAACTGCTTGCTATTTTTTTTTGTTTTGGATGTTTTTAAGTATCTTGTTTACTTCGAAAGTTTGAGCTGTTCAATACTGAATATTGTGTTGTTTTGATAATAATTCATTTAACTTATGACATCTCTGGTAAATTAAGGAACTTGTCCACATATAGAATGCAATTGACTGTTTAATCCTGTCTATATTGTATATATAAAAAACCTTTTACATTCCGAGTAGTATGCTATGTACTTCAAAAGCTTTGATAATATTCGGCGAATACCTTGCTTATTATTATATTATACCTATAATTTTCATGATCTATTGCAATTTCCGTTAATTTTATACTTGTAGAAACTTAAAGATACTAAACAAGTTTGCATAGTATTCAAATATTGAAGTAATACTGTTATTTCTGAACGCGTTATTGCTTGTTGTTATATACCTATACAAAACACTCGTAACTTATATTAAACAATAATTAATATTCAAATTAGTATTCTTATTGTTTTATCTCATGGCAATGCAACCGCAATCGTGTAAATTATGCATCAAATTATTATTCTTGTTACTTAAGGAACACAAAGTTTATAATTTTGTGTTTCGTATGCTCATTAAAATTATCAATCCGCGATTGGTTTAAGTTCATAATAATAAATAATTTGAGTTCGTCGGTAGCCTGGAGGTAGAGTCTCGACCTCGTGAAGATGGGGTCCGTGGTTCGATACCAGGTGCCGGCAAACTCCCCTTTCACGACACAATATTTTAGTAGTTTACTGTGAAAGGTGTATAAGGTTGTATTTGGGTTTATAACAAAAACCCAGATATATCTATTTAAAAAAAAAATCTTTATTGCACAAAAATAGTATACAAGGAGAAAAAAACATGATATCATAACTACTGAACACATAATTTTGTGCAATGAGCGAGTTTATCGCTGAAGCGCGATATCTTCCAAATAACCCATACATTAAGCTCATTATGATAAATAAACTCAAAGATAGAAAAAAGCCATCGCATTTCTTTTCCTAATTATATGAAATTCACGAAAATACCGATACGATTTTAAATTTGGTGAAGAAATTAATAATAATAATTTAGAAGTTGAGCACGAGCAGGGTTACTCTTGACAAAATCTAAACACGATCTTAATCCGCGATGTGACTATTGGCCTAAAATACGCGCATACTGATCGCGCGGTAGCGGTAGCGCGGTGTTTTTTATCATAGTCCCTTCGTGCGTCGTATGATCAAGATCAAGACTATATTAAGATCGTATTTAGATTGTGTTAAGAGTAGCCCTGCAGCAAGAAATAGACTAATTATGTGTGTAATAATACCTAATATGAAATATGACAAATTTATGAAGCACCGTATTGTGATACCAAATATCTTTTCAAGAGCGCTTTACAACATGGACGGATCAACATCAACGATTATTTTTTTAATTTATAGTGTAGACAAAATACACATATCGGGTTAGTTGGAAGAAATCGTGCCACGGCGATAAACTCGGCCTCTGCATTTTAAACAATAGTGTTTCCATGTCAAATTACTTGTAATTAATGTACAGTATAGAATAATTAAATAAATATTAATAAAAAATGCTAAAAGATGTACACTTTTTTATGAAAAAACCGTGAAATATCGTAAATTATGTTGTGTACACAAAAATCTTTCGTTAAGTGGTGGACATACCTACAGCGTTATGTGCCTGATTTTTTGTTTTGTTAAAATTTCATAAACAGTTAACTGAAATTTTTGCGTAATAAGTAAACATACCCGTTCAATAATATTATGTATTATATTATTATGCTCTATTTTCCGATATTTCATAAAAAAAGTTATTTCCTTTTTACATACTATGTATACTATACCATCACGGCATATCCCACAATTGGGGTAGCCAGCAGACCAGCCGCATGTAATAAAGATGCAAGCCGTCTTCCCTACGCGAACAAAAAATTAAAACATTCAGTATGGGTGGCAAACCTCATCGCTGAATTTGGGATGCAAAACCTCTTTATTTTTTCAAACACCCGCCTCTTACAGGACACTCGAAAACTTACGGAGAAGAATGGAAAACCTATTCTATACCGGGTTCTTCACGGGATGCCCTTTTACATATCTTCTGAAATTTTTGGAACCAATATTAAAAAGACTTTTTTATCTCATAAATTCTTTGAGTATATTTAATATTGGATGTAATCTTTAATAGAGTGCAAACCATAATTTATACAAGGAGCTTTTAAAATATTTTTCCAACTTATTAACTTTTTCTTATTTGATCTGGTTGGTAATATCGTTTTTCAAATACTTCGGATTTCTGTGCTATAAAAAAGATGCTTTCAATTTTATTACTCAGAAACACGTGTTTAATCAGTTATGTTAAAATAATATGTACATTGTGAATAAACTTTTCTTTGAAAAGAAGAAAAGCTCTCAAAAGTCTTATGTGGTTACAATATTTTGCTGTATTTGATACGATGAATAGCACTTAAACAAAATCACGAACAAATTAAATAACTGATATTATTTAAACGAGTTTTGACGATCTGGATCTCCCACAATCGGAGCAGCCAGCAGACTAACTGAATGTAATAAACATCTTAGTTGTCCTCTATGTGACAATAAAAATGAATATATTCAGGATGGGAGGCAAAACTCAAAGCTTAGTTGAAGATGTCAAATGTTTAAATTTGCTGTTCGAAAAGAGTAGAAAACTTTTTATTTTCAGGGGAGTTAACGAAATTATGGGCTTAGGTGGATTATTTTATTATAGCACATTATTTTGAGGTTTAATAAATGATATTTATACTCTTTTTTGGATATGGTTGCAAGATGCATTATTTCATCATACCATATATTTTTGCTATATTTGTAGATAGGGAGATAGTTAGGGATGTATTTTATATGTTTATTTTTTAATGAAATTGCACTTTTCAATTAAAATGAAACTAAAAATCTTTCTCTAATAACAAAAACAAAATTAAATTTTGCAGAAATAACAATATTTACAAAACACGTGAATAAATTTTGCTTTTATTAATTTATTTTAGTAAATTTTTTTTTTTACTAAGATATTCATAATATAAATTTGCATAACAAAACATGTGTTCCCCAAGATATACAACAGTGAAATGGAAGATAATATACACCGTGTTTCTATTTATTTTATGGGTGAGTAATATTTTAGCACAAGTGTGGGGTGCAAAAGCAAAACTGCCACTCTGAGTCTTGGTAATGTTTTCAGGAAACCAAAACAACTTGTAGAGTATATTAAAGTATATTTATATGATCCCCATATTTCACTTCCCAGATTACCTCTTGCCGCTCGAAACGTAATTTAAATTTCTAGTTAAAAATACTTTATAAAAGAAATAAAATGTGCAAGTGTGGGTTTTGAACTTGGCCTTACTCACATTGGGGATTATGAAACAAAACAATATCGACCATATAGAGTTTGGATTATTCTTTCATGTGATTGGCTGATTTTCATGCTGTGTAATTATTGCGTTTCATAGAGTAGATAAATAATATAGAAAAATTAGTGGTAAATGACGGTTTTGAATTTAACATGGTTATATTTAGCCATTTTTCATAGGCATATGCGCGATTTTGCTAATGTTTATTCATTGTATTCTGTAGAAGTTCAAAAGAGAAATCAAAAACAATATTTAACTTAAAAACGAAAATGTATGAAGAGTGGTGGTTTTTGCTTCTGTACCCCACAGTCTATAATTTTATTATTTTGTAAGTTTGTGATTTTAATTAATGGTTAGGTAGGTACCCTCCCACACATTGTATAAGTTTTTAATATGTTTTCTTGATTTTAATTACTGAACAAATAATGAAATATTAAATTAACTCCTTCTAACTCTCAATCCTTTTGTAACAGGATGTTATAAGATACACTTAAGTAATCTCTTTAAAATTTGGAACTAGAATTTTGGCTAGTATCATTAATACACTCTATTAAGAAAAATGTTTTATGGTCGGTCTCAATAATTTATCTTTCCATTACTATCAGTTAAAATCTATTGTATAAAGTATGTTGCACAATAGATTTTAGCTGATAATAACGGATAGATAGATTATTGGAACTGGTCATTAGCCGAGACCGTGTCCTCTCGAGAGAAACGTTAAGAAACCTTTTTCTTATTACGTGTCGCATATACAATTAGAAAATAGCCATGATTGTTGAAAAATAATGAAAAAAAAATAACAGTAACAAAGTCCCATTAAAACTTATAGCAGTGAAAACTTATAATAAATTTAACACGACTAATATTCTACCTGCAGTGTTACGCCATCTTCCTCTGTCTAGTGGACATAAGGGAGACTTGGCAAGGAGGATATGGAAGAGTCAGCTATGTGGTGGGATTCTCCATACTTCCTCCATGTGTTCCTGCCTTGCCTTTGCTCATCCTTCCAGTTCTGCTATGTAGAAAACAAAATATTTTTATCGTAAGTATATTCATAGTATTTTTATCCAACTTTATAAGTGTATTAATAAGTAATCATAAGATTTTCTCCTCAGGATTTTTCAATTCCCATAGACTTTTAAAGCAGATGGTTTCTGAGAAAATAAAAAAATATTATATTTATGCTGTAGAAAATATTCTGTTTTTTACTTTTTATTACTTTTCAATTCTGTAAGACATTACAAAATAATTTATTTACACAGGGTGCTAAACAGAGCGTTAGATAAACTGATAGAACGTAAATAAGGGACCATTGGAAACATTTTGTGGGTACTCATTATATATACAATAAATATATACACTTTTTGCAAAAAAAAATACAAATTTTTATCTGTTTACCATTATAACTTTTTTTTATTTTTCAACGTATTCAACAAAATTTATCTTTTATCACAGATGCATACTTATTATATAATAAAGCTTTGTTTTCATCTTTAATCATAAAGTTGAAAACTTTATAAATCAATATTTTTAATATTAAGAGATATGAATTTTATTTAAAAAAAACTTGTATACCTACTTAATTTACATAACTGTTTCACAACAGTATTTTTCGAAATGCGATATTGAAATAGATATTAATATATATTTTGTACTTATTACTAAACTGTATTCATGCCAGCTTACTTACAATTATATTGCCAAGTATAATAAAAATCTATAGAGTAAAATTTTACAAAAAAACATACCTACGCACTATATTAATAAATTTTATATAGGTATTAATGTAAATTATAGATTTTGATAATAAAAAACCAATCAGAAATAATTTAGTTGTCATGAAAAAAACTAATAATTATATTTACAATATCATAGCTCTTTTTGCGTCTTAATCTAGTTGTTTACTTGTTTTGATTACTAACTGTTAAAAAGTTTTGTTAATTATTAATAATTGCTTCAAAGCATCACAAATTAGAAAGTTTGTATTATGGTAATGGACATGTTATACATTATATCATTAACAAGGTGTAAATATTAACAAACATCACTTGAAGTAATTAAAGTAATACATCATGATGAGAAATGTTTAAATGCTCACTTAATATTTTACTAAATAAATCATACCTACTTGTTATGATAACAATATATAAATTTCATACAAATTAGGCTAGTAAAAGAAATAATATTAATGTCAACTACCACCAACTTCAGTTTGCCTATTGTCAAATTTTTAGGATGCTGTGCCTTTTTAGGAGTATTTATTTTCTTATTCATATATTTATTTATTTGACATTTATTGATTTTTCTTTATTTATTTGACATTTACTGCATACAACTTTTGACATCTTATAGTTAGTTTAAAATGTAACATTCTAGACATGATATGATTTTTTAGATTATTATGTAATTATTATTATTTTTTGAACTTTTTATTTGCTACAGCGGTTTCGGTGGAGCGTCCACCATTAACGAGCGTTAATCTAAAACTAAGTCGCAAGCATGAAAACAAATAAGTATAGTAAAAATTTATTCGTGGATACAAGATATATTAGTAAGGACGTTCTTCTTAAATCATTCGCAAATAAATAAATGACCTAAAATAGAATAGAAACACACTCTAGAGACGGAATATACAAAATTCAACAAGTTTTCCAGAAACTATTATATATTTTCGATCAATGAAAATCAAAGTAGGTAGATAAATTAAATATTCCTTGACATTGAATCAACAGAAGTGTAGGTGGTATTGTTGATTCCACAAAGCAAGCATATTTTCAAACTCTATATGAATAAAGTGAATAAAAATGCGAACGTACCACATTTCTTACTGAGGCTTCGTCAGTAACAACACTCATAATGATATTTCTTGCTTTCCAATATCAAATGCAGTTTATTTAACATACTTATAAGAAGAAAATTCAAATTTCCAAATAGCTATAGATACATTCAGATTCTACAATATCTATACACTATTTGTGTATTCATGAAACTCTAGGAACATCTTCTGAATTTGTTAGTTCAGGTAGTGAAATTATTCATGTTTCCTTATAAATTCATAGTGTTCGATACATTGATGATGCACCTGAGAATACTGAATTGGATTTTGTAAGTTTAAATTCTATTCTTTTGACCTAATACGTGATTTTAGAGTTATAGTTTATACAGATGATTTATTCAAGTACTTTTTAACTCTCAAGTTATTAGCAATCCCTTTTTTGAGACACCCACACTCACTCAATTTTCAAGAAAGCATTTGATGCAGAAAAACTTCATGTAAAGTGCAGATATTTAAAAAAAAAAATGTAACGAAATATACGGTTTTGATAAAACGAACCACAAAAATATGATGTGTTGAAGGATGGTATAAAATATCAAAACTCAGGAATGAAGGAAATGAATAGAATTTCTTTCCAACGTATTGCATCTAATATATTATATTATTTAGAGTTCTGTGGCACGTTTAATTTTAAACTCTGTATGTCGCATCTAATAAAAATGTTTCGATCAGAAAAAAAAGTTGTCGCTGAAAACTATTTTTCACTTGGGATACTTCATACGCAGATCATATATTTGGTATATTAAAGAATGGCGCTTTTTGCATCAAGAATAATACCCTATTAATCTCTTTCTGTATTTTCGAGAAGAACGTTATTGGAGAATGAATGCATAAAATTTAATGTATGCCATTCATCCCGAGCGTTTTAATTTTTATTAGTTACGTGAAGTTGGTCCGCTGGCTTCCCCAATTATGAGAAATGCCGTGAGGTTATGAAGAATGCATACATTTTATATAATTATTTTTATGATTTCATTATTCTCTTGTATTCGTTTGCATGCAAACTTTATATGATTATATTATGAAGGATATCCACAAGGGATATTAAAATAGTAATCATTATTCTCTTTGTAGTGGATTGCTTGTCTCGTGTTAGTTTGTTTAGTTTATGAAGGCGTTGATACGATATAATTCAAATTAAGTTGATGGATCGTTGGATGTGATTTCATATAAAATTGACAAAACAACTTTGACATTACTTATCTTATCTAAAGTTTAAAATTTGCGTATCAATGGTTTGTTAATACAATGTTTCAGTAAAATTAGGGGTTTACATTGTTTCAGTAAAAAAATGGTAGCACTGGTGTTTTGAAAAAATATATAATAATGACAATATGAACAACAATACTGAAATTTATAGAATAGACTCAAAATTGAAAATATTTCTTTCATTGTTTCAGGTGACATCGTGTTTAGTTGTTCTCGTAGTGAGCACATTCTGTCTTTTTTTATCCATGACAATAATTCAGGAGCGATCTCTGACTGGACTGGAGACAAGATTGGAAGAAGATCTTCATAGTAAATATGGCCATGGAAAATCCAACAAACAATCCAACTTAGTTTTTACACAAAGTATGGACTATTCTCAGTACACGGTAAGTTAGAAAAACATTACATTTATAGCAACTTAAACTATCGAAAAACCTTTCTAATATTTTGTTATTTGATGTTTCCTGAGCTAAACATATCTGATAGAAATTTTATTTAATTCAAATGATCGATCCTACAGATTCTGCGCAATCAATGAAACCAATTATAAATTTTTACTGCTTAAATGCTTAAAAAAATATTCGGCAATTAATTATTGGTATACATATTATCTTTGTTATTTCACAAGTATGTGAGAAGTCCCAAAGTTTTCTTTTAACTTTCCTCACTGAAAAAATTGTGGTAATTACATAAATATGTAGTACATTAGTATTGATGTATTTGGTTAGGTATTGATGTATGTATATGTAGATACATTATCCTTGACTAGGCAAACAGTAGGTATACAACATTTTTTGAAATGATATTATACTTTAATAACAACACAGTTAACTTTCCACTTAGATTTATTCAAATCTCGAGCGCTTTAGTCAATGTTGATAAATATTGACATTTTCAAGAGAACTAAATTTAAAAAAAATAAAAAACAAAAATTATTGCTTACAATGAATTTTTTGAAAATAATTTATAAATAACCAAAAACTCTTGAGAATGCCCATTGAAGTGGGCGAAAACGTTAGAGTTTAAATAAATATAGTGAAAATATAACAGTGTTTTTGGTTATTTATAAATTATTAAATATGAATTTTCACAGTGTGAATACAAACGCCCTTCAACAATTAATTTTTTGAAAGTTGATTTCAAATACGGACCTAAAAACTAACACTGTTACACTTGAAATATTTGTATAAATACTTTGTATATGAATTTTTTTAATTATAATTTCCGCTTATTTGCTTTTGAATGGAACATTTACTTATAACTGTAGGTGAGCATATTTTTAAATACACCGACATTATTATATTTGATAAAGGTCAGTTCATTTTTGATTATATCATTTGGATTGAAGTTTGCATCTGTGAATCGCCCACTAGATCTTATTATTAGTTATAAACACTCACCAAGCTATTTTAGTTACACTTATATTATATATATAATGAGTAACAATCCATTGGATTGGTCTGCAACGAGTTTGGTTTTTCTTCTCCATTCGTCTCTATTCTCAGCCAGTCTTTTCAGCTCTACGTATGAGCCACAGTTCATGTCCCTCTTCACGCATCTCTTGGTCGGCCTCTGCCATTTGTCCCCTCGGTCTTACCCTCAGCGATGGCGATGAATAGTCCTGGGTGCCTGATGTTATGGCCAATCCAGTTAGCTCTTTGTTGGCCGATTCTCTTAAGAAGTTGCCTTTTTTCGCCTACCCTGGTTAATACTTCTTCGTTTTCGACGTGTTCCGACCAATGGATCTTAAGCATGCGTCTGTAGCACCACATCTCAAAGGCCGCCAACCGTCCGCTTTCACTCTTGCTGATGGTCTACGTCTCACAACCATAAAGCAAAATGCTTCATACAAAGGCTTTAGTACTTATATTACAAAAATAAATTTAATCTATTTTTGTAAGTAATGACAACGCATATGTTTACAAAATATACTTACATCCTGACCCATCACTTTCTGAAAGGTCCAATTATACAAACCCGTCGGGACACTTTGGGTCCGAATATGGCTTGTAAGAAAAAAAAATCCCGAATAAAAAAATCTCTTTTTTTTAATTCATAATATTGTTATTTTCACGAATAAAATTTTAATCCAAAACCACATTTCTGAAATAATCCTATTTCAAGAGAACCTTTTGTACCATTCATAATACGAGATTTACTCTTATTATTAAATCTTGAATTATATAAAAGTATCCCCTCCTTGCTCATATTTCTCACGAATCTTTTACTTAATACTGACATAAGTACAAAATGTAATTAATAAAATAAAAATAAATATAATAACGAGAAATACATATTCAATCTTGGATTACAAAATAAGTTTTCTTCCTTTACTCATATTTCTGACGAACCTCTTATTTACTACTGACATTCTAGTACAAAATGTAGTTAACAAAATGAAAATTAATATAATAACTAGAAATATTCACGAATTAAATATTTGTGGTGTAAATTTTACATAATTATACTTATTTTGTTTTTATTTCGCTTTGAAGAATTTCAAACAACAAAAATTGCTGATATTTTTCTTTGCGATATAAAATATATGTTATATTATATAGAAAAATAATATTACAAAAATCTTGACAGTTTTTGAGAAGATTTCATAACAGTACAGTTCCCTCACTATCCAATATATAAACATCAATTTTTTATACCCTTAAAAGTTAAAGTCCGTCCCGATTTTTTTGTCATTTTTTTTTATTTTTTTATGGTGAGGCATTAAAAAATACATACAGCCCTAAATTTTCACTCTTCTACTATCAACCCCTAGTTTTTAATAGCGATATTAGTATATGGCGTAATGTACCTACCTATATGGAAAAACAAAGTTTGCCGGGTCAGCTAGTTTCTTATAAATTTTCGTATGTCCTGGCCAAATATTCGCAAAAGCTAACGCAGAAGGTGACTTTGTCTCTTCAAAACCTTGAATTATGGGTAGCGTCATATGTTAAATATATAATATCATAAGATATTTAACATCTTCAATTCTGCAATGAGATAATATGCTCCTCTATGTAGAGGATAGCATGTATGATTATTAATGCAGGTAAACAATTTATCAACCATCCATTTGTGGAAGATGCAACTATGGTATAGATAGTAATAGAATAAACAAAGTTGTACTATTTAACAAAACTTCCTAAAATTATGTCAAGAATAAATACAAATAATGAAACTAAAGCGTTAATAATCATACTATTCAAACTTCTAATACATTAGGACTAAATAATTTGTAACTATTATGTAGAGTAAAGATAATATGATATAATAATTCAATTATTTAAACGAACTCTCACTTATGTAGAGGAAAACCTTCATTACCTACTATGCTGTGTAGATAGCATGTATTAAATTGTTTCAGATTCACTAATAAGTATTTAATATAATTTTATAATATTGTTACTTCTCGAATTGTTTGCCGATATTGAATGCTTTGTTTAATCTAACTCTCTCAACTTACTATTATTAACATCGGCAGTATCCTTCGATTAAATATGACACAACTTTATTTTTATTTATTTATCCTTAGTGAAATATCAAACAGAGAAATATCTACATTTTCTCCCCTTCTGCTAGTTGGGTAACCTACCTTCATAGATAATTCTTATTGAACACACTTTCCATTGCTGCTTACAAAACCTTTGAGCAATTCAAAGAAAGTCTTTCAACGCCCATTTTGACTAATTATCTTCATGTTTCGAAGCCGTGGAGCACCGCGCAAAGAATTGGTCTCTCACTCTTGTCCGTAAGGCAGGTGTTCGAAAAAAACTAAAACATTTTACATTTCAAATTCAGCGATGAGGTTTGCCACCCATTCTGAATGTCTTAATTTTTTTGACACAGAGAAGACAGTTTGCATGTTTATTGCATGCAGCTGGTCTGCTGGCTTCCCTTCTTGTGGGGTTTGCCGTAATGGTGTAGTAGTGTAGAGATAGTAGACCTTCATATTTTAAAATAAAGGAGATACCTAGTTCATTAGTGCTAATTAAATATTATACGGGTAAAACAGATATACAATGTAGATATAATTATTTAAGACTAAATCTAAAGGATTTATCAGATTTTGTTAATACACGAGAATATCCAATAAGCTACATTTCACGTGAACAATAAGTTGTAAGAGAAAAATTATTCCTTTAATAAATTAATGTGAGGTAAGATAAATCGATACCTACCTAATTACAATTTATTTCTTCTTTTCATTGACATTACATTTGTTTTCGAAACGAAAAACGTGATCAATATAATTCTTATGTAGATTTTGTTTATGTTTCAAAAATAGAAAATGTTTATATTCTTTCATTAGTAAAAAAATACCGTGGTGCGATAATGTAGTGTAACGATAAGTTTAAAATACAAAATGAATTTTACGTAATACGCTTTTCAATTGAATAAAGTAATGATATGTCTGACCTAAGATTTTTCAAATTTATGTTCATTTCCTGCTGCAGACTCACCCTGATTTCAACACATTTATTCTTCCTTGCTATGAAGGTTTTTGAAATAAGCTGCCCCTTTTCTCCAAGAAAAAAAAGGGTTTAATTAAATTTTATCACAAATAAACATCTAGTTAAATTCACATAATGTACATACTCCCATGTATTCAAATTTTAATGTGCAGAATATGTATAATGACTGTAGGTATGTAGAATGTATATTACTGTCTGGTATATGTTATGACTGTATGTAGAATATGTATGAATGTGTATATCTAATGATTGTATGTAGAATGTATATAACTGTATGTAGAATAATATGTAATGTGTTTATCTAATGATTGTATGTAGAATGTATTAAACTGTATGTAGAATATGTAATGGAAAATAAATTATATAGTTAACCTAACTTTCAAAGCTATAAACAAACTAATGTTTGTACAAATTCATTAAATTTCCTACTCAGCTTCATATACAAGTTATTATTTCAAGCAATTAATATTAGTATAAGAAACCTATTATATATTCTAAAACATTATTAGAAACGCTACAAATATTCACGTCTGAATTAAAACAACATCGATAATGCCCAGTGTGAACTCGTGAATTTATTATTGTTTCATTCTGAGAAAAGTAAAAGATATTTTAACATCTTTTATCGAGGGTTGAACCTAAGCTGGCAAAACACAATAAATAAATAATAAATAACGTAGCAAATTGTTACTAATGTATTTACAAATATTAATTTTATGCGAAATATGTACCTATACACAATAATGTTTTCATTATGATTAATATTAAAATATGCTTAAATATTTATAGATGTGTGGTAAATGTCTGAGAGATCGTGTGTGAAACAGTGATATAGAGAGAAATGCGCAATGAACATCAGTGTAATAGCAAGAATGAATGTAAAAAAAGTTACGATGGTTTCGGCATGTGGAAAGAATGAATGAGATCAGAATGACCAAGAAGATAATTTGGCTAAGAGAATTGGTGCTCGGAGACTTAGACATTCGAGGATCAAATGGCAAGATCATTTAAACCAAATCCTACAGGACAGCCACGTGTTGACCACATTGAACAGGCGAACATGCATGAGTAATTGTATGACAGTGACGGATGCGAAAGATGTATGAAAATATAGAAGGAAGTGGCGCTCGATACTTTTTGCCTACCGCGCGAGGGAAGCGATATGATGGTTTTTATGTATGTATGTAAATATTTTTATTAATTTAATTGTTGTATATTTTAACTATATTTTATTATCAATACAGCCAAAACATCAACAATGGATGTAGGAAGATGGAAAATGATAAATGGTGCATGGGACTTACCAATTTTAATCCTTCATCCAGAGGTCGCTGGTTTCACAAAACACTGCACACACTAAAATTTGCACAGAATTTAATTTGCAGTTAATGGTTGTTCGATCTTTTTACGATTCCGATTTGTTGAATTTTTGTATAAATGATATTATTCCGAATAATAATAAAATAAGATGATGATAAAATTTTCCGATGAAATATTGATTTGAAGATTAATTTGTAGAGCGAATGTAGAAATTTGATCCGACCGTATTACCGTATGAATTAACACTAACTTGTTGGTAAGGTTTTTTGGGTAGGAATAATATGTGACATTTTGGTATCATGGAATGTAGGTAATCAGGACATGTACCTATAAATCGCATTCATACCTAGATGTCCGAAAAAAATGCCCAATCCGAAGTGTTGCAACAATTAGGAAAAAATAAAATTAAAACAATAAAAATAGCCTTCGCTACCATAGCGAACATACTCCCCCGGCAGCCCGAAAAGAAAAAGAAAAACTTATAATTTTTACCGTTGAATTTGTTGACCGAAAAGTAAAAAATCTATTCCCCCTCTCAAACCGCCAAAATATAATCTAAATAATATTTTCCTTATCTTAGGAAGCTTCCGAATGTGTAATAATAAAAAATAACAAGAAACGAAAATTAAAATGCACCCTTTGCATTTACCATAAAAATAAAATATTAATTTTATAGACCGAAAGAAAGCCTTAGTATCTTAGCATTCCGTAAATTTGAAGATTTTATGTTAAAATAACCGCCAAAATCCATACCGCATATGGAGAAAACTTTACTGGGTCTTACTCTGAATGTTGGTAGATCTGCCATCATGGGTTCTAGACTCTTCGCTCGTCCGCGAAAACACTGTATGCCTCGATGAACCTCCTGACGTACAGCATCTCTTCCAGAAACAATCCAGAATTCTTGTCGAATAAGTGATAATGTTAAGGATGAACCGGTATGAAGATATTTCTTATGATAATAGCGAATTATCAACGATAATAATATATGATTTTTCGGAATTATAATTGGATGCTTCGATGAAAAATTCAATGATGCGTTTCTCAATCTTCCGCCCACTCGCAATATTCCTTCAGCATCTATGAAAGGATTTAATCGAAACAATCTCGACAAATGTGATTTTCCACTCTTGATTAAGTGTAAATCTTCATGAAAAGTCGCACACTGTACCTGAATGACGAGAGCACGCAAGGCCTCATTCCATTCTTCCCTTGAAACACATCCTAACCGTTTGTTTTTCTTATTCTTTAAATTGTGAATGAAACGCTTACACAATGCTGTAATATTGACCAATTTGCTGAATGAACTATATTTTTCGAGTATATTCCATTGTTCGATTTGTGTAACGTTCGAAATGATTTTTGAAGGCAATAATCTTTCCGTATCATAATCAACAAGATTTAGTTTACACTGTGGCCACTCCGATGATGGCTTCAGTAACCATTTGGGTGTCCACCATAAATTATGTTCAATCAAATGTTCCGAATAAATACCTCTTGTAGCGCAATCCGCTGCGTTCATAGAGGTGGGTACATACCTCCAGGTGGCCGCTTCCAAATTAGTGTGAATGGAGCTCACTCTATTACCTTCGAATGTTTTTAGTAAATGTATTGGAGTTCTTAACCATGATAGAACAATTTGAGAATCACACCATCCAAATATTTTCATGTCCGCTATATGACTAAGTAAGTTTGAAACATGTTTGAGTGATCTTGCTAATAAAGCTGCTCCGCATAATTCCATTTTAGGAATGGTTAATTTTTGTTTTAGTGGTGTCACCTTTGTTTTGCCCAATAGTAAATGTAAAATGACATTACCACTATCGTCAGTCGACCTCAGATAAACACACACCGCATAACCCATTTTAGATGCATCCGAAAAACCGTGTAATTCGTACTGTCTTGTATTCTGAGATATCACTAACCTTGGAATTTTAATGGACGATAATTGATTGAGTTGTGATGAAAACCTCTTCCATCTATTTTCCAAATCCTCTGGGATCCTCTCATCCCACCCTATCTTCAGTAACCAAAGTTCTTGAAGAATGACCTTTGCAGTGAATATCACCGGCGCTATCCAGCCGCAGGGGTCATACAAACTTGCAATGCATGATAGAATATATCGTTTTGTAATAACCGTAGTAGGAGAAATTTCCGTTTTATTGTATTCAAAATAATCGCTCTGAGGATTCCAATTTATACCTAACACCGTAACCACTGTATTCTTGAGTGAATCTGTCTGCACACAATTTTCATTTGGCAAATCTTTTAAAAATTCTTGTTTGTTACTTATCCATTTTCTTAACTCAAAACCTGCACTTTGTAATAAACGTATAAGTTCGTTCCGATAAGTAATCGATTCTTTAATACTCGAACCTCCGCTCACAATGTCATCTACAAATGTATCCGATTTCAAAATTCTTCCTGCATTAGGAAATGACTCGCACTCCTTTTCTGCTAATTCCCACAAACATCGCATAGCTAAATATGGGGAAGATGCTACCCCAAATGTTACTGTTGTAAGTCTGTATGTTTCCAAAGGTTTATTGGGCGAGTCTCTCCACAACACTCCGTGAAATGCTCTGTCTTCAGGATGAAGTGTAATTTGTCTATACATCTGTTTGATGTCAGCCAAAAATGCAACTAAATGTGTTCTAAATTTAATCAAGATATCCATCACTTCGTTTTGTAATTTCCTACCCGTCATAAGTGACGAATTTAAAGATAAACCGTTATGTGTAAGCATTGACGCATCGAATACTACGCGTACCCTGGTACTTGTAGATGTGTCCTTAATTACGCAATGATGTGGTAAAAAATATTTTATTTCCGAAGTCAAAGCTCTTTCCATGTGACCCAATGTAAAATATTCCTCCATCACCTTAGAGTATTCCGTTTTAAGATCGATGTTCCGTGTTAATTTATTCTCTAATGTATAAAACCGCCGTGCAGCCAGATTATAAGAATTCACCAATTCAGGAATGTCCCGTTTAAATGGAAGCCGAACCATGAATCTTCCGGATTCTGTTCTGGTTACTGTTTGAAGAAAATGATTTTCACATTTTTCCGCATCTTCCTTTAAATCCGTGTCTTGTGGTAAATCTTCCGATTCCCAAAACCGTTGCATTAGGTTTTCTAATGTCACACAACCCGACATTGCTGACGTGTTTTCCGATGATTTTCCATTTAATTTTCCTATAAGTACCCATCCAAAAATAGTGGAATGTGCTGAGGGTAAATTCTCGTCATACGAAATCTTATGGCCGTCTACGATTTCGTTAAATATATCAGCTCCCAGAAGCATCTCAACTGGTTGAGATTTATGAAAGGCAGGATCTGCTAACCGTAAATTTTTGTATTTATTTAATATATCCGACGAAATACTTTGCGAGGGCAATTCACCTGTTATTGTTTTCAATATTAATGAAGATACATTGATTCGTGGGTGCTCGCTAAATTTGGGCTTAATAATACACGTTACCTCACCCGTAGTTACGTTAATGTTTTCCGTTCCTATACCGTACACTGTTTTAGTCGACTTATGTTTCATTAAACCGAGCCGCGCTACACACTTCTCTGTCATCAAACAACATTGACTTCCTGAATCTAGTAAAACTCGTACATCTCTGTATGTTCCGAAATTATCCTGAACCTGAATAATCGCTGTGCCGAGTAAAACTGTACTAATTGTGTCCCTTGACGGACGACAAGTCGATGTACTACACTCTAGCCGAGTCTCCTCTCTCGCATTTGACGTGTTTTCCCCGTCCCGTTCCGAATTTTCGTAGTGTAGAAGAGAGTGGTGATTCCGTTTACACACCCTGCAGGTATGCTTCGATTGACAGTCCTTGACGGCATGTTCCCGCAGGCAGTTCCAACACAAACGTTTTTCTTTCACTACTTGTCTTCTCTGATACACCGTCATATTTGTAAACTTGTTACAAGATGAAATAAAATGAGTATTGCTATTGCAATGAACACAACGTTGTGTAATGCCGCCGAACATGGCATTCACATGTTTCCGTCCGTTATTTTGTTGATTTGTGCTTGCTGTAAAAGCTCTTCCGTGCGAAATATCAATGTTTGACGCTCTACATTCAATTTCCAGAAATTCAATAAGTTGTATAAACTTTGGTATCTCCGAATTTGTAAACTTCAACTCAAATCTGTTCCGCAGTTCATGAGTTATTTTCCTCAAAATAATATATAATAATATAAATGACCAATCGTCAACCTTGAAATCTAACGATTTTAAGGCTGAAATGTTTTCGTTAATTATGTTAATAAAATCCCGTAACTTTATTCTTCCGCTTGATAAGTTTGGCAAATTCACTAGCATACCCAAATGTTTTTCCGCAATGATTCTCGGGTTGTGATACCTCTGTTTCAGTAGATTGACTGCAACTAAATAGTTTTCACTAGAAATAGTTAAATGCGTAATAAGCTGACGTGCTTCGCCGCTCAGAGAACACAACAGATAGTGAAGTTTTTGTACCGGTGGTATATTAATGTCCTCGTGTACCAAACTATTGAATATATTCCAAAAACTAGTATACTTGGTGATATCTCCGTCAAACTGAGGTAATTGGATTTTTGGAATCGAAAAATGTATGTTACTACTCTTTCCTTCCACAACACTGCTGGATGAACTCTGATCGGTTCGTTCTTTCATCCATTTCTCAAAAACTCCTTTAATCTCATACATCATGTTCTCAAATTTCAAATATTCTTTTAAGTGTGCCTCTGCATCAAACCCCGCTTTCTTAGCAGCTTGTACCGAAACGTATTGTTTTGTAAATAATTCCCATGTTTTTTCTATATCTTGAACTCTAGCCATGAATGCAGAAATCTGAATTTCCGTTTTCAAATCCGCAATGCTATTTGCTTGATCCCACAAGGTAGAGATGGCTTGTTTTGCCAAATCATATTTTATTTCCATTGCCATTGTAAAAGAAATTAATATCGAACTTACTTAATCCAAGAAACAAATATTGAAATAATTATTTAATATTTCTCCGTTAGAATATTATTATTATTATACCGTGATAACGTAATATTCCGTAATAAACCCAATTGTTAAATCCGTACCTAACAAGAATAACTTAAAATAATTCTACAACCATAGAAAAGTGATATGTATATTGTATACCTAACCGTAATACCGAATTGTCAACCGTCCGTAGCTAACAAAAATGATTGTAAACAATAAATTATACTCACTATCTTAGTGTGATAGTAGTACCTAATGACATTCAATAGTAAACAATATACAGTAGTAAGTTGTAAAATTATAGTAAATAGTAAACAAATATGTCTGCCGTATTACAGCTGTTTTACACTGACATTAAATGCAAGATGGCTGCCGAATGTATACTCGCTTACGTGCGAATCTACAAATAAAAATATACTACCCCGAAAAATGTAATTGTTGCAACTCTCCGCACAAGCAAAAAATTCGAACAAACCCAACTACAAATGCGGCTCGAAGGCCAAAAAAATGTTGTATATTTTAACTATATTTTATTATCAATACAGCCAAAACATCAACAATGGATGTAGGAAGATGGAAAATGATAAATGGTGCATGGGACTTACCAATTTTAATCCTTCATCCAGAGGTCGCTGGTTTCACAAAACACTGCACACACTAAAATTTGCACAGAATTTAATTTGCAGTTAATGGTTGTTCGATCTTTTTACGATTCCGATTTGTTGAATTTTTGTATAAATGATATTATTCCGAATAATAATAAAATAAGATGATGATAAAATTTTCCGATGAAATATTGATTTGAAGATTAATTTGTAGAGCGAATGTAGAAATTTGATCCGACCGTATTACCGTATGAATTAACACTAACTTGTTGGTAAGGTTTTTTGGGTAGGAATAATATGTGACATTTTGGTATCATGGAATGTAGGTAATCAGGACATGTACCTATAAATCGCATTCATACCTAGATGTCCGAAAAAAATGCCCAATCCGAAGTGTTGCAACAATTAGGAAAAAATAAAATTAAAACAATAAAAATAGCCTTCGCTACCATAGCGAACATTAATTATTATTATTTAGTTATTATTAACAAACCATACCTACAGGCGACTGGTGTAGCGCAGAGCAAGCACCCTTTTTTTGAGTCGTGAAATCCAAGGTTTGATTCCCGATCAGGGCAGAATGAAGAATGACTTTTTCAAGTTGTCCTGGGTCTGAATATTACATGTATATGTGTTTAGTGCATCCTATATACATGAATTACATGTATTGTCGTGTTAGTACCCATAACACAGGATTCATATCTCAATATTTGGGGCTATTTCCATCTGTGTGAATATTCTATGCATGTTATGTTATCTTGAACTAAAAAAAAAATCCAAAATTTCCATTTTAATTGTCAAAATACATTTGAGGGCGAATTTTCTAAACCAATATTACTAAACCATTTTCCACAAATTCTGAAAAGTTAACATTTTACGTACGTATACGAAAAAACCAACTAGTGGTTGAATAAGAACGGCTTGTGGGATATGCCGTGATGGTATAGTAGTAGTAGTAGTAGTTGAATAAGAAATGTTTTTAGCAATAAAATGAATGACATTACTGCCACTACTACTATTCTACCATGGCATATTCCACAAGTGGGGCAACCGAAAAATCAGATGCATGCAATAAACATAAAAGCTGTTTTCTACGTTCTATAAAAATTAAGACATTCAGGGTGGGTGGCAAACCTTATTGCTGAATTTAAGTTGTAAAATATTTTTATTTTGTCAAACACCTCGAACAAACTACTACTACTACTATCTATACCATCACGGCATATCCCACAAGTGGGGTAGCCAGCAGATCAGCTGCACGCAAGAAACACGCAAACTGTCCTCTTCGTGCCAATATAAAATCAAGACATTCAGGATGGGTGGCAAGCCTCATCGCTGAATTTAAGATGTAAAATGTCTTATTTTTTTCGAACACCTGCCTTTTACAGGACACTCGAAAACTTACGCAGAAGAGTGGGAGACCAATTCTTTACCGGGTGCTCCACGGGATAAACATTAAAGGAAAATACCACCCGGAATCCACCCGGAAAAAGTGGGAGACCAATTCATGGCCGAGTGCTCCACGGAAAAAAATTGATAATAATGGCATCAGAAAGCGCAATATACATTTTCATAAAGTTTATTATTTTGTATTATAACCATTTTTGTTTGGAATTCTATTCTAATATTGATCTTTTAAAATCTTTGTCATAATAATCCTCTATATTTACACTATTTTCAAAGGAAAATTGTGTAAATATTGAAGCCAGTGGATATTAATAAACCTTATCTGGAATACGAAGGATTTCAAGAAATAATATTCAGGTCATTCACCCCACATATCCCCCAACAACTAAATAATTAGGGAAGATATTCCAATTCATCCTCAAAAAACTGATTTTTTCAATAATCAGTAAGTATTTATAACTACTCGTATATAATAAATAGTAAGTATATTTAATACCGTAACGTCACATTTACTACAATAGTAGCAAGTAAAAACATACATTTTATGCAAAAAATATGATTCATTTATTCATTTATTCATTTATTCATTTATTCATTTATTCATTTATTCATTTATTCATTTATTCATTTATTCATTTATTCATTTATTCATTTATTCATTTATTCATTTATTCATTTATTCATTTATTCATTTATTCATTTATTCATTTATTCATTTATTCATTTATTCATTTATTCATTTATTCATTTATTCATTTATTCATTTATTCATTTATTCATTTATTCATTTATTCATTTATTCATTTATTCATTTATTCATTTATTCATTTATTCATTTATTCATTTATTCATTTATTCATTTATTCATTTATTCATTTATTCATTTATTCATTTATTCATTTATTCATTTATTCATTTATTCATTTATTCATTTATTCATTTATTCATTTATTCATTTATTCATTTATTCATTTATTCATTTATTCATTTATTCATTTATTCATTTATTCATTTATTCATTTATTCATTTATTCATTTATTCATTTATTCATTTATTCATTTATTCATTTATTCATTTATTCATTTATTCATTTATTCATTTATTCATTTATTCATTTATTCATTTATTCATTTATTCATTTATTCATTTATTCATTTATTCATTTATTCATTTATTCATTTATTCATTTATTCATTTATTCATTTATTCATTTATTCATTTATTCATTTATTCATTTATTCATTTATTCATTTATTCATTTATTCATTTATTCATTTATTCATTTATTCATTTATTCATTTATTCATTTATTCATTTATTCATTTATTCATTTATTCATTTATTCGTTTTTTCATTTACTCATTTGTTCTTTTATTCATTCATCCATTTATTAATTTGTTATCGATTTATTAATTTGCTGATGTGATTATTTTTATACATTTTTATTTTTTTGTAAGATGTATTAATCCTTGGTGAATGTATGTTTTTTTTTTTATATATTTTTTACGCAGCACGCCTCGATACAGGGCAACCTAGTGAGGCTGCTGCAACTTAATTGAAGATAATTGGTGATATATTGTTTCAACGTTTGTATGATATTGATTGAATAAAGAAATATTTATTTATTTATTTATTTATTTGACTGTTTTATCACAAGACTTACATTAAACTATCAAAATTTTAATTGTAACAGAATTAAAACAGATTTCAAATAAAACACTGTATTACCTTCACTATGAACAATATTTGCATTAAATATTGTCCATAGTGAAATTAATACAGTGTTTTATTATAAATATATTTTAATTATATTAAAATGGACTTTCACAAAGTAATTCCAAGTACTATCATAAATATTGTAATGTTTAATAATTAATACTATTTCACCGTTGGTATAAATTGAATTGGATAAATAAGAGCTCCTGCATTTGAAGCATAACAAAATCAGTTTTATTTTTATAGTAAATATAATATTAATGTTACACAACTCAGTGCAGAATAGAAAATAGATAATAAGCTGAAAATATCTTGTATTTTCAAATCACCGAAGCATACACAGGAGCAAACTGTTAATTTTATTATACAAACTCGTCTTATTTTCTCATACAAATTGTATTATTTATAGAATATCCTTGACTCCTATATTCTGATTATTTAATTAATATTGAGGTTATACTCATTGACATGGTCTTAGTTTTTTAACAAACATTGTTTGAAATTAAACTAAATATATCTCGACTTACTATTTTAAGTGGTATATGGATGTATAACTCGGAGTATATTTGTTGGTAAATAAATGGTACGTACTTCAGATAGTACGTTATTTATTAGATAATTTTATTAGGAAGGTACATTGAATATTTTAACACGTGACAGTGTTTAGATGATAGGAAGTAGATATTAGTACATCGGGTGAAGAAAAGTACCAAATTGAATTTTAAACAAAGAAAGTTTGTTGAACTATTAATTGCTTTTAGGTAAGAGGTTAAATTTTGTTTATATTGATATGTTATGTAGTTATAAATACTTCAAATAAAAATAATTTCAAGGAAAGGATTGAGAGACACGTGTGGTTGTTTACATAAAAAAGTAGATGCTTGTGCTAGGAGTGAAAGAGTAGGTAAATTTTGTAAGAAGGACAAAGGAATGAAGTCTATAAGATTGATGTCACAGCTCAACTCGGGGCAGTTTGGTCTTGAAATTAAGAGAGAAAGGTTAATCTTTAAAAGCAGTGTTGTATTTGATTTTTTCTTTGTTCTTTTGTGTACATTCCTTTCTCGAAGTAATAAATACAATATTTTAGTGATTATTTTCGCATAAGAAAATAATAAAGAAATCTTCATAAATTAATTAGAAGTAACGATAAATGCTGTGATCCTGCCTTACCCGAAAGCTAAGAAATTTTATATATTATTATTTATTCAAATTTTGTAATAGATATTTTTATCGTTACGACTTTGCCTTTCTTCTTGGAGTATCAAAACTCTTGTTTGATAAGTCTCAAATAAGTGAAATTTCTGTAGACAAAGGATTGATAATTTTTATATAATGTTTTGATGAATATGTTTATGAGACTGTCTCTGTTTAATATTTTATTTTCCAAATTAATAAAATCTGAAAAACTAATATTATTTGTAAATTAAATTTATAGAAACTATTTGATAATAAGAACGGGGACGGACTCAGAAACATTATACTAATTATTATTTTCTGATATTTTGGATACTAACAATAGCATGAATTTTAAACTCGTATTTATTTTATGTAAATATCTTTTATTTTATTATAAATTAACATCCCAAATTCCCACACACAAGCCTCAGTTTTGGACATTGGGGTTCCTTGCGTGAAAGAATTAAGCTCAAGGCTAAATCAGACCTGGTTGCTACTTAAATTGAGCCCCGCAGAAGATATTATATTATTTTATTTTATTTTGCATGAAAATATATATGTATTATATTCTCTTAATTTATCATATTGTATACTAATGAGGCTGACAGTAGTGTATGAAAGGCTGTGTCAGATCGAATTAAGCGTGCGAAGGAGCTTTTTTCACTAACAAACCAATTTTTATTGTTAGATTAACCAAAAATAGTCAGTGATTGAATTTTGTCAAACTTTGGTTCAGTAAAATATTTCATCTCGATACGCCCCTGGCGCTGTATACAGATACTATTTTATGTATGAAACCATATGCCTTTTATAAATAAAACTGCATTCAAAACTAATCTGTAATATAATTACAGAAATAAACTTTCGATAACGTTGAATCATAAGTTTGATAAAATATTATTTCATTGACTATTTCTAACAAATAACATGGATTTCTGTGGTACATAAAAAAATTTGATATTTATTCTTGATTGTTATTGTGTGTTGTTTTCTTTGTGTATTTTCAGCAATAAGGTAAGGCTTTTATACTTGCTAACGCAGAGTATAAAAGGAAATAATTTATTAATTACTAACCTTTATGTACAACAGAAAATTAAATTTTGATTGTTATATAAATTATACTTTTATGTTTCTGAATAGAAATTATTGTTTGTTTTCCACTGATAAAATTTTCTTTTATAAATCGTAAACACAACGTAGAAAAGGTCCTTAACGCATTTTTTATTAATTAACTAGAATATCATGTGCCAAAATCTTTGAAGAAACGAAAATTGTTGAATTTAGCGGCCGACACTTTTGACGGGTCTTACGTTAAACGTTCGGAAATATTTTTAATTATAGTGAGGTGTGAATGATATGGGTTAACTAGTAGGTATATATTATTATGTACGTATGACATCTTTACACACAACGAATATAATTATTCAATAGATCTTATAAGTAGGTAGGTGATATGAAAGTAATTTTTGTATTATTAAATTTTAATCGGAATATTATAAAGACGTAATTGCGAAAAGAAATTTATAAATTTGCGTAGATTGGATAAACTCGATTCTTTCTAGTTTAATTACTTCCAACTCAGAGGATAAATACGTATTTATTCTCACGTCGAAATAAATAAATATATTTTATTTATTTCCTGTCAATGTGGTTCTCAACGAAGCGTTTTCCTTCCTCTTGTGGGGGGGGGACCACGACAGAAAATGGTGCCGTGACCAGGATATAATGTCTGTCATTGCAGGTATTAGACGTTGGGTTACTATGTAGCGAAGGAAAGTTTTCTGTCATAGGCTATGACAGAAAATGGCGTGTGACCAGAATTATCTTTGTCATTGCAAGGGTAAAATTCAGATTCGGTCATAGCAGAAATAGATTTGAGCTAGTATAGTTAGTTGGAAGAAATAGATAAATATCCAATCTTTAAATTAATTGTCTTACAGAGGAGGGGGGGGGAGAGATAGATTAATAGTCTTATGGAAGAGAAGGGGAGTTTCTACACGAGAAGCAGATTTTTTTGTCTTGGGGGGGGGGGTTGAAATTTTCCAGTATTTTGACTTTAAATTATGTTAGAACTCTCTGCCTATCCTTTAAGGGGGTGACTCGCATTTCAAAATTGATGACAGAAGACTGCGAATATTATAGAACACATTATGAACACTAAAAATACGTTAAATTAATTGAATCGAGGGCAAACTAAATAAAAATTGTTAGCAAATTTTTTTATATCTATTAGAAATTATAAATATATTATTAGTTTAACAAGAACGAACTCGTAAGATAAAATTTGTTGTTATATGACTAGTGAACTAGTAATAATATTATATCTTGATATTAAGTGGATCGTGGGTTTTTTATATGTACCTATTAAGATGTTATGTATATAGAATGGTAAACATTTTTTTTGTTAGTTATTTATTTCAGTTATGTGAGAGTTGAATGATCTACCTTGAAATAATTTTTGAAGGATGAATTTTATGGGGTTTTTGACTGTTGAATACTGTAATAATTTATGGGGTTGGGATGTGTGTCAGTAGTAATATTTTTTTTTAGATATGTATAGTTTTATATATATTGGAATGTCATTCAATATGTCGGTTTTGCTCAGATCTTAACAAAATGAATATGAAATAATATTATTTCATAAATGACGAATCTGTAGGTATAATAATGCGGGTAGGTATGTGTTTTGATCTGATGGGTTAAGTAGATTTATCACTTTAGATAAAAAAACTGTTCGGTTTCGACAAGTATGATCGGTGAACTGAGTACAGTCGGTAATATTATTATTTTAACAAAAACGCATTTGATCGTTGTATAATATTATTATTTAGACTGAGTCTAATAATAATATTATATTAGATTGTCGCTAGCTAAGTGGAATGACTATTAAGTACCTATATGGTATTATACAATATTATTATAATTATCGAGCGATGTTTACAGAAATACTAGGTACCTACTGATGTTTTTTCAATATAGGTAGAACGTTGGTGAAAGACAGTAGATACATAATTATGTTAATATCAATGTGGGATTCATAAAATTTATGGGTACCTAAAGTTTATATTTTAAACAGTAAGTAGATATAAATACTTACTCGTATATAATATTATAGTGCGTAGACATTATAGTCGATTTATGTATTTGTGTATTTATGGAACAGATTGGTTTTCATGAAATAATATGGCTTTTCAGCGCATATGTAATGTGTCTTTTGAAAGGGGAGAGTTGCATGCTATAACTGGGGTTTTTGTTGTGTGAATTTTTTTTTCTATTTTTCTTTGGGTGCTGTGTTTGAATGAGGTGTTAGGCATGTGTGTTAGTGAGACATGGACGTGGCTGAGGAGGGATGAGAGTGGAATGAGTGCTGTGGAGATGTGATCATTGAGACGAATGGTTGATGAAGCATTACATGAATGGAATGTAAGAATGATGAAGAGAGTGTATTTTTTTTGTCTGAAGGGGAGGGTGTAAAATGTGTGGACATACCGGAACTGCGTGACTTGACCACGTGGATCAAATTCACAAGGACTGTCGCGTGTTGGGTGTGAGAAATCGATGTGAATGTTTGAGGAATGGGGTGGATGTGGATAGAGAGAAGGGAGTGTCTGGGAATGGATCAACATGGCGATCTGTTTCTCTTTGCCTGCCTCACCTGGGATGCGGCGTGAGTGTGGTATGGTACCATAAAAAAATAATCAGTTGGTAATTGGCTATTATGATTAATAGTTTCAGGGTTAATTCCAGTCATGAGGGGGTAGGGGTTATTTTTTTTTTTTTAACTGATTAATTAAGTTTTCAATTTTTTTATGATGAAATTGGGTGAATTTGTTGATTTTGGCGGTACTGTGATGTAAGAAATGAAACTAGATCGTGAGAGTTTTCATAGTAAAATTTACTATAGGATGTATGGAAGAGAAATATGAATGTGTACAATATGGAAATTTATTTTAAAATTTATGTTCACACATAAAGAAATCAGTATCGTGAAGGAAAAAGGTTTAGGAAAAGAAATGTGATAATAATTATGTACAATATAAAAACTGACTAATACTTATGTCAACAGATATACATAATTATAGAATAGGGTCGGTATTATTATATATGATATAGTAATATCAGTTTATATTGGGTACATACTATTAATATAACATACGACGGAGTTTGTATAAATAAAAACATGTGAGAGTAATAATTATAGTGAATTAACTGTACGTATGTCATGTGTTTGGATGTACCTAAGGTTGACACGTGGGACGGTAGATATATACCTATTATTTATAATTCGGTTATGTATATTGAATGTGTATTCCAACCACTTGAGAGTCAGTACAAAGACATTTGTACTTTAACAAAATGTTTTGGTAAGAAATTATAAATGGGTTTATTTGACTTGTATAGTGCTGTAAGCATGCGATTGTTTACAAATTAATTATAGGATAGTGGGTAATACAAGTGTGTGGTTGTTTATATAAGTATAGGATTGTGAATGATTTTAATCAATATAGAGAATTGGAAAGTTAGGGCCAGTGGCGTAGCATATTGATTGCGTTGTGAAATATTTTTCTTTGTTTGTTAAAAAAAATTTCTTTTAAGAAAATAATTTCCTCACCTTATGCAAGCCCGGAAAATTAATTTTCTGAGGGGGCGTGACATGGTCTTAGTTTTTTAACAAACATTGTTTGAAATTAAACTAAATATATCTCGACTTACTATTTTAAGTGGTATATGGATGTATAACTCGGAGTATATTTGTTGGTAAATAAATGGTACGTACTTCAGATAGTACGTTATTTATTAGATAATTTTATTAGGAAGGTACATTGAATATTTTAACACGTGACAGTGTTTAGATGATAGGAAGTAGATATTAGTACATCGGGTGAAGAAAAGTACCAAATTGAATTTTAAACAAAGAAAGTTTGTTGAACTATTAATTGCTTTTAGGTAAGAGGTTAAATTTTGTTTATATTGATATGTTATGTAGTTATAAATACTTCAAATAAAAATAATTTCAAGGAAAGGATTGAGAGACACGTGTGGTTGTTTACATAAAAAAGTAGATGCTTGTGCTAGGAGTGAAAGAGTAGGTAAATTTTGTAAGAAGGACAAAGGAATGAAGTCTATAAGATTGATGTCACAGCTCAACTCGGGGCAGTTTGGTCTTGAAATTAAGAGAGAAAGGTTAATCTTTAAAAGCAGTGTTGTATTTGATTTTTTCTTTGTTCTTTTGTGTACATTCCTTTCTCGAAGTAATAAATACAATATTTTAGTGATTATTTTCGCATAAGAAAATAATAAAGAAATCTTCATAAATTAATTAGAAGTAACGATAAATGCTGTGATCCTGCCTTACCCGAAAGCTAAGAAATTTTATATATTATTATTTATTCAAATTTTGTAATAGATATTTTTATCGTTACGACTTTGCCTTTCTTCTTGGAGTATCAAAACTCTTGTTTGATAAGTCTCAAATAAGTGAAATTTCTGTAGACAAAGGATTGATAATTTTTATATAATGTTTTGATGAATATGTTTATGAGACTGTCTCTGTTAAATATTTTATTTTCCAAATTAATAAAATCTGAAAAACTAATATTATTTGTAAATTAAATTTATAGAAACTATTTGATAATAAGAACGGGGACGGACTCAGAAACATTATACTAATTATTATTTTCTGATATTTTGGATACTAACAATAGCATGAATTTTAAACTCGTATTTATTTTATGTAAATATCTTTTATTTTATTATAAATTAACATCCCAAATTCCCACACACAAGCCTCAGTTTTGGACATTGGGGTTCCTTGCGTGAAAGAATTAAGCTCAAGGCTAAATCAGACCTGGTTGCTACTTAAATTGAGCCCCGCAGAAGATATTATATTATTTTATTTTATTTTGCATGAAAATATATATGTATTATATTCTCTTAATTTATCATATTGTATACTAATGAGGCTGACAGTAGTGTATGAAAGGCTGTGTCAGATCGAATTAAGCGTGCGAAGGAGCTTTTTTCACTAACAAACCAATTTTTATTGTTAGATTAACCAAAAATAGTCAGTGATTGAATTTTGTCAAACTTTGGTTCAGTAAAATATTTCATCTCGATACGCCCCTGGCGCTGTATACAGATACTATTTTATGTATGAAACCATATGCCTTTTATAAATAAAACTGCATTCAAAACTAATCTGTAATATAATTACAGAAATAAACTTTCGATAACGTTGAATCATAAGTTTGATAAAATATTATTTCATTGACTATTTCTAACAAATAACATGGATTTCTGTGGTACATAAAAAAAATTGATATTTATTCTTGATTGTTATTGTGTGTTGTTTTCTTTGTGTATTTTCAGCAATAAGGTAAGGCTTTTATACTTGCTAACGCAGAGTATAAAAGGAAATAATTTATTAATTACTAACCTTTATGTACAACAGAAAATTAAATTTTGATTGTTATATAAATTATGCTTTTATGTTTCTGAATAGAAATTATTGTTTGTTTTCCACTGATAAAATTTTCTTTTATAAATCGTAAACACAACGTAGAAAAGGTCCTTAACGCATTTTTTATTAATTAACTAGAATATCATGTGCCAAAATCTTTGAAGAAACGAAAATTGTTGAATTTAGCGGCCGACACTTTTGACGGGTCTTACGTTAAACGTTCGGAAATATTTTTAATTATAGTGAGGTGTGAATGATATGGGTTAACTAGTAGGTATATATTATTATGTACGTATGACATCTTTACACACAACGAATATAATTATTCAATAGATCTTATAAGTAGGTAGGTGATATGAAAGTAATTTTTGTATTATTAAATTTTAATCGGAATATTATAAAGACGTAATTGCGAAAAGAAATTTATAAATTTGCGTAGATTGGATAAACTCGATTCTTTCTAGTTTAATTACTTCCAACTCAGAGGATAAATACGTATTTATTCTCACGTCGAAATAAATAAATATATTTTATTTATTTCCTGTCAATGTGGTTCTCAACGAAGCGTTTTCCTTCCTCTTGTGGGGGGGGGACCACGACATCATGTACTCTATTAGTAGGGAGTTGTTTTTAAACCTGGATCTGGCTACGTGGTTGAGGGACTCAATTCCAGATATCTAACTTAAAAAGTCAATTTTCCTGATTATATCAAGTTATATTTAGATAAAAGTATTTAGGTATTATACGTTATAACTTCTTATTACTAAGTGAACATCGAGCAAAGCTCTCAGTGCGAGAAGCAATTGGATAATGCGATTGCACGTTTAAAATTATTGTTTTTATTTCTATTAATTTTCCGATGTTCGATCGAACCATGGAGTCTATGATATTATCATAGATAACGTTTCACGATTTTTTTTAATGATTTGCTTATTATCTCTGAGCTCTCACAAAATATGAAAGTTCCTTTTTAAAATTGCACATATGAAATTGTATAAGAATGTTTGAAAAATGAAATTATTTTACTATTAATCAATTATTTTTGTGCACTTCGTAGAGCATTTTGAAATTACTGATTTGTCTCAAATTATTCAGTCTTTGGGAAGATTATTAAAAACAAAACTTGGCCGCATTTCAAATTGTTTTTAATATTTACGTTATCAGGAATTAAAGAGTTTTGAGCCTTTAGTATGATGATGACCTATAATGATTTTATTTTGAAAATTAAAATAAAATATGTAGATTCTGTACATGGGATCTAGGGACGCAGGGAATGTCGTGGTAATGTGGTGTTCTCACTTTGGCGAATATTGCCAGGCACCAAAATATCGCCAGCCATTTGAACCGTGTGAACAAAATGACAGCTAGTCTGAAACGATAAAAACCACTAGAAACGATATCGTCTCGAGTTGACCACCTTCCAACTTTCTCGGCCGATTGAACGATTTGCACATGCGCAGATATGCGCGGCGTTTGTATCTATGGTAAAAGCTTTATAACCTATAAATTTTATAATGTTTCCCGCTTCGTGACAGCTTTTATCTTTTTTGTTGGTTTGTGGCGTTTGTTTCCTTAATTAAAAGGCGCCTTATAACCTCTACTTTAACATTTTCGACTAAAAATAAACACTTCGCGATCTCCATCTCGACGCCATTTTGAAAACAGTGTCAAAATCAAAGCGCATCTGACAGATCGTTTCTATATCGGTGGACTTGTGTGAACAGGTGTGACGATCAATGGGCGTACGGTGAATTTTGTTTTTTCGCCTGGCGTTATATTTTGAAATTCGGCTGGCGATATTCGCCAAATGTGAACACCCCATAAGAGGTGACGCAATTGGCGCAGAGACGCTCCAAATGAAAGAGCCTAAGAGAGAGAGAGAGAGATTCTGTACAAAAAATTAATTTATTCATTTATGTTTTATTACCATTTGTGTTATTCTTGTCCTACTTTTGTTTCTTTTCTATTCATTTATGTCGTTTTTTTTAAATTTACATACTTACCTCCAAAAGGTAAGGAAATTTATTTAAAAAAAGAGTAGTAGTTTAAACGAATCTTACGACGGTGAATTGCTGGCTAGCCCTTTAGACATGCCACCAATGATGACAACTTTAGTTTATATGTGCGGATAAATAGGTGTCTACAACTCCCGAGATATACAGGTGCGAATTGAGTCTCTCTTCGCTTCAAAACCTATCTGAATAATTTTAAACCTTTCAAACAACTTTTAAAAATAGAGATGATTTTGTCCCATGAAAACCCAGAGTAAGTCCGGCAGTTTTGCCCTACAAAAATATAGAATAATAGCAGTTCTCCAACTTCTAAAATATTCAGGGAATTTAAGAATATCGACAAAACAATATAATTATGTAATGAACAAACAGAAGATTGCAGGTAAACGATAAACGTTTCATACACAATAATTAATGAACACAAACTAACAGCAAAATACCTTACCCTATTCATAAACTTTATGTAAGGTGTAGATAACGTGCAACGAAGTATACCTATGTAGATAAAAAAAGTATGATTTAATACGAATCATTTTTGAATCCTTGAAAGATTTCATGGAGATTTCAAACTAAAATCTCTAACCTAATTTTAACTTCCATCACTGAATTAACAAACTGTTTTCTTCTACTATGGTTTTTTTACTATCACAAAACCATCTTTCTACTTGTTACGTCATCAAACGATTCATAATAAATGATTTTTGAAATACGTGTTTCCCTTTAGTAAAAATTCATAGAAGAAGTAAACACTTGTTTTTTTATGTATCCAATTATGGGATTTTACTACTTGTGCACCAATGTAATAATTTTTTTCCATCACCTTACTTTTACTCCATCGTATACCAGAAGGTCTTCGTTTTCTTCTTTTATGTGTCTCTAAAAGAGGCAATTTTAAGATATCTCATGCATATAGATTGTTTTCTACTATTACATGAATAGTTCATTGACCATATCTTTCACCAGAATATACACGTATAATATTGGGTCATCTAAGAGGGAACAATAAAGTACCTACATATCTTATTTCATTCGAGCCAAATAACGTTTTTCATTTCAAAAGGATTTTCAGACACTCAAATAAATTCTACTTAAGCCATAGAAATGAAATATAATGTAATAAAGTGTTCTTTTTATATTTCATAGAATCTAACTGGATTTTTCATCTGGTTTTCAGTGCATCTGTGTTGATTATTTCTGCTTCACTTAGAAAATAAAAACCTTACAGCCATCGCACCCTGTTTAAAAGGATTATTTATTTTATTTTAAATCAATTGATATTGTTTACTGGTTAATCCATTGATTAATCTAATGCTTTGAGACAAGGGTGCATCAGGGATTTTATAAAAAGGGTAGCCACCTACTCAAGCATTTTTCCATACTTTGATAATTATATTTGAATATATAATGGATCAGGATGATTGTGAGTTCATGTTTGCTTTGAGAGAAGAAGTAAAATAAGTACCTATTTTATTTATTTTCCAAGAGCATACATTATGAAAGTTCGTCATAATTTATTATTTAGTTTGGCTAAATTAAATTAAAACACTGTGTTTTTCACTTAAAGTATTGTATATATTTTCAAAAAGCTTATTAGCGTTTTAAGTAAAAGAGTTTTAAGTATTTTTTCACTGAGGATGGACGTAGTCCGAAAAGCTTTTCGAAAATATATAATACTTAAGTGATAAGTGAAAGTCACTTATATAAGTGAAAATATATAAGTGAAAGTCAGTGTTTTAATTTAATTTAATCAAACTAAATAATTAAATAAAGTATTTTTGTAAAGCTTTGAAATTTCGTATTATACAATATTGTCCATGTTTTTATTAATAATTGAAAATCCAATAAAATTTAAGACACTCAGGATAAGTGGCGTATGTCACTTATCATAAAATATATATTTAAAAATCAAAATTTGTGCATACTCAGAAATATGGTTGAAAATTATCGCTTTTATTGACTGTTATACAATTTGTTCACTGTGCATAGTGATGTGAGCAGAGAAAAATTTCCAAAGAAATTTCTCAAGAACGAGAAATTTCTCCGAGAATTTCTCCTCTGATGGAAGAGAAATTTCTCTCCATAATTTTTCTTAGTGGTATTATGACCTTTCGCCCAGTACACTTCGCAGCCAACCTGATTGATCCAAAAATTTGTGAGGCTGATAAAGGCCCAAATCAGAGGTTATGAACACTTTTTTTCCAGGTACGTACCTGCAATTTTTTTTTAACTTAAATATGGGCATGTGGGGTATCAAACATCAAGATTTTTCATAAGTTATTAGCACTTTTTCTATGTAGGTACCTAACATAATGAATTGTAGCCATATTGGTGATAAATTGTCTCAACATTTGTACATTGATTGATTGAATAAAGTATTTATTATTATTATACTGTTAAATAAAAAATTAAAAAAAATATCCGAAAATTCTCCACTTCGAGAAATTCTTTCTTGAGAATTCCACAACACTAACTGTGCATAAGTCATGAAAACGAAATCTTAGCACGTATATATTTAAAAAAATACCTATGTTATAAAATAAAACATGTTTGTTATATCTAATGATGTTTTATTTTTATTCTCATAATATCAGATGGCAATATTATAATCTGTACCTGAGAGCCATTTAGTCTTAAGTACTAAAATGCAATTTTCGAATTCAATTTTTTAATCGAAAAAATCTCGACATTTTACTAGTAATAAGATGTATATAGTATATACAGCTTATTGCATAGACCCTATAGTATAGACCCTAAGCATTTCTGTTCTTAAGATTCACGACTTATGTGTTATTTTCGCTTTTTTCGTAACTTTGGCATTTTTGTCAAAAATGCACTTAAGTCCTAATGGCTCTCAGGTACAGATATCTTATACAACGAAGAAGTAGAAATAAAACCGTAGAGCAATATTCTGCAATACAACGCATTCATACAAAAGTATTGTCTGTTTATGTTCAGTAATATTGTTATAGGTATAACAAAATAATAAAAAAAATAGATATACAATAGAGAATATGATATTATTGAACACGCTATTTTTGATTTTTATACTAGCATTTAAAACCCGTTGTCATACTTTTCTAAAATACACCCAAAGTTTTATGGCTTACACATAGTTATGCATTCTGAGTAATGAGATATTTGATAACTTAGACTAAGGAATGAAGCGTGCTATCTATCTTTAATGTTTTATTTTTATCGAAAGGGTCAAGGCAAACTTGAACGGTTATAAAAACTGATTATCCTATTCGGGAGATATTTTGGTAGATGAAAAAAAAGAGCAATTCCTACCCATTAGTCAATATAATGTCGACACGTATAAGAATGAAGTTCACACGCATTCATCATCATCATTTGAGTTAGTTGGAAGAGATCGAGCCTTTCTGATAAACTCACCATCTGTATATTGATTTTATTAAATTTGTATGTATACCTTCTATGGATTTTTTTGTAATCAATGTACAGTAAAGAATTTAAAAAAAATCATTCGTCATTCAACGTTCCTCCCGGAAACACAGGGCACAGACCATCCTCCTCCATTCGGATCGTTTTTTATGCCAAGTGATTCACCTCTTCCCACGACATTCCTAGAATTTTGATTTATGTCATTACACTGAAACAGTTTATTGTGAATGAAAGATATCCGGACTTGCGGTCCCATGCATTATTGTCAGACACATATTCTGTCGCCATTGGTGAAAAAACAATATTAAAAACTATGCTACTACTGCTACTATTTCCGTTGGCCGAACAGCCCTTGCAGGACCTTTGCCTGGATTAGATTTCCAAGCCTTTCTATCTTAAGCAATGGACTGCCAATAGTCTTCAGCATTTAGCTCCTCTAGATCTCGGTTGATGTTATCCAACAATCTTTGTCTTGGTAACGGTCTTCTGCCCTTGGGTATACCCTGCAGAATGCCTTTAGCCGCCCTTTAATCTCACTTGTGATGAAAGATTGGTTAGTTGTAAAAAACCAACAACAATGAAAATTATAAGCCAGACATTTTCTGTACATTGTACAAAGTACGTATTATATTTATTGATCCTTGTTCAATAAAGATGCAACCAATTATGATTATTAACAATAAAATAAATAACCTACAAACAAACTCAAATATTAATTTATTAAAAAACAATAGTCGATATTCTAGTAAAGTGTCACCGATGTTCTAACTTCTGATATAGAGACTGCAATAACATTTAATCGATAAACAACGGTAAAACTTTGCAACAAGGCTGGCGAGTAAATTTTCATTACAAAAACAAATATCGAATGCAGTAAATTTCATTTTAAAATAAAATTAGAATTTAAAATGGGAAAATGTGCACTAAACTTTTTTTAGTAGGTATTTGTTGGCAAAATGATACGACTCAACCTTAATATGAATAAGATTGGTGGTGCCATTTTTTTTCTTTTAGGAAATTGTCATTTTTTTCATAATAGTCTCAGCCAATAGCACTACAGCTGAATGTTGTGTAACCAGGTCAAGTAAGTTGGAGACGACAAACCACAGAATCTAAACAAAGGAACTTGAATGTATTTTCTAACGGTATTTTGGTTTCAATTTGAATCTCCCGGATATTTTAGTCATTCGTGGATATTACAATGGTAGCTAAATTTAAATAACAGTTTTGTAAGCAAGTCATCTTGTACACATAAGCAGCTTTATGGTCGCACAAACTTTATGAAGTGGTCGCTCACATTTAGTCACCCAGTCGGTTATTCTGTATGCTCATCTCATCTCAGTATTTTTTTGCAACCTATAATTTGAATTTGAATTTTTGTGGAGAAGCTTGTCGCTTGGTTGGGGTCATGGTGGTCACAATCCTCAGCATTGAGGGACTGACTTTGAAGATGAAATTTGAATTTTCTGTCACTCGTTTGAATACTATGTATTTCATTTGAAACATGTGAATCAAATTTGATTTCTATTGAGTAAAAATAAGATCAATGTATAAATGTAAGATTTATATTTCAGTCAATAATTTTATTAAGAAAATATACGGAAAAAATGTTTTTTTTTTAATAAAAAGAAATTGGCCGTGGATTACCTGGCAAGGAAAAGGTATCCCACTCCTTCCAGTAAGTTTTTGAATGCCCAGTAAAAGACAGGTGTATGAAAATTTCGAACAATCGTGTAAATTTTCATTTTTTTGCATATTATATTTGCACAAAATTTAAATAGAATTGTGTCTTTGCGCCGGCGCACCCGGCAGAGATCTGTAATCTCCGTAATACAGGAGAGACGATGGTCCTGGCTGGGACATGTTCTGAGAATGCCCAATGATAGTTGTCCAAAAAGAGCGCTGTTCTTCCGTCCGCAAGGGTTCCGTCGGCCCTGGCGTCCCTCTTTCACAATACACCGTTCCTATGACAACGACATCAGAGCGCATGGAATGTCGTGAAAAGAGGTGACGCAATTGGCGCAGAGATGCTCTGAATGGAGGAGGCTGGTTTCTGCCCTATGCTTCCGAGAGGAGCGTTGAGGGCGATGAGTGAGTGAGTGTGTTTTTTTCAAAAAAAGAATATCTTATATAAAAAGTGGAGCATATAGTTCGTTTGTGAGTATTGTCAAGACCTTGCACGAAACAAGCAGTTTATTATACTTTTCTTCTTCATTTTGCAAAACAAAGCAAACATTATTAAATCTATTGTTGGAATACAATATTTAATTCTCCGTATTTCAACATATTTCTTATAACACTGTTAATTTTCTAGCTAGCTAAAAAGTTTTAAGTCTTGGCAACAGTGGTGTTGACGTTAGAATTTCAACTAATAAAGTCAGAGTTCATAAAGCTTCAGGTTGCTGGAATTTTGTTTCGCATAAATTGTTGCTTAATATACTGTGTGGTTTTCATACAAACATATGTATATATACACACAATATATCTCTATATAATTATATTTTGCGTTTGTTTGTTTGCGAAGGATGGGAGATGCGGTAAGAACATCAAAAGAACAAAAGTGACCGGTACTAAAGTGAATAGCGTACTTTGATATCATTGTGAGCAACAGGAATGTGTTGAACATGGAAAAAATGCTGGTGAACAATACCATTCTGATACCGAAACTTAATCATGTAAGAAAAACATGGAGGTGGTTGCAGAAGGATGAATGTGACATAAATACTACGAAGAAGAATTGTTGATAAAACGTTACGAAGTTGAGTAAAGAATGAGGATATCGGGAGAATGAGCAGATGGGAGAAAAATGTTGTGTGTAAAATGCATATAAATTGATGATAGATTGCGATAGTTTGTAGATATGGAGCCAATGAACGATGACGAAGAGGGTGTGTGAAAAAGTGCAGGCATTTGAGAACTACTTAATTTGACCACGATAAGTATCGAGATTGGTCGTGTGTTGATTACAAGCAATCGGCGGGTTTTTAAAAGAAATTGGATGAATTTGAATGAAACAAAAGAAGTTTTGAGTATAGACCAAAAAAACGTTCGGTTCTCTTTACCTATCCCACATGGAACAAAGCTTGAGGATATAAATAAATATTTTAAAAACTTGTTTTAAGAGAACAATGTAAACAATGTGACAATATTGTATCTCCTGGTGCAAACTTTTCGCGGGATTTAATATTTGTGGTTTTTCACTTATCATCACCAGCGTAAATGAAAATCTTTGCAAAATTACAAAAACTTGATAAATATTTTCATAGCTTTTCTTCAAGTCACAACTTATATGTAGATGCCATTTATTTATGCAACTGTTTCTATCTACGAGATCATCTAAAAACGAAATAGCAGTAGATTAAATGCATATATTACATGTATATCCTGCGTGCAAATATTAGAAAGAATATTAAAGAAAGAAAATAACATATTAAATAAATGAATTGCTATTTTTAATGTCCCATATTGAAAATTACTTATACGCGATACTCTATGAACCCTCGATAACTAATAAAGTAAAGCATATATTATATGGCTGCGTAAACTGCAAAACTCATAAGCTGTAGAATATTTTACTGACGATGTATATACATACATATGTATGTTGGATGATATATTCGGCGCCATTTAATGCAGTATCCATCTCAAGGGCACGGGAAACTGTGTTGTAAGAGCAATGTCTTCAACTTGCTCCTGAATGATAGTGATATAATACCGTCCTTGGTTGTCAAGCAAATAGTATCTTAATTATTAAAATACTGAAATGAAAAATATGTATATAGTTTAGTCCTATTTTAAACAAATTATTATGCAATTCACTATAGCGATCATTTCCATTTATCTTAGATATTATCAAACGTAAAATGATAACTTACATAATAGTAGTACATAGTCCATTGGTTATTCCATGCAATTCTCTATAGCGATCATTACCATTTATCTTAGATATTATCAAACGTAAGATGATAAGTAAATAGTAGTACATAGTCCATTGGTTATTCCATGCAATTCACTATAGCGATCATTACCATTTATCTTAGATATTATCTAGCGTAATATGATAACTATACTATTGTAGTACATAGTCCATTGGTTATTCCATGCAATTCAAAATAATATAATGCCGATAGTATAAGTACAAAGACGAAGTTTCGAATGTCCTGTAAAGGGCAAGCATTCGTATAATCTCGCGTATAGGACATCTACAATTCAGCGATGAGGCATGCGATCTATCTCGCCCATTGCACAAATTTATTTGTCTGGTTCTACAATATTTATATTTTAATAATGTTTGTTTTTTTGTGCAATAAAGATTTTTATTATTATTATTATTATTATTATCTATATTGAATGTAATTTTTAAATGACATGGAGAGGACAACATAAATATTTATTGCTTGCAGTTGTTCCTCTGGCTACCCAACTTGTGGGATATGAAGTGATTGTATAGTAGTATTAGGGACCAAATTCATTCCTTTGAAACATTTCAAACACGCATAAGGCAATACAGGCACAATGCTGGTATTTTGAACCCACGTTTTAAGTCTTATCCTTTGATATCCTGTAGGCCAATTTTCCCCAGTGTTAGACTGTTAAGTTTTTGTGTGATCATGACTGAATTGTCTTAGGTACTTATTTTTTTTGTGATATTTTGTTTTGATTTGAAATAGTGTAAGCAATGTACAATGAAAATAAAATAAATAAATCAAATGAAGACTTATCTGGTTGTACAATGCTAAGAAGTGTGGAGGGTAATTCTGCCATCGCGTTAAAATAGAATATTGAGACTTCTAACTTATAAGTTTCATTTGATACTACTACGTACTTGCGCTGAGTAATTAATTTACTCAAAGAACTCACTCCCTGTGTACCTATGCTTGAAAACTAATAGTAAAACTTTTTAAAACTAATTAAAAAGAATCGATTCAACCGGTTTTTCTGTGATAAAAAAATGATTTACTCGATTTTACACTTGCTTTTTCTTAAAAAAATATGTTTTGGTATAACGAATGATAGGACTGTTAATATTATTCAACAATACTCCCCCATTCGTATATTGAGTTGATTGGGTTATCGTAATTGTAACATTTCGAAAAACTAATCATAGAAGATTTACCATAAAAAAGTTTTATTCAAAATATAGTCAACATATTATGTTTTTTATGTCAATAAAAATCAATAAAGCATTGTCAATTTTATAAGAGCAGTTGGCTACCACGTAATTAATGCTAATCGCAAAATGTAAAACACTCTTCTTCAATGTATTTTTGAAAATATGTGTAAACATACAATGTACGCTCAAAGAGCATACATTCTAAAATTTAATCTGCACAATTAATTTGAGAACAAGCAGCCATTCATAAGTTAGCATTAATTTATTTATGTTGTCAGTATGAAATTAACTTATAACACTGTCAACATAAAAGTTCAAAGCATTCAAAGGGAGTCTCGTTTCTTTATTCACCAGGTTTCATGGCACTAGTTGAAGAATACTATGTACATATTATTTACTTCATGTATAAGTTCTATATACAGAACCTTAAGCTTTAAAGTGATAGCTTGTACATCATAAAACAGTAAGTGGCAGTACTATGCATAATATGTATGTGAAATTCTCGCGGTTAAAAACTAATGTAACTAAGTACTCGTGTATTATGGAAATTAATTTTTAAGAAATGAAGTTAAATTATTCAATGATTTAATTTCTTAATGGGAAACAAGGTTCTAGTTATTAAAATACACATACGTTATTTACCCAATAATACCCACCTCTACCCAACCTTTCACGAATAAAATCTCAATTTATTTTTCTCGTCAAAGATATCACAAAAGAGTTAATTTGCAAAATTTAATATTCGCTTTCTCAATACAACATGTTTAAATATAATCTCAATTTAATTTAAAAGTTATATTGTAATAAATTGCGACTTCAACTGTTGTTTTAAAAGAATTTGATGTAAAAGCTAACTATCATTATTTATATTAACATTTTTATTTCCTTTAAAGAACGGAGGTATTAAAATATATTTACATTTCTACATAGTGATTCACTTTCGTATTGGATATATTAAGGTTTTATTATATATCTACATAATAATTTACATAATGTGAACATTCTTAAAAAAGTCACTCTGCACTGAGAATATATTCTAATGAAATACGATGTACTTTCATTTATAAAACCTTCTGTGAAAGGAACTAATGTTAAACATTTTCCTATTAGTTTTCTCGGAAATTTATGCTATACGGGAATGATTTTTCATACTAAAACAACAAAATTATCATATGATTGCAAAAAGAACCGTTTCTTCGAATTTTTCAGCTGTGCACCCGGTACCATACTTGTGAATAATCCATGCGAGAAAGTTTCCATATACGAGTACATATTATCTACATTAATTTATGACTACGTGTTAAAATATCTCTGCAATATAATATTGTCCTTGTAAATTGCTTTGGTAATGCTTCATACAAAATAGCAAAGAGATAAGTCAAACGGGTGGATAGGAAAATCGAAACTAGATCAGTTTTTATTAAACTTAGATTTTTGCACAAAGCAATCACCATTCAGCATCACAGGCTGAAACATGTTTTCAAAAGCTAGTTAAGAGAAAATTGAATTTTCCATTTCCGTCACTGATATTAAATTAATACATTCTTCAATTAAATTCTGAACATTAAGGTATTAATAAATATAGATGAATATAATATTAACCAGTTAGATATCATCAAATTATAAATATAGGATAACCTTATGTATAGGTACGGCAGAAAAATATGGAAATAAACAATTAGAAGAATCCATAGACATCGATAACAAATCCAGTTGAACAATAAAAAATAATAAATATTCTTGACAAAGACATCGTTTAATAAATAAATCTACCTTTATTGATTGAAAAAAGATTGATGTGGTTTTAGTGTAGTTTTTTTTAAATAAATACAGTATTTATCTCATTAAAATGAGTCACGTTTTCAATAATTTACAAACAAAAAAGTTTGACAATGACTTCATAAGTCGAAACCTGGTCACTATTTTTATAAATAAATATAGTAAAACTGAAAACAATTTGTTTTTTTGCATAAAATAAGAGATAAATAGTTATGGAACGAGGTGCCTTCTTTCCGATTTGTGCTCCCAAGAGGAAAAGTGCAAAAAAGCAAAAATGTCTTATACATAAATATTATTAAATATATTTTCGATGTTTTTGGCATTAACTATGTGATAATTACGCGACATGATTAGATAATGAGTTTTATTCACTATGTATTTAAATTATCACTTATGATTTTTTTATATAGGTCTGCGACCGGTTTCGATACGCTAGTATGGAAAAAGTAAGTTTTAAATCTGCAGAGTTACTCTTGACAAAACTAAACACGATCTTAATCTAGTCTTCTATTCTATTTTTCTCAAGGCCATCCACTCGTTTGCGAGTGATTTAGGCCAATATGGAACAACGGGTTTTTAACAATGATATATGTATTAAAAAAAAACAACAATGAGGTGTTTCACAGCAAAATGAACCTTAATACAAAGACGGGGTAGCAAATAATAATGACAATACTTCATTCGACGCATCGCACAGCTGTTGTTTACAATAACACACAGCTACCTATTATAACTAATTATACCTATTCTAATTCAATAACAAGGTGACTCAAAAAGTTAAATATTTGTATTATTTACTTTGAGGAATTTTGTCATACATTTATACACCTCTATTGAGTTCAATGATAGTAAAAATTGCACATTGAGGGGGTATGTAATGCATTCCTCCACGAGATTATCTATGAATTCTGATCTGTCATATTTGGGGCACTCGAAAAATACATGATCCAGAGATTCCTCATTGGTACCACATTCGCACTCAGGGGAGGAGAAAACTCCGATCCTTGCTAAGTGGGTGGCAACCAAACAATGTCCGATTCGCATTCTGGAAATGAGGGAAATGTCCAATTTTGATTGTGTCTCAATTTCAAACCACGGACGACATGGAATCTTTTTTTGTATGTTTTTATAGAACATTCCGGTTGCTGATATTTGCCAATAACTGTGCCACTCCGACCTTATGAGATTCATGATGGTGGGTAAGAAATCGTCCGTGGGTTGGGAAAATGCGTTAGGCAAGCACCCGCCTGTGCAGGCCAATTTCGCCAGGCGGTCAACGGCTTCGTTTCCGGATATTCCAATATGAGACGGGATCCAACAGAAAACAATATCATATCCCATGCATGAGGCATAGAATGCAAGATGTCTTACTACACTTTTTCGCATTAGATTTAAGGTTTTGAAGAAGTGAAAGTGAGTCAGTGTATATTACTGAAAATCTTATTTTTAGATGGATGATTTTTAGCAGTGCCTCTTTCATTGCTATGCATTCTGCGGTAAATATTGAAGAGAGTATGGGAATTTTGAAAATCCCTTCCAAATGAAGTGATGGAATATAAAAAGCAGAGCTACAACCTTGGGAACACTTGGATCCGTCAGTGAATATAGCCACGTGATTTGGCCATCTCTCTTCAGTAGTCGACATGAATATTTGGTTATTATTATTATGGTTTTGAGATGAATATGATTTGAAAATGCCTATTGACTCCTCAATCTGAAGAGGAAAAGATAGAGCTTTGAAAGGGGTCGTGAATAGAGGTAATTTTTCTCTGGGGTATATTGGAATATCTGACATAAGTGAATGAAAACAAGAGGCAAGCAACGGTGGAACCTTTCTGTAAGTAGTTTCCTCACCGCAGACCTTATTGGCCAAAGCACTTAAACTCAGAATAAGTGGGTTATCCACGTATTCGATTCTCTTCATAATGAACTTACATGCCAGGAATTTTCGTCGTAGGAATAATGGCATCTCGCCGACTTCTACCTGCAGAGAGACTATTGGAGACGATCTCATTGCCCCCAATATAAGGCGCAAACACTGTGACTGAATCTTATCTAATTTGTAAGCTTGATATTTTGGTAAAGGATCCAGAAGATAGCTGCCATAGTCCAAATGACTCCGAATCAGAGAGGAGTATAACATCATCAGCGTTGAGGGGTGTGCGCCCCACCAAACCCGCGAAACCGCACGAAGAATATTCAAGTTTTTTTCACATTTGCTCACAATAAGGTCTATGTGGATGTTCCATGACAACTTTCTCTGTAAATTCATCCCCAAGAATTTAACAGAATCCACACTAGGAATCTGAGTTCCCTCAAACAAAACATCAACGTTGGGAGGATTTCGTTTTTTGGAGAAAACAACTACCTTACTTTTATCCGGAGCGAGATTAAGACTATTGTCAAAAAGCCATGTGCTCAAGCCCTTCATTACCTGACTCAACTGATCAGCTCCGACTTTAATATCTTTATGATGCACATATATAACCAAGTCATCGGCATATTGCAATAATTTACAATCATTTGGGAGGAGGTCATGAATGTCATATGAATATATGTTAAATAATGAAGGGCTCAGCACTGAACCCTGGGGCAAGCCTTTGAAAACCGTTCTACGTACCTGACCGTCTGGAGTGTCGATCACAATCTCTCTTTGAGTTAGCATGTCGAATATCAAGCTAGTTAGAGAATTAGGGACTCCTATATTACTCAATTTTCGTTTTAAAGTATTAATATCGACATTATCATAGGCGCTGGATATATCTGCAAAGCACGCAACTGCGCTCTTCTGTTCCAATTGAGCAAGCTGAATATCAGTCACCAAGATACTTACGTTGTCGAGACAAGATTTTTCCTTCCTAAATCCGAGTTGATGAGGGGGGAGGAGACACCTATTTTCCACAAACCACTCCAGACGCACCTTCACCATGAGCTCAAGGATTTTGAGCAAACAAAATGACAATGCTATGGGTCTATATGAAGATCCTAGAGAAGGGTTCTTGCTATTTTTCAAAATAGGGACAACCAATTGTTTTTTCCATGCCAGAGGAATTATCGATAAATTAAGGGCCATATTGTAGATGGATAAAATTGTGGATAAAACATGGGGCAGGACAGTGTTTTATCATGGAGTAGTTAATAAAGTCCACTCCAGGGGCAGAGTCAGAGATGCAACTTTTTACCGCTGATAGAAGTTCATTGAATGTAAATTTTTCTGCCAACCAACTTGCCGTTGGATCCTCTGTATGTAATGAAAGAGACTCTATTTGGTTAGCAACAAAAGGTGGAGCAAGTCGATCCAGGAAATCTTCTATGCATTCCCCTATTTGGGACGATTTATTTGGCTGAGAGAATGAGCCCCTAAATCGGCGAATCATGCTCCAAACCTCCGAGGTAGCAGTTTCTGGTGACAATGAGGAACAAAAATTTCGCCATCACTGTCTCTTTTTACGTTGCAAGATTCGCTTTGCCAAAGCTTGCAATCTCTTAACCTCCAAGTAATTTCCAAGCGACATATCCTTTCTATACTTTCGCATTGCGTTTTTTCGATCTTGCACTGCGGCACTACACTCTGGGTCCCACCATGGGGGAGACTCTTTTAGATTGCGAGATGATGATGCACGCGGGATTGACGAATTAGCCGCAGATATTATATGTTCGGTTAAGGTTGATGTCATAGTATCAATATCCGAAGGTACTTGTTCACGCAGAAAAGATGTCTCAAGAGAGGTTTTAAAGCTGTCCCAATCAGCCCGCCCAGTGTTAAAACAATTTCGACGATTTTTCTTAATATTAATATTAAACTTAACGTTTACTGCTACTTTAATTGGGAAATGATCACTGGAGTAAGGATCTTCCAGAACATGCCATACTGTAGATGGCGCTAGGTCAGCAGTGCAAATGGTGAGATCCACGGCACTAGAATTTTGTGTGGGAGGAGAAAAGCGAGTAGGGGATCCATCGTTGAGGATACAAAGCGTATAACTATCTATAAAATCAAGAATAGCTTTCCCACACGAATCTGTGGAGTGGCAACCCCATGAAGTGGAATGTGCATTAAAGTCTCCCAAGAGTATAAAAGATTTTGAGATTTTGTGTAGCAAATGATTGAAATATGTAAGGTCAAATGGAGTTTTAGGGGGTAGATAAACAGAGACAAAAGATGTTCCAGAAATGTCCACAGCAACAATTTGGAAATCTGCACGTTTGGGCAATGAGATTCGGATATAGGGGATATCAGACTTTATAAACAAAGCTGCACCCCCTTTTCCGTCTAAACGATCATCACGAACAGACATGTATCCGGGCAGATAAAAAAGGGATTCTGGATGTAACCATGTTTCAGAAATGGCTGCGACGGAAATGTCAAATTTTTTTATGAGTGATATTGCTTCGCTTCTATTTGAAACGATACTTCGGCTGTTCCATTGGATAATATTGAGCTTTGAAAAACTAGTTTTTGTCTTGTTGGTCACCATTATGATTTTTATGAATAGAAGTGAGTATTGAAGGAAGTGAGGCAGCGATGGGCGGTAAAGAATTGGGTTGTGACATTAGTTGAAAGAATAATTGCATAAAACAATTCAAAATAGTTTGGAGGTCAGAAGTTGAGGGTTTTGGATTGTCTGGGGTGGAATTGCCATTTAAGGCACATCCGTCTAAAGGATTCGAAACATTTTTGTAGAAAAGGAGGTTTTCGTGTTCAGTGTTAATTGGTTTGTTGTGGATGGGTGGGTGGTGATTTTTCGTTGTTTTTGAAATTTTAGTGACAGTAGATGATTGAGTAGGGGAAGATTGAGGAGCAGATGCAACTTTTTCTGCAAAACTGGATATTGCAGGAAGATGACGAGTAGATGCTTCTTTGTAGGAAATATTGTCCATAGCCATTGAGTGCTTAATATTTTTTTGGCGGGTGAGTTCTGGGCAGGATAGACTAGATGCATTATGTGAACCATTGCAATTGACACATTTAGCCAACGTAGAAGTGCATTCCTCTCCGAAATGGGCTTCTCCACATTTAAAACAACGAGGATTTTATCTATATTGTGTCTTTTGGTGGCCAAATCGGCAGCACCCAAAGCACAAGACGGTTGGAAATACATATTGCTCTGTTTTCATTGAGACATGATACAGGTATACGTGTGGGGGTAACTTCTGACCCTCAAAGGTTAGTACGATCGACCTTGAAGGACGCCACTCTACTGTCCCTGAAGAAGAATCCTTGAAATTAAGGCGACGCGCCTTTATTACTTTGCCATAGCCGTAAGGCACCTCCGTAGCTTCCACTATCTCTTCAATTGAGATGTCGATAGAAACACCTCTTACTATACCCATTTTGTGGAGCTTAAAAGGTGGGATGTAGCACTTCAGGTTATTTGCTGATAAGAAATTAGAAGTTAAAAAGTCATTTGCTGCAAGAGCCGATTTGAATGTTCGAGAAATTTTATTTCTCGCCTCTACCTTAACTCCACCTGTCGCTATGTTTTTTATTCCCGAATTGCATAACAATTTCCCGAACGCCATTGGATCCATATTGTGATGAAATGGATATATACAAGATTGTAAATATTATTTTAGATTGTAAATTTAGTATTATTATTTTCATATACCTAGATCGAATGTTTGTAGTAGGTGATTAATAAAGGGATGAGACTTAGTTTGATCTCAAGTGGTTGTCGAACACAACTAGCTATGTAGGAGACAGAGACAGGTATATTTTGGTGTGTGTCCGGAAGAGATGGATGTAGTTTTTTTTTGTTGCTTTGGGTCGACATTTTCAGGATCTGAAGAGAGGACACATATTACTCTTGGCAGTTTAGTTTTGAACCTAGGAGAGGTGGGACTCAATCATATTAATCTCAGTGTTTGAATTCGACATATTTTAATATTTATTTACCCACCTTCGTAGTAGTTAGTACATTATATTTTAGTGATATTTCCACATTTGGGAATATATATAGATCATCCTAAATTACTTTTAATTAACATTTTAAAATCCGTGAGCCTGCCAGCTGTCATAAGATAAGATTTTTCAATATTATTAATTTATTTATATCTAGGTGTCGTGATATTTAGGAGGATATTGTTGTCTACAAAGTAGTCGTCGTACACAAGGATTTATTTATTTAACTTTTCAGATTTTGAAAACAAAGGAATTATGTGTTATGTATGCCTATTTTCAGTACTATTATATGTATATATGTACCTATGACTGAAATAATATAGCGCGGTACGACACACTTAATACTAGACCAATGGCAGTGGCGTACCGACTTACCTAATATTATATTTTTATTTAATTTATTTTACCATTACGAAGGATTAAGCAGTTTGGAGAGGAGTTTTATGTTGAGCAGGATATTATTTGATTTATTTATTTAATTACATATTTTATCATCGATGTCATTTGTCTTCTATAAACTTACTGGATTTTTCTACTTATATTGCTGTGACATTCTAGAATGTATTAATTAACATTTTTGCAAGGCATGGTTATATCGTATTGTTTATGTATTATTATATTAATATATTTATATTAATACCATTTATCCAAAAATCCCTACATAAACCCTTTTCCTTCTAGGGAATGTAGTTTTGTCCAGTCGTTTGTTAGGCCCCAGACGATTTGGGTACGACGTTATTCCTTTCTTAACAAATATATGATATTGTGGTATATAATTATGCATGATAATTATTTAAATCAAATTTTGTAAATATAAGTACATAGTTCAACTAACAAAATTCTCTCCTTTCCCTATATGCTGGAGGACCCACAATCCATTATAAGGTCTTTGGGCATTTGTAAATGGATATTATGTTTAATTAACTTTAATTATTATTAACTGGTTGGTAAATCACTGTTCGTGATATTGCTAACTATATTAGTAGTCTATCTTATCAGTTCTGTAAGAACACACCTTGCAATCATTAACATGGTTGGATGTGCGTAGAGATTGGTGGTGCTTTCTCTGCGTATAAATCAACTTAACCAATGAAAAGGTATTTATTTCAAATGTTCTCCGACTGAAGCAGGTACAGCTCCATTCCTCGAATTTTCTGCTAGAGTATAACTTGAAGGGGTTATCTGCGCCCTTTGGTTGAGGCTCAATGATCAGGAATCTTTAGAGCTAATATCATTATATGTTTGCATGTCCGCATGTTTGCAATATATTGCATGCCCTAGTGGAAATATATCTTATATATTATTTTATATATCCGGGAGTAGTGTTGTGCACTCGGGCTCAAAGTACGGCATGGCGAGTTTTGAGACGTGAGGGAGCGAAGGTGGCGCTCCTTTAGCATGGACACAGCATGCTTTCCATGCACTAACATGGTAGTTAGTCTCTGAAAATGATGTCATAGCAATTGTGTTGAAATTTAATTAATATTCAAAAGTAATAAAGTTATGTTTTTGGGTGCGCCACTGTCCTTTACGACGCAACGAATTAGTAGGTATGTTGTAGAACATATGTACATACATCGGCTATAGAAACTATGAAATGGTTATCTTATGTAGGGACATAGATCGGCAACCAGTTACCATACAACATTCTCGTAATGATATAGAATAATATTATTTGAATTTTATGTTATGATGATTGTTATGTTATATTTCGTTATGTTTTATTATGCACTATTTTTATTATGTTATTTTACAGTATCTCAAGGTAAGTGATCTGACGTCAAAGTTGACCTCAGAGTTAATATGTATCAAAATTCATGTTTAAATTGTTTTATTGATTTTGTGATTTTGTTGTTCTTTTTTGATTATTGAAATGTATATTTCAGGTGACTTATTTTGCGTTTTAAAAAAAAAAAATACACAACGTAGGTAAAATTATCGTCAAAACACAACGTACTGGGTCCAAATCTACGAAAATAGTTAATAGATAAATCTAGACGATCACGAAAGGCCAAAATTCGTTAATTAATTTAATTAGGAATGCGATATTTCGTACGTATATTTGCAACAATGCGAAAATTCATACAATTCTTAGCTAGTCGGATAGGGATGTAAATTCTAGTTTGGGAATCATTTATTACAGTAGGTATAGTTTAGAAGCTAGGATGTTGCAAATTCGGAGCTTAGAATGGTTTGAAATAGGTGGGATCATCACAAAATGTTTACTTGGATCTTGATTTTGTACGAATATTAAATATGGGCCAGGGGCCTCCATACTATACAGCTCCAATGGCCTTTCCGTAACACCACTTGGAGAAAAGGGCATCTTCGGAGGGTGAACGCTCGTAAGCGCGCTAGGTGATCTTGATCTTTTTCTTAAATCAGGAGGCTCCGAAGGAGCCTCCATCTTGATATGTAAAGACGCTAATATGTGAAGAACTTATACAGTTTTTAAAAAGAAAAATAAATGGTAAAAAAAATAATAAAAGAAAAAAAAACTTATCGACCGCCCCTCTCCGCTCCCTAGAAGCAGCAACAACAACAAAAAATAATTGTGAACAAAAATAGCAGCACTGTAAGCATGCTATAACAAAAAACACGACTGCCCGCAACAAGAAGCCAGCAACGACTTTTAATCTAGTCTTGATCTTGATCATACGACGCACGAAGGGACTATGGTCGAAAACACCGCGCTACCGCTAACGCTCGATCGGTTTGCGTATATTTTTGGCCAATAGTCACTTCGTGCGTCGTATGATCAAGATCAAGACTAGATTAAGATCGTGTTTAGTTTTGTCAAGAGTAGCCCTGCTGCTCGTGGATGATACTAGCGTATCGAAACCGGTCGCAGACCTATATAAAAAAAATCATAAGTGATAATTTAAATACATAATGAATAAAACTCATTATCTAATCATTATTAAACATTATCGTTTTGAACTTTCATTATTTTAAAGCATATCTCAATTATAATCGTAATAGATCTCGGTTTGTTATAATTATAAATTTTACCTTTAAAAGCGGGAGATAATTTATTTCTTACCCATAAAGATGTAATATTATCATGAGAAGGGTGGAGTATTAATACCTTCATATGTTATTATCAATGTTGCCATATTGTAGGAAAAATAATGAGCGAAAGTATCAAATGTCAATATAATGAACCTATACATAATACAAGTGGTACCTTGCAGCAATATAGTATTATTGCTTATTAAATTTTATTTCATTATTTTATATTATTAGTCATAGGTGAATTAATTAACAGAAAGTAATATGATCTAGAGTTTGTGTGTTCACATTGTGAAAAGACATTTTAAACATATTTGATATCAATAAAACACTGTTTTACTTTTCACTATTAATTTATTATTACTCAAGCGCTTTCGTCAAGTTAGCTTGACATTTTCAAGAGAACTCTCTAAGATTAATAATAAATTAATAGTGAAAAGTAAAACAGTGTTTTATTGATATCAAATATGTTTAGAAAGTAATATATTAACCTTCACAATAATTATCAGTTTTCAATTACAAACATTTAGTTCAACATATAATTATAACTTTGAAAACTAAGCAAATACTAATAATAATAATATGAGTGACGTAGGTACCTACTTTTATAATAATAATCAATAATCTGTATAAATATATAAAACCTGATACTGTTGATAGTCATAAAGTTGGCGGGTTCATCTATTACCATTTTAATTTTTCTCCATTCGATGTTCCTTAATAAAATAACTAATGTACCAATAATCAATATAAAGAAATACAGTCGATTTAAGTTTTACTCATTTAAGAGAGTGACTGGTTACGACTTAAAATGTCACAGTCAAACTAATATTATGATTTTTTTAAATACATTAAATATTAATTTGTATGTCGTAACCAAGTCACTTAATAATTCAAAATGAGTAAAACTTAAATCATATGTATTTCTTTGTATCAATTTACATGAAATTTTACAGAAAAAAGTCAACTTAATAACAGCTATGGTATATATTTACGTTACATTATTATGATTTTTTTTTTTTTTTTGAAAAAAGATATATCTGGGTTTCGATTGTTATAAACCCAAATACAGCCTTATACACATTTCACAGCAAGCTACTTAAAACTTGTATTGTGAAAGGGGAGTTTGCCGGTACCTGGTATCGAACCACGGACCTCTTGTTCACGAGGCCGAGACTCTACCTCCAGGCTACCGACGAACTGGAATTGAAATATGTTTTATTTACTATAAAATTAAATCCAGTATATATTTGCCCATTGAGATAAAATAAATAAACCTATAAGAATATTATATTACATTTATATAAGTCAATATAATTAATAAGTTCACTTCTATCATACCAACCGAAATTCTATCAACTTCAATATAAATTTTTCAAAAACATTCCTTTTGCGAAACGTTAAAAATGGAGAAACAAGACAATAATGTTCAAACGTATGTTCTTTTATCTATTTTTAAATTGTTTATATTGTCCTCAGTTCCAATGCTGTGGTGTCAAAAGCGATGAAGATTACCTTCAGTCGGACTGGTACAATGAGGAAAGAGGAAAGGCGAAGTTGGTACCTCCATCATGTTGTGTTCCTGAAACGTATTTGTCCAATACTAACGTAAGTAAAAACATTGTTTAATCAAATAATAAATATTACTAACGAGACATCATTATGTCTTACTATTATACTTATGAAAGGATGAAGTATTTACTCTTGAATAATAACAGTTAGCTCCATGGTACTCCGTTGAGCCAACTTCAAATAAATGAAACACAATCAGGTTTAGAAAACATGATTTTCAAATACTCAAAATTACTGATCGCTACTTTAATGCAAAACTAGCCTAAGTTGAAATTTTGTTCAAACTAAGTTAAGTATTAAGAAACAATAAATGATAATAATAGATATGAGATAATATTTTAACGAATGAGAGTTATTAGATTCCTTAATAATAATGCTTGTCAAAATTTGCTTTAGATATTTTAAATATTTTTTAATTATTACAAAAACGAAGCTTAAATCTGCTACTTTATAAATTATCCAAAAACACTTAGACTAGTTCTGCATTAAGGTAGCGTTATGTTAATTATATTTATTGATTAACTTCCAAATTTCTAGAATTTCACCATGCATTCTTTTCAGTGACAATGTAAAATCATGATCTACTGAATTGACATACCTATCCTATTTTTATCTGGATCATTGATTTACTCGATCAGTTTTTAAATGACATGTGAAGAAAAACTGATCACAGTCTTTATATTCTAGACTTCTAGAGATTGAACATTTTTGGAACGTTATCGAAAATTTCTCAGCCTTTTTTCAAATTTTCTTTTCTAATGTACCCGCCTTTTTATAAACGCAATTAGGATAAATAATGGGAATATAAAATGGAGAGCTTGGGGGAGAATCGCGAAATCGCTGTAATTTTTCAACATTACATATTTTTAACTTATTTGGAAATGTAGTTATGAAAAAGATGATTTCGTCTTCATATGCTTGAAAACTTTAACAATATTACTTTTCAAAGCTCCGTAAAATACATGTTTTAATAAAATATTTAATTTTTTATTAAATCTTCCTTTGAGCACAAATTCAAATTCATTATTTATTAAAAAAAATGTTAAAATGAGATTTTGTCTTCTACGAGATGACAAACATCTCTGTTGTATTGTTGAATTGTTCTCATATTTGAAATATCTAACGCCTCCACAAAATAAGATCAAGTAGCCCAAAAAATCTAAAGTATACAAAAAGCGACCAAAAAACTGCTTAAGATGACACCATTTATCTTTTTTTCATTTGATGTATCTAATGTTTTAAAAATGTTTTGTAGAAAAAAGGGGTTTATGGATATTCAAATATATACCTATGATATAATATCTCATGCACAATACAAGTAAATATGCTATAATACAAGGAAACAGCTAATAATTATTCTCAAACACGGTGTGTTATGGACATTATTCAATTAATTTTGTACAGTTGTGTTAGTTGCCAACAATCAACAATGAAATTGTATTTAAATTATGTTATAATATTCTTGAACATTGTGTACATTACCGTGACCTGAATACTGATGTTTATTATTTATTGGGATTAATCATAGATAAATCGCACCTTTACGACAAACCCGCCCTCCATATTATATTGATTGTATTTAGGACTAATTTAATGTAAAATTGCTTGTTAGTTGGAAGTTGGAATTACGGGTTAGTTGGAAGAAGTCGAGCCTCTGTTATAAACTCGCTCTCTGAATATTGGTTATACGATTGTATTTTATTTAATCAATGTACAGTAAAGAATAAATGAAAAAATAAGAAATAATCGATGTACAGTAGTGCAATAGCTTGTCCGGCTACTTTGACAGCTGGAGAAGCTAACAAAAAAATATTGGTAATTTAATAATTTCGAGTTCTTATACTTTATTTCGAGTAGGTACTAGTGCCTACGTGATATCCAATAAACAAAGTATCATACAAATTTAAAATCCACCTCACATTTAATTTATATTGAAAAAGTCTAATAAATATACAGTATATCTACATATCACACCACGTCCCAATTAGGGAAGGTAGAGAAAACGTAACGCCATTATTATTGATCTATCCTTAGATACTTCATTTGCTTTCTCCACATTCATTTCTCACACATGCAGGTAGATTTATTTTATTCAACACGTCACGGTCTTTCCTGAGAATTTGAATCACGTGGTCAAGTTACGTAGTTCTCAGATAACCGCGTTTCTTACACTTTCTCTTTCAGACAAATAACCCTCATAGCATAACCCAGATATAAAAACTTCCGAACCTAGATGGTTGACAACAGCTCCATATCAACTCTCGCTCGCCTCAGGATTTTGGTATTGTTAACCATGTCAGTCCAGGGAGGGCTCTATGTTACAACTAGATTCGCAATGTCATACAAATATTCTCTAAAAATGTGTACCCATCCGTCGAGGTACAATACCTGAGTAATATATATTCATCTCTTTTCTTTTGTATATATTCATCTCTATCTACCGGCCTTTGTCGTCTGTTATAATCCCCATTCTCATATTGTCTATCTCTTGTTATCTACAAACAATTTATATGTGTGTCGCTATTTTTCAAACTAAAAATTGCGGCACCAAGGACCGCAACGAGATTTTATTGATGATACATGTTTGAGATTCATATTGCAAATCTAGGTATAACCACAGAATTCCATACAAAACCTAGAACCCTGACTCATTTACAAAAGTGAGGCAAAAAATCTATGAATTTTTGACAGAACGGTTGGCGAAAGCGAGTGGTGTTTCCTACATTTTATGAAGTATTTCTCGCATTTTTATAAAAATATATAATTTTTACATTTATAAAAACGTAATTGGACAGTTTTTGAAGTTCTTGTCGACGTTTTAAGCGATTTACCACATTTTTTTTCGCCAACCGATCTGTCAAAAGTGCCGAAAAATGGTGCCTCACTTTATTACAATGAAAATACATACGAGTACTCCATCTAGGTATTATATATAAAAATCTATGGGTATAACATGTCACTGTCTACGGGCTCATACATTCGGCTTTGGCGCCACATTTCGAATTTTTCAAGTCTATTCATTGAGTTGACATTCAAGGTCCATATACAATTAAACATTTACCACACATATTTTTTTTTTTCAATTTTTTGTGTTTCAAATTTATGTCATCATTGCAAAAGAACGATTTTATTTTATTAAATGTGATTTCATTTTATTTAATATTTGGGTTTAAAATATTAATGTAATAAATTCAGTCAGAATCATTGTTAAGCGGGTTTTATATTTATACATTATACGAATAAAGCTACATAGATATTGCATTAATATTTTGGAGTATAAATATAAAACAATATAGCCGGAAGAAATAAACCAGTTTAATGTGGATACATAAAAATAAAAATATAAGATAAATTTGTACTTATAATTTTAAATAACCATAAAAAATCATATATAAACTAAAATGATTGGAATGAAACGGTCAAATAATTTTTAATATACAAAAGTTATAGATCATTTTCTAAGACGATCACGTTTTGAATAAGAGAAATTGACATGCAAGTATGTATGAATGATTACACGAATGAGAAAGAATCGGAAAAAGTATGTATAGATAGATCAATATGGCGTTCCATTCTCTGCCTTACCCACCTGAGATACCAAATATAAATAATATTTTAAGTACGTCTTTATTATGTAAAGGCAACGCTTCAATCACACGAAGTAGAAAAGCATCAAAACGCTCATAAATTGTCTTGTTAGTTAGCTTTATTTTAGAAGCAGAAAGCTTCTACCTTAACGTATGTGATGTAATATACCTACTTTATTTATACATATAATTATTATACAAGGTAGCCGCAGGTTAATAGTTAAGTGTTTGAAAGTTCTCCAACTTCCTGCAGTGGAAGTTTGCTTAATGTTGGTCGTGTCACAATGCTCGTCACCCATCGGTTTATTTCTCTCATCTGTATACTCCTAATCCCCTCGGTCTTAACCTTTCTGCTTAACGATCTTATCTCACTCAACAACATTAAAACTTATTGCATGAAAAATTTTATTCAAAGATAATAAATTTATCTCCATAATCACCCCTATGCACCAATGTCCACAACTCTAGTAAATTAAAATACAAAAACAGAAGCACTAGGATAGTATTAAAAATCAACAAAAAAAAAGTTATTTTTAGGTACAAACAACCATCAAAAAGATTTAAATAATTGATTTAATTTGTAAACTGTGACAATTTTACAAACCATGAAAAAAAAATATAAAATAATATCTTAAATATCCCGTGGAGCACCCGGTAAAGAATTGGTCTCCCACTCTTCTGCGTAAGTTTTCGAGTGTCCTGTAAAAGGCAGGTGTTTGAAAAAATTAAGACATTTTACATCTTAAATTCAGCGATGAGTTTGCCACCCACCTGAATGTCTTGAATTTATTTTGGCACGGAGAGGACAGCTTGCATCTTTATTTTATGCAGCTGGTCTGCTGGCTACCCCACTTGCTGATGTGCTGTGATGGTATAGTAGGAGTAATAGTAATCTTAGAATCAGTGCAAATCTAAATTACTAATTTTATTATCTTTCAAAAAGATAATAAAATTAGTAATTTAGATCCATTTATTACATTAAAATCTAAAACAATCCATTACCTGCGCTCTGGGTACGGTACGAGTATATTCTACATCAATGAGTGCTCTTACTTAGTATTTCATACTTATTTAATATTTAATAGTTATTTGCTCTTATTTAATATTTCTTAATTAAATTGTATATTTAGAATAAATCAAAATTATAGCAAGTAGTTAGAACATATTTTCAATATTATCAAAGCAAAAACAGAGAGCGATATAAGTAAATAAAAAGTTTACAGAAAACAATATAAACAGTATAGTAAAGACACGTTCCAAAATAAATAGGATAAGTGGTATTTTATGTCAGTTTTAATTTCTTGGTCAAGAGACTGACAAAAAGTATACGTGATATAAACACAATTTAGAAACTCTTAACATAAAATATTGAAATGCAAAACTCTTTGAAAATAGAGTAAACTGTTAAAGCTACACAAAAATACGTGCATAATAGTTAAAGTTTTGTATTGTAAAATAATATGTTTTCAGATCTCTCACAGTGGCACCCCCATCAACGTAGTGTCGAGAGTATTCTATGGAATGGTAAGTGTCTTCATAATATAAACATTCATGTACCTAATATAGAATCCTTTCATCCATTTTAGAAATATGAAAAATGTTATCATTCCTCTCATTTTTTATATACACATTGTACTTGATACAAAAATAAAAATAAATCCTTCACGTACTGAAATAATATCAATGCATTGTAATAAAACTAAGTTTTTACCACATAATAAAAGATGAGGTTTGCCACACATCTGAATATCTTTATTCTTGTTTGGCATGGAAAAGACAGCTTGCATGTTGATTGCATGCGGCTGGTCCTCTGGTTACCTTAGTTGTGGGATATACTCTGATGGGATTGTAGTTGGAGTTGTATCGTTTTAGATATGCTTTCAGAAATTATATATAGGTAAATTATATACTGTAAACGCCAAAATTTATTATGAAAAACTTACACAAATAACGTTCTTTATACTATTCGTAATAATGTAACATTTTAAAAATGATATCATTATCTTTATGAAACCTCAAAGTTTCTTTTGAAAGCACATCAAAAAGGTTAAGTTTGCGTTGAAAATGGAAATTGTTTGTAAATTACTATGATTACTTACGTGCCATGTACTTGACTTATGCTCAGATTACTTTAAAGTACGTGAAAGTATTATTTATTTGCTGGCGGAGTAACCAACGTGTTACAAGGATACGTGTTTGAACACACACACCATTGTATTGTATATCAAAATAATTAATCTAAATGTCAAAATACTAAAAGTGATTTTTCTGCTAGAAAAGAAGGCATTGTGGTGACCACAAAAAACCTTCATTTTACTCACTATAAACTTTAGAAAAGCTCATAATTATAAGTGTATTATATGTTTATCATCTTTCAAATTAGCCATATGAAAAATGACGTCTGACAATGCTATCCCAGAAAAGTACGTGGTTAAAATGAATTTAACGAACATTTTTTTTTTATTTATTATCATCTTTTATTTCAGTAATGACAAACACGAGTATCTATCAATTTTAGTTCACCCTCCTTCCAACTGCTCAATAACAGTTGAGAGAAACTTTATGAAAGGCTTATTTCACAGACGACTGATACTGGAATTAAAATAAGCAGTTTTATTTCCATGACTACTTTTTTCATAAAATCTATTATACTTTTAATCTGGCACTAACCCTGTTGTGATAAACCAAAACACATTTTAATAGCAATTTATTATACTATACTATACTATACTATACCCTCACGCCGTATCCCAAGTGGGGTAGGCAGAGAGAACGGAACGCCACACAGATCTATCTTTACACACTTCCTTCGCTTCCTCCACATTCATACAGTTTCTCATACATGCACGTCGATTCCTCTTACTCAACACGCGGCCGTCCTTAAGAATTTGATCCACGTGATCAAGCCACGTGGTTCTCGGACGTCCGCGCTTCCTCACACCTTTTCTTTCAGACAAGTATATCCTCTTTATCATTCTTACTTCGTTCATTCGTTCAACGTGTCCAAACCACCGTAGTTTATTCACGCGCATTCTGTCCACAACACTCTTCTTGCATCCGCTCATTCTTCTAATATCCTCATTCTTCACTCTATCACGCAGCGTTTTACCAACCATTCTTCTCAACGATCGCATCTCCACTGCATTTATTCCACTTTCGTCCTTCTTCAGCCACGTCCATGTCTCGCTTGCATACGTAAGTGACGGTACCAGAATGGTATTGTGCACCAGCATTTTAGCCATGTTCGACACATTGTCATTGCTGACAATGGGTCGAAGTGCACCGTTCACTCTAGCACCGGCCACTTTCCTTCTTTCAATGTCCCTATCGCATCTTCCATCCCTCGCAAACATACTTCCCAAATATACATACTCACTTACTTGCTCCAAACATTCGTCACCAACTTTGATCTCGCAAATCGTTTTTTCATCCTCTCTTTCAAACACTAGAACTTTCGTCTTCATAACATTCATTTTCAAACCATTCAAATTGCAACTATCGTACACACACGTAACAATCTCTTGTAAGTCCCTTTCACTCTCAGCCATTAACACCAAATCATCTGCGTACATCAATGCATTCACCCGAAACCCATTCAGCTCGACACCAACATCCATCTCTTTCACAGGTCGCATACAGTAGTCGAAGAATAGGTTGAACAGCCACGGAGACATGACACAACCTTGCTTCACTCCCTTGGTGAGGACAAACCACTCCGAGAGAGTGTTATTTACCCTCACGCAAGCGGAGCTTCCCACGTAAAGTGAAGATATTGCGCGGATCAACCGGCTGCCCACCCCATACTCCGACAACACGCGCCACAACCTTTCCCGGTCCACTCGATCATATGCTTTCTCCAAGTCCACGAACGCACAAAAAAGCCTCTGGTGTTTACCCAGAAACTTCTCCATAACCATTCGCAGGGAAAAGATCTGATCGGTGCACCCTCTGCCATTCAAAAACGCTCCTTGTGCATCCCATATCTTACACTCAGTTATCTTTCGTACTCTCTCAATCAAAATTCTACCATACAATTTCCCTATTGAGCTCAGCAAGCTAATAGCAATTTATTACTCAAACTTTTTACAATTTGTCATGATCGTGCTAAATTAGAAACAAAAATCTGACGAAAAATAATACCTATTAGAAAACTCTGTTTAATTATAAAAAATTGTGTTGTAAATTTATGTTTATTTATTTTCAACAAAATCAAACTAAACTACTATAAAAATCAGTATAACTTTTTCTTAACCTTATTACGTGTGTTCTAAAAAATAATAATAAGGAATAGAATTTACTGGAATTTACTTTAATTAGATTTTTACCTATTCTGAGGCAGAACCAATCTATATTCTTTATATTTATAATAAACTATTATAATTACAGCAAAACGTTATCAGTTGATAATTCTACATTTCCGTTATTTAAACTTTAGTTGCTACGCTTTCTATTAATAAACTTTTTATTTAAACTTCACAATCCATTAAAAGAGGTATAGAAAAAAGTTTTCCACTACATTTTGAAAAACATATTATGTAAGTAAAAATGCAGATGATTTAAAAACTATTAAAATTTATTCTTGTTTTCCTATCCATTCAAATTAATTCACCTTTGTATTCACACTTTTTCACACCTTTGTATTTATTTTTAAGAAAAAATACAAGTTTCATTGTAGTACGAAGAAACCTTTAAAAACACGCCCGTTGATATACCCGACTAAGTGACATCTCACTGACAATCAGAGATTTGTGGTGTTTCAACTTTATGGCTGACTAAAATGATTCCTTGTCAAGCAGTTTTTGGCACATTCTGACCATAGAACATCAGCTTCCATTTGTAAAACTTATTTGTTGAAATAAATTGTATACTAATGAGCATTTTGAATAAAATATTGAGTGCATTTATCATTAAATTTATTCCAGCTGTATGGTTGCTTCGCCCTTATTCCAGTAATTACCTGAATCGTTCCAGTAAACGCCTTGCAGACAAATCTAAATACTCATTTCCTGTATACGTGAATATAATAATAATAATAAAAATCTTTATTGCACAAAAAACAAACATTAATAAAATATAAACATTGTAGAACCAGACAAATAAATTTGTGCAATGGGCGAGTTTATCGCGGAAGCGCGATATCTTCCAACTAACCCATATACGACTGGATATTATTAAAAATAATTCTGAATATGTACGACAGCGTCAAATTATTTTCTGTCGATCATTTAAAACCCCCTACGAATACACTCAATTGAAAAAAATTTAGTATTATTAACGTTTTATGAAATTTGCCCACGCATTTTGCATTTCATGGGATAATAGAGATCAATTTTATGATACATAATATGTAGTATTTATGAATAAACACGTGCAATTTAATATGAATGACATATTTTCTGACATCGTTTTGAACGGAACGTTTATATTGTACGCGTACACCTAATTATCTGAAAATATAATAACGTATTTCAATCCTTTTGGTAAATCTTTGGATTTAGTGTCATTGTTATGATGAACGAGCAGGTTCTTTATTAAGAGTGACAGTTTTTCGCTAATCTTTTCAACAAGTCTGGGACACCGATGGCAAATAGATATCAAATATCAATATAACAGACTACTGCGTAGATGAGATTGTGAATGATTATACCTCTCCCATTATTATTTATCTATGCTTCTCTCTATTCTATATTTGATTTTTTCACCAAAGCGTATTACTTTATCTGTATATTTAATAATAGACAGTTTGTAGAACTGGTGGGATGGTTTTCCTTTAAATTAAATAAACTTAAGTGTATCGAAGTAAATGCCGGTACAATCAACGGAATTGGTTTTATTACCCTTGCAATGATAGCGGTTTAAAAGTGATTTAGAAAAAAAAAATGTTTTCATTGATATTCACACTTGACTTAAATTCTATTATATTTTCACAATAATTTAAAAGAGATACACAATATACATGGCCAGGGTAGACAACTCTACAAAGATTATCTTACATTGAGAAAACTGGATTAGCCAAATCATCAGGCACCCAGGCCTACTCATCACCATCACGAAGGACAAGGATGAAGAACACCTTCATGGATTAAGTGATCAAGATTCGGAAAAATACATGAAACGATAATATCAAATAATGACATTAAAGGTATAATAAAGACTTTTAAAATTATTGCACCATAATATCGTACTTTCGTCGTGTTTACCAGAACCGAAGGATGTAATATTACTATATATAATAAGTTACAATCCATTGGATTGGTCTGCAACGAGTTTGGTTTTTCTTCTCCATTCGTCTCTATTCTCAGCCAGTCTTTTCAGCTCTACGTATGAGCCACAGTTCATGTCCCTCTTCAGTTGGTCCATATACGCGTCTCTTGGTCGGCCTCTGTCATTTGTCCCCTCGGTCTTACCCTCCACGATGGCGATGAGTAGTCCTGGGTGCCTGATGTTGTGGCCAATCCCATTAGCTCGTTGTTGGCCGATTCTCTTAAGAAGTTACCTTTTTTCGCCTACCCTGGTTACTTCTTCGTTTTCGACGTGTTCCGACCAATGGATCTTAAGCATGCGTCTGTAGCACCACATCTCAAAGGCCGCCAACCGTCCGCTTTCACTCTTGCTGATGGTCCACGTCTCACAACCATAAAGCAGAATGCTCCATACAAAGGCTTTAGTAAAGTTCTTCCTTACGCTTAAATCAATATTTGGGGATTCCAATATCTTCGATTTTTTGTTAAAGGCAATCCTTGCCTGGTTTATTCTGCTCACAATTTCCGATTTGGAGCGTCCATCCTGGTTTATTCTGCTGCCCAAGTACACGAATTCTCTTACTTGTTTGATGCTCACTCCATTTATGGCAATGTTCGCAGTCGCTTCCTCTCTTCCCACGACCATACATTTTGTTTTTTCTTTATTTATTTTCATGTTGTACTTTGACAACAGTATACTTTCCATTTTTCCTAAGGCTTCGTTCAGCTCCATCTCGGAGTCTGCGAGCAGTGCTATGTCGTCAGCATATCTAATCATGTCGACCTTTTTCCCATTTATTTTTACTCCTGTCCAGTTCTTCATTTCTTCTCTGAGATCATCAATAGCTCGCTGTATATAGCAGTTAAAGAGAGCTGGCGACATTGAGCATCCCTGTCTTACACCTTGTTCGACCCTTGCTTCTGCGCAGCTCTCTCCGCTTTTAATCACAGCCATTTCGTTCTTGTATAAGCTCCAGATTGCTCTTCTGTCTTTATAACTCATTCCTATCTGGTTTAGAGTATTAAAAAGTTGTTCCCATTCTACTTTATCGAATGCTTTTTCAAGGTCGATGAATGCTATGTATGTGTTTTTATTAGTTGTTATTCTCTTTTCTAGAATAAGTCTGAGACTCAGGATTGCATCTCTTGTACCTGTCTCCTTGCGGAATCCAAATTGATCTTCTGAAAGTGTTTCGTTTATTTTATTTTCCGCCCTTTTCATTATAATGTTGGTGAGTATCTTAGAAGCGTGTGATATCATGCTTAAGGTTCTGTGTTGTTCGCACATTGTCGTGCCTGCTTTCTTAGGAAGCGCTCGTATCAGACATTTGGCAAAGTCCTCAGGTATCTCTCCTGTGTCGTATATTTTGCAGACAAGCTTATACAATGTATCAAGCATGCCTCTTCCCGCGCATTTAAGCAGCTCTGATGGAATCAGGTCGATACCTGGTGCTTTGCCGTCTTTCAACTTTGCTAATGCAATATCAAATTCACTTCTTAAGATGTCATCTCCATTATTTTCTACGTCGTATTCTGCTTCTAGTGCTTTGCTTTCCTGGAGTATGTTCTTTCCTTTGTACAGTTGTTCTAGGTATTCTTTCCATCCTTTTACGATTAGTTCGTCCTCAAACAGCAGTTTGCCGTTTTTATCTTGTATAGCACATCGTGGCTGTGTTTTGTCATTGAAGAAATATTACTAATGGGGCATAAAGCATCACTAACCATATTATGATATCATCAATCACACTATAATTACTAACCATAAAATAGGTATCGATATACAGAACTGATTAAGTACTTACTTACTGAATAAGTGACTCTCAATTTGCAATAGAAGATTAAATCTAAGCAAATACGAACCTGCATTAATCTATAATTATAGAAACGTTTAAGTTATAGGTACATTTTTTAGCTATATAGTGTCTTGACTAACTCTATAAAATATTTTATTTATACAAATTTTAAACGTCAATTTAGAATGAGAGTTTTTTTCAAATATTAGTGATGCACTCTTGTTTGGATGACTTCCGCCTTTAAAATCATAGATTTATTAATTCATCTTACAATTTTAGGTAAAAAAGAAAGAGAGTTGTTAGATTTACAAAATATGTATGGACTCAAATATAACTTTCTATCTCCAACTCTCTCTCCTATTTTCCTGTCTTTCTAGTGGTGCCTTAATTAGTTGGGAGCCCATGATAGGGTGTGATGGTAAGAAAAAGTAATAAAACCATACGTGTGATGTCCATGATAATGTATATAGTGTGATAATTGTCAAATGATGATGTATTGTAAGGAGGGAAATAAAAACTTTTCATTTCATTTCAGTTTTGAAGTACGAGAATATTTATTTATTTATTTATTTATAATAATAAACGGCTGAAACAGCCTTTAGAAACATAATAACAAAAAGAAAACAGTCATAATTTTAAATTATGAATTATATATATATAAAATTATATATATATATATATATATATATATATATATATATATATATATATATACATATATACATACATACATATACATACATACAAGCACTACGGTTCTAACCAAAAGTATATAAGAATTTATACAAGTATAATATAATATTAATAATCAGAAAGATATACACAGTAATCAGCTAAGCATAGGTAGGTGCACATAGACGACCTAGCCCAGCACAGAATATGCAACAATAATAACATTATCGTTCAGTATGAGCAGTACACATATATTTTTAGTTTGTGTATTGTATATTGTAATTCATGTTATTTTCTTCGTTATTATAATTCAAGTATTTTATATATTATGTACTGTTGTGTTTTTTTATAAATAATATCACTGTGTAACAAAGTCGATTTTTTCAAATGTGTTAGCTAATATTCATTATTCACAAAACTTCTAACGACATTATTTTACTCTTGTTTTAATTACAACGCTTCCCAAGAGAGCAGCTAACAATCACCATCTTTTGAAAAACTATTGAATTATATAAAACAATTTCCCAACCCTTACATACCTATATTAAGCAATTATTCGTGATACAAGAAAAAAAAAAAAAAAAAAAAACAATAAAAACCTGAACATGTCTGAAAATGAGTATCTGTTATAATATAGATAGCAGTGGCGTGCCTTCCATACATGCAAAAAAGCAAAGCATGCCCAAGGAATAAATCTATAATTATCGAAAGAAGTTTCTAAAAAAACGACGAAGTAAGTTTAAATTGATTTAAATTCACCGCCAAACGATAGCAAATCTTTTGCGAACTTCAGGTCAATAGCTAACATAGACAAATTTATGTGACCTCTAATGCACCCATAAAGCAAATTAACCTTGATTTAAATTTCGCGCAAAATGTCCGCAAACCTTTGCAAACTTCAGTTCAATGGTTACCATAGATACATTAGTAGGTATGACTCCCAAAAATAGTTCTGTTTCGTTGCATCATATGGAGCTTCTATGTTCTCTGTCACACGCAGGGAAAGTACGTTAGTGATAATATTATTTTTTAACACAAATACAAGTCTACATGCATGTGTAGTGGTACAATATATATGGAGTCTAGAAGCTTGCTTTTCGGAAAGGTTTGTATGTATTAGTGCATACTGCATAAGACAGTAATATTATACTTTATTATGTGTATTGGGCTTCGGTTGTGTCATTTTTAATAAATTATTTTTGATGAATTGAAGTTGTTCATTTTGTAAATTTATCTAATAGCGGTAAAATGAAAGGTGTTTATTGAGATACCACATTCATGTTAACGCGATATAATATTGAGTTTATTGAGGTTCAATTTCATTCAATTAGAGGATGCAGATGAAAATCTTGATACTTTTTATATATTTGTCATTACTTCAAAATTTATTTATATCTTACTTACGTAGGTGTTGTCATTAGTTGTAATATTATTTAATATTTTCATAACTCAATTTATTTCTTTAATTCTTTTTATATGTGATGTTTAATCAATAAGCAGAATTTCTTATAAAATCAAAGACATACTCTAAAATATTTTATTCGTTCTAGTGACTGCACAAAAATTAACATAATTATTATTATTAATTTTATTTCAACAGACACAAAAAAATCCATGTATCTCTAAATGTATTGTTTTTTTTGGGTTTTAATTTATTTTCAAATTTGCATCTGATTGTTGATATTTTTTTTTTATATATAAGTTTACTATAAATTAGACTTTTTTTAGATAGTATTATTTTCCAATAAAAATTAATTGGAAAATAATACTATCTAAAAAAAAATTAACAAATGTTATTTTTTTTTCTTAACATATTATTGATAATAATAATAATATATTTATTTCCAAAGAAGGTACACAATACAATATTATTTACAATAAACAATATAAGAATAATCACAGTAATATATTACCTCCCTATTAGAGATATATCTAATAAAAATTGATAACTTGAAGTTAACAATTATAAATGTGTGTGGTGTATAATTTTATGATTATAATTATGATACTATTCCACTTTATTGCTTAGAAATACTGTAACAATCTTTAGATATTTTTCTCTAATCCAAACATTTGTAAAATTGTATGTGTTTCGGATAGTAGAAGTTTAAAATTTATAATGAAAAATAGTATTAAGTACCATAATTAACTCGATTGCGGGTGCCTTGCCTTATGGAAAGAAGGTATTCAGTTTCAAAAGATTAGGTACATTTAGAGATGCTTTTGATTATATTCAATAGTTATATTTGTTATTTGATTTTTTTTACAATAAGAATTTCTTAACAAATTGTCTTTCACCCTTTATAGCTCTTCTTTGGAGTAGGTATAGGGTAGAAATAAGCCTCCCCCGTTCAACGTGATTCTGCGCAAATTGAGTAACTTTTTTTCATATAATGATATTTATATTGTTCAAATGTTGGTGTCATGAAAACGGTATATTGTAAAAGAGGGTCATCCAAACTATCTGGATGATTGAAGACAGAAAGTAGGTTTTGGCCAACAATTGGTTTCTAACATAGGTAGATAGGTACATATTATAATAAATTCTACCTACTGCACCTACACAAACCGCATGCCCTATACCAAAAGTCTAGTCCCGCCACTGATAGATAGGTACCTTAAAGCTTGAATGGTGTAAGATTGACGAAGAGGGTGTATTTATCTGAAAGAAAGGGTGTGAGAAAGCGCGGACGTCCAAGAACTACGTGGCTTAACCACGTGGATCAAATTCTCAAGGACGGTCGCGTGTTAAGTAAGAGGAATCGGCGTGCATGTATGAGAAACTGGATGAATGTAGAGGAAGCGAAAGAAGTATGAAGGGAAGAGCGACATGGCGTTCCGTTCTCTCTGCCTACCCCACCTGGGATACGGCGTGAGGGTATACCTTTAAGCTTTATTAGAATGCTTCACATAAAAAAAGTTGTTTCCTGTTTTCATACATCCGTTTGTTAGGTACCTACAAAGAAACGCCAAGACTCCACTTGAAGTGTATTTTTAACTTTTTTAATATCCAGTTCTCTAAAGCACTTAAACTTTCAAAGCTATATAAACAAAATGAGACATGTAATATGATAGTAATGGATTTCATGAATAAAATATGCAGTACCTATGTACCTTAATATTAATTGTGAAGCAATGTTGAAATAGCGATATTATTTTTGATGTAGGCATGTATTTACATAAATATTGTTCAAAAAGCTTCCCAGGTGTTAAGCCACCTGCCTTTAGTAGCATTACTAAACTTTTGAGCTTCCTGAAGCGAAAAGCAAATTAGGTACGTGATAGATTAATATGATAATCTTAGAGAGAACCTAGAAGTTCCTATTTATAACCTTAAAAGGTTTCGGAATATTTCAATAATAAAAACGTTATTTTTTTCTGTTTATTACTGTGTTGTTTTTAATTTTATCAATACACGTACTATGTTCTACAAAAAAAACAAGACAGATTATTCCAACCATATTATTTATTTTTTAATTCATTTATTCATACATACATCCACGGCTTAAGCCTTTTACATGTTACATTACATATAAAAACAAAACATAATTCTCATTCACAACACAGTTGGAGTAAAACGGGAACAACAATTGGCGAAGAACAAAATATAATTGGGATGCAAACTATAACAATTATAAAATTAGTCAAATCAAATCAATTAGAAAATAAGTCATGAAAAATTAAAGCATTGTAGTCAGAGTGTTAAATGTCAACACATGTTTGGTAATATGTCAAGAACATAAATTGTAATACAGTAAGAAGAAGTCAAGTAGATAGAAGATAGAAATTATATTATTTTATTTTAATTTTAATATTATGAAAAAGATGTATGTATATTGCAGATATACAAATCTGCATCAAACCAATATGTGGAAATTTCGTAAACTTTATTCAGTTGTGGGTATAAAAACCCATGAGTAATTGTTTACAATGAGACATTTTTGTTTGGATATAATTGTATCTTGATTAATCAGATGTACGTTGGCGCCACGTGGGCGTTGTATAACACCCACTTATCTTCCATTTCAAGTATTCTGTACAAGGCAGGTAACAAAGGAAATGGAAATGACACATATAATTCGTTGATTATCATTATATGCTTCAAAAGATGCTGATCCGCCAGGTGACTTATCTTACTTGTATTTTATACTTCATATTACGTCAATATTATTGTTTAAAACAGACTGAGTTTAGGTCTTCCCTATATTTCCTCAGATACGTCTTTCCTGGGCATTTTGCAACCAATTGCTGTGCGCCGATACACTAAAGATCTGTAATCTCCGTGATACAGGAGTGACTTTGGTCCTGGCTGGGTCAGGCTCTGAGAAAGATCAATAATACTGCACTGTTTTTCCATCAGCAAGGGTTCCGTTAGCCCGGGCGTCCCTCCTCCTTCATAATACACCGTTTCTATGACAACGACATCAGAGCGCAGGAAATGTCGTGGGAAGAGGAGACGCAATTGGCACAGAGTCGATCTGAATGGAGGAGGCTGGTTTCTGCCTTGTGCTCCCGAGAAAAGCGTTGAGGGCGATAATGATGATATTTTTTCCATATACCTATGTCTTTTCTCGGCTTTCTGTTACCAGTTACCAGCATGTCATCAAACAGGAGGTTTCCCTCTCCTTTTATCTTCACGAGATCTCCACTACGCTACTCTTTTGTTTATCTTTGATCTTTAAACCTAAAAACATGCATTACTTTGACGTTTTTTGTGTTATCTAAAATCAACGTTACAATTTTCTTTCTCAAGAAAGTACTCAACGCTCGGCGAAGAGCATCCTTCAAGTGAGTTTACGATTCAATATCTACATAAATTATCTATTAGTTTTCAACAAAGAATAAGAATTTCATAGCTTATTTCCTTTTGTCAACGTAACTTTCTTTCTTTCTTCAAATAATTAACATTTCAGAATAAATTATCTGATTTCATGAGAACTTAGTATATCTCAAGTTTCTTCTTGGGAATAGCAATAACATATTACAGAAAATTTAATTATATAAGGACGAATGTGAGAAGTTGTTAGTTTGTGTTAAAATCTTCGTATCTCTATACCGTGGAGATTTCTACTCAATAAGATGTAATTCGATATCGTTACCAACTTTCTACTACGACTTGTCCTTCGAAAATAAACGTAACTTATCTCAAATGACTGCACGTTATATTGATAGTACTAATATGAAAGAATGAAAACATGCAGTTGCCGAATAATGAAATTGCACTAAAATAACCTTTTTTACGTGTATTTAACTGGAACAACACTTGGAAGTTTTTAAATTTAAATTTAAATGAACGCCACCTTCAACGCTTCAACCAAAATGCGTTCTTCTAAATGCGTTTATACTTCTTTAACCATGTACAGTACATCTCTCGCATGCAAACCAACATCATCATTGGCATTAATATGCTTCTTCTTAGTTAGCCATCTCTCCACTGCTGGATATAGGCCTCTTCCAAACTCTTCCAATCGTTGCGGTCCTGTGGCCTCTGTATCCATGTATCCATTTCCTTCCCGCGATTGGAGTAATGTCGTCAGTCCATCTCTTTTGTGGTCTGCCGATGCTTCTTTTGCCTCCATGGTCGCCATTTAAGGATTCTAGGAGTCCATCTACCGTCGCTTCGTCTCACAACATGACCCGCCCATTGCCACTTAAGCTTTGCAACACGATCCATAATATCTGTGACTTTTGTTAGGTGTCTGATGTCTTCGTTTCTAATTTTATCTCTCAGACTCACCCCTAACACTTGTGAGCATTTTAGCTTGTATGCTAGAATACATAAACTTTTTAGATGTGATATTTTTCTGTTTGCATCTTTTAATCGAATTGCACCGTTTACATTGTTGCCAGCAACTCTTCTTCTCAATGAGCCTTCACGCCTTCCATCTTTCGTGAAAATACGGCCTGAATATATATATATATATATATATATATATATATATATATTTACTAGCTGACCCGGCAAACGTTGTTTTGCCATAATTTTTTTTTCTAGATTACTAATATCGTATGTCGAATATAATAAAATAGGGTTTGATGGTAGAAGGGTGAAAATTTAGGGCTGTATGTATTTTTTAATACCTCGATCACCATAAAATAATTTTAAAAAATTGCCCAAAAAAATCGGGGCAGAACACCCATAAAAATTTTATCCAAAAAATAATAAAGAAAAATCTGGGTGGACCACCTTTAACTTTTAGTAGAATGAAAAATAGATTTTGGTCGATTCTCAGATCTACCCGATAAGCACACAAATTTCATCAAAATCGGTCTAGCCGTTTCGGAGGAGTATGATAACACCGTGACACGAGAATTTTATATATTAGATGTACTGGATATAGAAATTATTTTAACAATTACGATTTTACGAGGTAACATATAAAAACTTGGGACAAAATATACGAAACCACTCAGAGCCATACTAGAAGTAACGTTATGTTCTAGTATGGCCTTGGAAACTACTATATAAAGCTTAAGAAAGTCAAAGCCACCACATTTAATAGTTTCCCAGAACACTTGTATTTGAACCAGCATTCCATCCTTTTAGCGAGTTGTGTTTTGTCCAATTAAGCTATCGGATGACATTACCAAGGGTCCCAAATCATATTTTATAAACCAATATGAGAAGGTACTAGTAAGAGTGCCACATGTCAAATACTTCCAAATGTAGGTAGATATAATTGTATGACAAAGAGGATTTTATACTTGTCTGAAAGAAAGGGTGTGAGGAAACGCGGGCGTCCGAGAACCACGTGGCTTGATCACGTGGATCAAATTCTCAAGGACGGCCGCATGTTAAGTAAGAGGAACCGACGTGCATGTATGAGAAACTGTATGAATGTGAAGGAAGCGAAGGAAGTGTGTAAAGATAATCTGTTTGGCGTTCCGTTCTCTCTGCCTACCCCACTTGGGACACGGCGTGAGGGTAGGTAAAGTATAGTATAAGTGTATGTATCATAACATAAAATACCAAACACTTCCTTTTTAATCTATAACCGACACCCCGTCTTCTTTTTCCCTTCCGAATCCGTTCATTCTTATCACAAAAACACACCACACAATCCTTTTCAAAGTATTTTCAAAAATGGTCGACATAAGTATCTTTCCCTTATAAATATAACCATAAAATCCGCTTATTGGGAATATTAAATACCTATGTACCTCAAATCTTTATTACATATTATGAATATATTTCATTCATTTCTGAAAATATCTTTCTAGTCTGAAATTACATACTGCGAAACATGTCCTTAGGATTTTGTATTATTTGCATCTTATAACGTTATGTTGAATGTAGGTATAATACTTTTATCATTTTCAGCTGGAAGAAGGGTGGCAAAATCCTCAACCAAAACACGAGAAGGATTGTCAGTCAACGAACTCATCTCGATATAAAACGGCGAGGTACACTGTTGTGAGTATTATTTATCTTGTTATAATATGTTTTAGTATAATAAAAGACAGATTTATTCCGGGAGAAAGGCATCAATTTTTATATAATGATACGATGTGTCATATTACAAAAGAATGCAGAAGAAAAAACATATCTAAAAGAGGGAATGCAGCGTTTTGTTTTATGTTCATGATCAATTTTGTATGAATGTATATGAAGCAAGGAAAGGAGGCATGACAGGCTTATCTATTATTCCATTACATCAGAGCCCGTAGACAATTCGTACTTAGCGATCGGCTACTGGCAAACTTTTTGACAATCTACCTACATGTACCATATAATTATGCGTTATTGTTGCAGTTATAGGCGAAAATTCGTTTGTAGTCGATCGCCAAGTGCATGTTTGTCTAGGGGCTCAGTTACCCCACTAGGAGTTCGGCGAATCAGGTTGTATTTTAATAATGTAGATAAATAATAACTTCCAAGATTCAAGATCATTAACTCTTACACAACTTTTGTAAATAAACTATTTTCAGTACGATAATAATACAAATTAGACGATATTTCTGGAATCATTATATATAGCTGAAAGCCAAACAAATTCTAGACGATAACACGAGCTATTCTTAAAACTAGATGTAATTTATTGCAATAAAATTACTTAAGGTTTGGGCATGTTGAACGAATGAACGAGGTAAGAATGACAAAGAGGATATACTTATCTGAAAGAAAGGGTGTGAGGAAACGCGGGCGTCCGAGAACCACGTGGCTTGATCACGTGGATCAAATTCTCAAGGACGGCCGCGTGTTGAGTAAGAGGAACCGACGTGCGTGTATGAGAAACTGTATGAATGTGGAGGAAGCGAAGGAAGTGTGTAAAGATAGATCTGTTTGGCGTTCCGTTCTCTCTGCCTACCCCACTTGGGACACGGCGTGAGGGTATAGTATAGTAGTATAGTATAGTAAATTACTTGTACTAATCACATTGTTAAAACGAATGTATATAAAAAATAATATTTCTATAATACTATTTACCTACTATTAAAGATACATGAGGATATAATGGTGGAGTACGCCGTTTGTAAACGAACGGATTCTTCAAAATGACGATGACATTAATATACTAACTAATCAATAAACACATATACATGTATCACACAGACTCGCGGCAGTTTGAATTTCAAAGAATATTTTTTTATAAACCACAAATTCCCCGGCAGAAATAGACCTATTTCCATTGAAAAAAAAATCTGTCGCGTTTATTTTACTTTAATACAAAAATAATGTTCTGAATATAATACAAAAAATACAATAGAATTCATCTGAATTGAGCGCTTAGATTAAAAAAAGACAGACAGTTTGATTAAAACATTTCAAAATTAAGTGAAACAAAAATAGTAAATTTTGTGTCTGGAAACATAATTAAGAAAGAGCTTTAAAAATAAACATAATGTTAATTACAACTTATATTACACGAGAACTCAGAGAATTATTGAGATTTTCTTCAAATAACTGGAAATATTTATTCTAGTAACAGGTACCTACCCACATTAATTTCTTTGTAGCCTCAACTCTTATCTTTATTAAATTTTCTATCTTGGTAATTTTTATTTTCAACAGAAAAAAACTTTATAAACTTCACCAGTAATACTATATTTTAATTCTATTCTATCTTTGAAAGCCATCTACTCATAGACGAGTGATCAGGTAATAATGTACTAAAAACGATTTTACTTTCTATATCATTTTCGTTATACAGCGCCATCAGATGATAAAAAATGGAACTATTATTTTACGACTATCTCCCGCGCAATTCTACGTCAAGGTTTATGTCATTGTTTTGATGCAGAGTGCCATGAGATGGAACGAAATGGAACTAATATTTTACAAATTGACTATTCATTATACAAAACACCTGAAATAATGCTTTCAGCATTTCATAAAACTCCCACCGTTTGTGAACGGACAATGCCGTTCGTAAACAGACGGACTCCTCAAAACACCCAACTTACTGTATTGTTTACCATTAAAGGTTGTCTGGCTGTCGTGCCGATATATATTTTTTATAGCTATAAATAAATAAATAGGTACTTGCAATAATCACATCTTAATTTGGGACTAGCTCATTTTTTGTGTCAATTGTCTATTTGTAAAAATAATAATGATTATTTTGATTATTTACATATGCTGCATTTAATGACCAGTTGATTTACGTAAAAAATTATCGGGCGAAAAAATATTCCATAAAAAATAAAAGCTAATTTTAATTTTCGCAGAAAATACTTCAAGCAGAAACCATAGCAACTCAAAGTTACTTACATAACTTTGAAATCTCGGACTTTATCTTAAAGGCACTTTATCTACGTGAAACCAGATTTTTAATAAGCAATTTTTAAATATGAAACATGGTTGCCAGACTTACCATCACCCTCCCACTATAATAAATTTCTATATTTGAAATAGTGGCACAGGTAAATTCATTTGAGTCATTTGATTTGATTCGACAAAATCTGTCATGCGTTCGATCTGAAGATTCCTGAAATGTTAATATGGTACAACAAGTTTCAATATTCATAATGTCTGTATTATAGTTCTAATAAGGAAGGAAAATAATTCTCTCGGAACCTTACGGCTGCAAGGTTTTTATTTAATAAAATAATACCTTGTAAAATGTATAGGTACTCAACTTCGGTTAAGAAAGCTTAGCTTGCAATATACTATGCCATAGAATAAAATACATCTGTCTAATACTACTACATATAGATGTATTTTTATTTGATTTTGTAATTTTTGTTAAGCGAAAAGAAATAAAATACACACACAGTAAAAAAGAGGCGTGTATGAAAAAATCAGAGAAAGTTGATAGTAGGATTTCGATAGGATATCAGAAAACTATTAATACAACATTATTATACACAAGACATTAATATAAAAAGCTTTTTTCCAAAATACCTACTTTTTATATTTCAGGGTTGTCTGGAGTCTATAAAAGCGTGGGTACGGATGGAGAATATAAAGGCTATAATATTGGATGTAATACTTGTGGCTTTGGAGGCAAGTATTTTAAAAATATGTACATTTTACTTACTTTTTCATGAAAACGGTACGTGACTTTATCCATGTTATCTTATGCTATATTTATCACGAAAATCTTAAATAAAATATTCTGAATGCAAAAACGCTATATATATCTTACTTTTATATATTTACAAAAGTAGAATAAAAATGTCATTTCCATAAAATTTTTGGTGTGACGGTTGATTGTAAAAGTTCGCTTCAAACAAATAAGTATCCTATAATATGTTTGATTCCAATTTAAATTTATTTTCATCATTTTTTAATTAATTTATACAACGATATTATTAAACCAGATACATTATTTTTTAAATTTAAATTTATTTTCATCATTTTCAATTCATTTATACAACGATAATATTAAACCAGATACATTATTATTTTATTAATTTTATTGGCAAATAAAATCTTTCGATATTGCCATACTAATTAAATTTGTTGACAGATCTGATGATCAATTATGATCCAATTTCAAAAAAAGTCAAGTACCTGTAAACAATTTTTTATCAAGATAATTTTTGTTCCAGATTCTGACAATAATTTATTGCTTGTTGATGCCGCGTGATCCACAAGCTCAAAATCATAATTAAAAAATAAATAAATGTGGAACAAAAGGACGTTCTGAAATGTATTGGAGAAACGGAATCAATTGTATTTTAAATATTTGTAAATGAAGATTGGTACTATTTTAATTAACTTAATTAAGTATTATTGTTAATCTATTTAATAAGTTTTTCAGTTTCATAACATTATTCAGTAATTAGAATGTTTTGAATTATTAGGATTCCTATGTTTAATATGAAAATCTGGGCACGTGGAAAGAATGAATGAAAGGAATGGTTTTCGGTCTCGTGTTGAGCTCATTGAACAAGAGAGCATGCATGAGGCATTGTATGAAGCATTGGAGGCATTGTATGACAGTGACGGAAGCAAAAAATGTGTGCAAGGATAGAAGGCAGTGGCGCTCGATCCTTTCTGCTTAGCCCGCGAGGGAAGTGGCGTGATGGTTTGTATGTATGTATGTTAAAATCTGTGGAGAGAAGTGTCCGTAAGTAAGGGGTCCGTAAATAAAGGAATTCTACACATAACATCACATGTATTATACAAGACATTTAACATTTTATTTCGTCGATAAATTAATCCACTTGACCTGAATGTCTTTTTTATAGCATAGAGACGAAGACCTGTACATTAATTACATGCCACGAAATAGGTAATAATTTATTTTGTCCACTAGGAATAATATTGTGCTTCGAGAATATTTTAGAAATATATAAATAAATATGTGTTGCATACTACTTGTAATGTTCATTGTTCGTGTAATATTTATCATGTGAAATCGGTAATGCTGATATTATTTTCCGTAGGTGAAATTTCATATTCTATCAATTGGCATCAGCATGAATAAAATTTAATGACTTTAAGATAAGACAACAATAATTATATGCATATACTGATTTTAAAAGACATTATTCCGTTCTACTTATTTTGTCTCGGAAATATTGGATTTTTTTTTATTTTTTATGACTAAAGAAAAATTACTATGGAATATATATGTCGCAGCCAGATAGCTGAAAAAGTAAGATATTTATTTAAATAAAACATACGGCTAACACCTTAACTTAATTGTGAAAATATATCACAAAAAAATATAAAACATTACATTACAATATATTCAATCACATCATAATTAACATATTTTATACTATACCATCACGACATATTCCACAAGTGGGATAGCCAGCGAACCGACTTGTTTATTTCTTTATATCTAAAAACACCAAGCAAATGAGAAGAATAGGCAATCAAATATATATCAATCACCAGAAAATAAAAGTAAAAAAATATATACGTCATAGAAAACACAAATAGCGCAGTCTTTACTTTGTGTAATCCAACAAAATTGCTAACCATTCGATTGAATACTGACTTTGAACAGACCCCCTAGACAAACTGCACTTGGTGATCGACTGCAAACGAATTTTCAACAATAACGCATAATTACACGGACATTGTAGGTAGATTGTCGAAAATTCGTTTGTAGTCAATCGCCAAGTGTGGTTTGTCTAGGGAGTCTAGTCATTTAGTTTATTAATTTACCACACTATCTGGTAGCGGCATATACATTCTTTGATTATATTATATATTAATACTTTTGTTAACAGGTATGGTTTAAAATACGATTCTCCGAAAAAAAAATTGCTAAAAGTATGTCATTTTAAAAAGTATAATAATTAAAATAGGAATGAAATTAAATGTACATAGGTGAATAAAATATGAAGGACAAAAGTGATTGAAACCTATTATCCATAACATAATTGTAATATTTTTTTAGAGTTTTGAAATAATATTTAAATTGAATAATAAGTGGAAAAAAAGTAATATAAAAAAATAATACAACTGAAAAATCCTATTTTTAGAATTGTAATTATTAAATAAGAGTCTTAGATTTAAATACCATCCATCCTGAATGTCATATTTTTATGTCGTGAATAGGATGACTTGTATGTTTATTACATTTTCCTAGTTCACTGACAATACTGTGATGGTTCAGATAGAATGAAAGATTTGAAAACTCCCAACTGAAATTCTCTCATCTGGTTCTGAAAGTATTATTGATGATGATGATGATTTTATTTTATTTATGACGCCGTTTTACAGTCTCTAGACCGTCTCAAGGGCGCCAGTGAAGAGTTCAGTTTTTAATTTGCTTCTGAAGCTAGTGACCGTCTGACCATCTCTCAGCAGCACCGGTCATATTAATTGCTAGGGATTTGTGTACCTATGTAATAAGTATATCATAAGGCTTGAACTATAACTATGTGTTAATAGATTTAAAAAATATATTTTTATAAATTTGCATTTATTGTTTTAATGCACAAATAATAGAAAAATACGTGATAGTGAGCCGTGTGATGGACACCCCCCCCCCATAATTTTGTATTATTAATAAAGTTATATATTTTATGTATCTGTGTAATTTTAAGTATCTGTGTTTTTGTGTGATTGTGGAATTGACTGTATGTGTGTGCTAGCAAGATGAGTGATTGATGTGTGCGTGTGTGTTTTTCATATTATTGAATAAAAATTGAAATAATGTTAATTAATTGTGACGCACGGTTTTTGGATGACGATTGAGTGAAATGTTTTATTTTTTTTCTGCCTTGTACATTATGTATATGGTTGTTGTCTGTTGTGTGTTTTGATGGAATAAATAAATAAACAAAAACACAGCATCATTCCAAGATAGACCAAGTCCTAAGAAGGTGAAAGACGTCTTTCGCTCAAAAAAATTAACAGTAGATTAAAATTTTGTATTTCTGTTGATATACAATATGATTTTGTGAATTTTACAAATAAAAACTAACGACAATGTAACAAAGAAGATATTTACCAATAATTGTACAGATTTTTTAGGGGAAAAATATTGCCAGTTAAAATCAAATTTAAGATTGAATCAAAAAGATAAATGTGTGCTGAAAACGTTAATTATAGAAGCGTTACGTTTATTAAACGTTAATTAAAAAAAACTGATACAATGCACGTAAAAATAAATAACTATCTGAAAGTACATATTAGTGTGAATAGCGCTCGATTCTCCAAGCTTTCCATTGAAGAGTAGCGGTGACAATGTTTGTAAATCTTTTATTTAACATTTTATGATTTTACAAAACATTTTGTCTGAAACTAATAAATATACATTTATTTATTATTAAGAATGTATATTTTGAAAAAAAAAATTGTTTGAGTTACGGTGTGGCTTCATATAAATACTTAGAGTAAAATATTTAACTATATATTAAAATGTCCATAATTATATGACAGATACGTAAACTAGATACCTACTGCAAAATATTTTGCATACCTACCAAATACTCAATATTAAATAATATGTTATGTTTTAAACTACACTAGATTAATATTGAAGTTATAGGAATGTTGATGTAGTGAAAAGTTAATATTTTTTCAAATTATTGTATTACGGTTTTTAGATTACGAAAAAATAAAATAAGTAATAACATTGTTAACCGTCACTTGATTATTTGATAAAATAAAATTCGAACATACGTCCATCCTCAGTTATAATGTCCCTTTCTACTTTGTGCATATGAGTATGTGTAAGAGAATGAATTAACTTGTTGCCCTAAAATAAATAAAAAGTCTGATAATGTTATATATTCAAGTGCCACCCTCCGATTCCTCCCATTTTTCACCCTTCTTTACCTTTGACCAGACCTGCAAATAACCTTAGAACAATACCTCTACCACCACCTGTACACAACCTTAAAACAATACCATAAATAACCCGCCCCTACTCCCAGTTAACTCTTCTCTATATTAGCCTGTTTGTCTTTTGTTATTAAGTAACAACTAAGGTTGGGCGAATGTTTGAAAAATTTTCAGTTTTTTTTTTCAGAAATAAACATCTGAAAAAGGAAAAGTGTAATAATAAATATTAGTTTTCAAATAAACTGAATTACAATGAACTTGCATAGTGTTTTCAAAAATAGGTTTTGTTTATTTTATGTAATTTTTATTATTTTATTATAAATAAAAAATTATAATACAAAAACAATATTTGAGGAGTTCAAAACCACAGTGGATCAAACACATTCTTTTAAATTTAAGATTCTCGCTTTATAGGTATGGGTGTTTACTGTTTTAGTGCCCAAAATTACTAGACTAAAGCCATTTATGGGAAAAACTACACACAGATCCCGATGACCATGAAAAACCTGAAGATTTATTTGATCCATAATGATTCTGAAAGCCCTATTTATGTATTGAAAAGTAAAATAACATGCTGATCCAGTCATTGTATGAGAATATTGTAAATATGTAAGTATGCCATTTTTTTATTTTAAAAATTACTTTATATAAGTAGGTTAGTTTTGTTATTTTTTTATGATTTTCTTTTCTCCATTTCATGTTTCGTAATACACAATGTTGTTTATCAGAATGTGAACTTAAAAATATAATAATTATTAATTTAAAAAATAATTACATATGAAATTTATAGTTCTTAAAGAATTGGTGGTATCCATATAGTGTGGTGATATGAAATATTTTTTTAAGTATTGTATCAAAAATTTACCAGTATTTTTATATAGAGAAATATACCATAATTTATAGAGCTGATTTTTTTAATAGGAATAATAATGGTAAACGGCAAAATATGTGTATGATAGCGCATTTTTTTATGCTGAATTTTATGTAAAGCGTTACAATGGACAGTGACGTCTTATGAATAAAACTAACATATTATATTTTTTTATACTTTGTAGATAAAATTCTCATAAAATTGTTATAACTCGATACCATTTAAGTAAAGTATGATATATAAAAATATGTCCTGTGTTCATAACTTTAAACATATTTATAAATTTAAAATGAGGTATGAAGTTTTGTTATGGTTATGTTCAGTTTATAAATCAAATTGTTAAAAAAAAATATTTCTGTATTAAACCGTCGAATGTATCGACAAATTTTTAGCATAATCTGAAATCGTTACAAGAGAAAATTTTGTAAAACATCGACGTATGAATATCTTGAGAAAACTTTAAAAGAATCCTAAAAGACCACATTTTTAATACAATATGTCTCATTCATCTAAAATTATTGAGATTAAGGTCTGATACATAAAAGTGTCATTTTATTTTATTGAAGATTTTGACCGTCCACTTTTTTAAGCACTTACATATATTTTCTATATTTCATAATCAAATGAAAATTCTAGTAGAATTGCGTTAATCGATTGACAAAATATTTAATATCAATATTAAATAGACGTATTTAAAGAATTTTTGTTTCACAGTAGGTACAATTCTTTATATAATTTTATTTTTACTTTATCAAGACAATTATCATTCACTTATTGGACAAAAATTATGTTTTCTATTTTATTCTATTATGTTTAATATTCAAACTCCATCCAACGATGTTTATAAGTATAAGTCGAATCTTACATTATAATTTATACTTCATCTCAAGAATTCTTGTATAAAAATATTATGACCAAAGTCAGAATTAGAGGATTTTTGTGTACCTATTATAAGAATATCACGCACTTATTGTTATCTAGACGAAATATAAAATCTCGCATCAAATTGTATAATAATAATATAATTTTCATCATACTATAATATACGTACTATAAATGATTGTTTATGTGTTCGGGTTTACTGCCGGGATCTCCGAACTTTAGCCGAGGCTGAAAGCTCTCAAGAAAGAGATCATCGGAGGTCCATGCAGCATACCTGAGAATACTAATAATACCAGACGCTGTGAAAGCTGAAACTATTACTCAAAATCATTTTAACAAATATTTTTAAACTTTATTAATAGTCAACTGTTTGTCAATATATAACTATAAATGATTAACAAATAATTATTAAAATCTTGGTTATGAAGAACTCATTTTGTGTCGGTTCTAGTTTTTTTTTTTTTTTTATATCAAATCCAGACCGCTTGTGAGCTTATAATTAGATGTCATGTAAAAACAACATATTATATGGCTCGAGCAAACACTATTTCACATAAAAAATGTATGAAAAAAAAGAATAGTCGGAAGTAAGATAGGTAGCTTTTACTGGATTTATGGAGAGGAGTTTGGTGCTCTGTAATAGTCATGTTGTAGCTCAATTAGAAAGAGTAAATCAATACACACATAAATCAAGCTAAAAAGGCTATAACGTAGATGAAGATCTTCTCATCTAACATTTAGTGATAACTGCACTTGTTCCTTCTTACATAACATAAAATATATTTTATTACTATAAGCATGGCCGAAACCGTGTTATTGATGTTTTAATGATAATTTAATTATATATGTTAAAAATATATATGTAAAAACATTATCTAGGTGTTTATTAATTTGATGTCTAAAATACAATAAGTATTGACTGTTAACGGTGCGTGTTATATTGGTGTTAAAAATATACATGTGTTTAAAGATTCATGTGTTTAATTTACATTAAATACCCAAACCGACACACACTCTTGTGAGATCCTTTAGCACACTTTAGCATGAAAGCAGTCATAAAATTTTACATAATGGTCATTGTTTCGACACCATACATTAAGCAATGAAATACACAGTATGAATTTCCGGGCAATATATTTACATACGACACTAATGTACTAAGTTGGTAGGTAATACATTATTTATAAAAGATAATTCATTCACATTCGCCAGAAATAGAACATTTATAATAGAAAATATGTTTTCATAGATATACCATCGGCACGGTTTTTCCCACATATGGGATTGTATGCGGTGTCACAATAGTAATGAATTTATTTAATGTTTACTTTATTTGCTGGAAAATAACATTAAAAAATATTGTCGTGATTCATCGCTAGATGTAATAAGTGACACTTTCCATTATTTTCATGGTGAAAGTTTACGTACTCTTTGTTGCTTTCTTTGAAATTTTCGAAACCTTATGATGAAAAAAAATAGTAATTTAACTTTGGAGTATAAGAGAAGAATAAATTTAAATCCAATTCCATAAAAAAAGTCTCTTTAAATTTACACAAAGAAACTTCTAGTAATAACCAAAGTAGCTAACAGAATTTAAAACCCTAGATTATTATCTTTGTAGAACCGACGGTTAGCTAATAAACATTGAAGAAACTATGAACCACCTGAATAGTGCCGAAGTATTGTGACTTCCATTTATCCGATTTAAATTTCTACACTGGCAGATTTGTCCACACGAGAGATGGCAAATGGGTGGGCAACCTACGGGGTTACTCTCGTCATGACCTTAATACGCTCTTAATATTGTCTTGATCTTAATCCTTAGATGCGCGATATGACTATCGTCATACGTGCATGCCAATTCTGCAATAGCTGAGGATAATCGTTTTCAACATTAACACGAGTATTGTGGTTTTATTATATGACTTAACCCATGACAAGATTAGAAAATTTAAGATCAAGACAAGATTAAGATCGTGACAAGAGTAACCTTGCTACATATGAATAGAGTAAGTAATTATTTAAAATAAAAATTTAATATAACTTCATATAATGCCATCTACAGAATTTTCCTGAAAGGTAAACCTGAAAACTGAAACCAACTTCTTTCAAGTTAGTATGCAGATTAAGCTTTCATACAAACCTAAGTCCTTGATTAAATAATGCCAATATTTCGCATAAATTTAATATAATTTATGATGATATAAATATACTTCGTCCAAATATTCATAGATGGCATTTCTACTAACGGAAAGTTGTGAATAGACTTTCGATATTTTGTATGTAATAATAATCATGATAGTTCAACATTTCTATCATACCATACAGGATATATTATAATATGTATAAAGAGTTACAATGAATCATTGGATTGGTCTGCAACTAGTTTGGAATTTCTTCTCCATTCCTCCCTTCTTTCTACTAGTCTCTTTAATTTTACGTATATGTGCCATAGTTCATATTCTTCTTCACTTGATCTATAAAGGTTTCTTTTGGTAGGCCTCTATCATTCCAGCCTTCGGCATGGCCCTCCACGATGGTGATGAGCAGGCTTAGGTACCTGATGTTGTGGCCAATCCAGTTTGCTCATTGTTGACTGATTATTTTAGGAGTTGCCTACTTTCACCTAGCCTGATTAATACATACATATCGTCGTTGGTTCAATGAAACCTCTTATGTGCTCCAAACCAAATTTTACAGGCGACGCAAAAAATCTGTTTTAAAGTTCACAGATCAACAAATGTAATCAAATTTACTATCAATTTCATGTAAAACGTCTAAAATTTTACATGAATTTGATAATAATTTTGATCTGTGGACTTTAAAATAATTTTTTTGCGTCCCCTGTAATATTTGGTTTGGACCCAACGAAATATTCACTTTTGACATGTTCTGACCTTACAGGATACTAGCAGACTATATTATGTAGTAGAGAATAAATTATACCAGACGATTGATTAAAGGCTAATGCAGAAAATGTGTTGGATAAAAATGCAATCTATATAAATTAGATATTATCCGTGGAATGCTCTGTAAAATGTAGACCTACCACTCTTTTCATTAAGTTTTCAAATATCCTGTGAAAAGCAGGTACTCGTAAAACATAACGTTTTAAGGCATTTAACATCTTCAGTTCAGTAATGAGGTATGCAATCCACCCTGAATATCTTAACATTTATTGGCAAGGAGAGGATAACTTGCATCTTTATTACAAGCATTTAGTCTCACTTGTAACAGATTGTTGTGGTTGGATGGATGAGTGTTTGATTATAAAAATTATAGATTATTAAATACATCTTTTTATTATGGAGTAAAATTCAAGTAGGTATGTTGTGTCATGGGAGATGAAATTATTAAATAGAATAATATAAATAACCATCGCTGCGCTGACACAAGGTAGAGTTAAATAACTGATTCAGTCTGCCTTGGTCCGGGCCTTGCTCAGTAAGGTAGATCTTATGATACACCTACTATTTTCTCTTAATACTTGTTAAATTAATGTGTTAATAAATAAATAACTAAATTAAAGTAACTTTTTGAAACCTTTATGACATATAGTAAATCCGCTGGAAAACCACTTGTGGTATACGCCGTGATAGTAATATAGAATAGTTAATTATAAAAACATAACTCAGTGCTACATTTTCAATGTGGCAAAATATCGTAATTTTGAAATATCTATGACCTTTACTTACCATATTCCATTTATTTTCTGATTTATATTATTTATTTGTAAATATCATTTACTCATATAACTCACTCAAGAGATCACGATAAGAAACTGCAATGAAGGCTAATTTGGAAGGTGTCAATAAATAGAAACAAGTAAGCCGCCAGATTTATATTAATTTTTAACACATACAGTATTTAATAACATAATATGTTATATAATTAATATGACATACGTATTTTAAATAGATACACTAAAAAATATAAATCAGTATAATAGATGATTTCAATAATTGAAAGTTCTACTTGAAATAGATAGATATGTTCACATTATGTTCCAATTATATTCTTAAGATACAAAGAAATAACGTTTACTTTACATTGAATAATTTTATGAATATAAATATTGATGCCATGTTAACGTAAAATTTATAAAAAATATTTTTTCAGTTAATTTAATTTACAAGTTTGCATTATAAAAATAAACATCATTTTTAAAGACAAGTGAAAGGAAAGACATTCAAAACAAATTGACTCTATGAGAGGGACGGAGGTGCATATTCAGCTTCTATGTTTTGTATAAAATAAATATGTGGTTATATCAAAATAAAAGTTTTAAATTTATTTTAAGCGTAGAAGTATCTCATATTTGTGCGCACAAAAAGTAAGAACATCTCAATTAAATAATAGAAAAAAAAATCATAAACAAGGTTATACGTTGACTTATTATATTTTCCTCTCTCAGCAGACTAACACGTGTGACATAAAAAAAACATAAATTTTATAACCAGATTTAATTATTGTTTTAATTTAAAAAAAAAAACACATACACACAAATTATAACAACTGTAATTATTGTTTTTATTTAAAAAAAAAACACATGCACACAAATTATAACAATTTATAAAAATTGTTTTAATTAATAAAAAAATGTATTCCATTCATTCATCATAATGCATAACCAGAGGAATCCTAAACCAGAACGTCTTTTTTAAACATTAAAATTCATTTCGCGTTCTTTACTATTTTGGACACACAAATTCCAGCCAGAGATAAATCCACAGATATATATTTTATTCAACTAAAGAATACATTGTTTGTATGTACTTAAATCTAAAAATAACTGACTTACTTGGGAGTCTGAGAGAGACCTGACGAACATAATACAATAACTGACTTACTCTTACATTAATCTTATTTGCACATTCTAAATGACTTGACGTATGACATGCTATTTCATTATGTATTTTGAATTATTTTAACTCTTATTCAAGTTTACATAAAAGAATTGTATTTTAAGTCATATTTGAAAAATTGTATTTTGATATATGTATTTTTTTTTCTAGTATTGACCCAGAACAGATTTTAATCTAGTGGGGCAATATATTCCATTATATTGTTTTTCATGTTAATTTTGTATGCTCTATTGGAATAATAAATAAATAAAAAAAAAAAAACTATTTCTTTTGCTGAAATAATTATGAAATCAACCATGAAATTGAACACGTCTACCTAAAAACATAATGCTGATTATATTTATGTATGAAGCAATCAATATTTTTATAATCTATGATACTGATTATCTATTATTGCAAATTAATTGACGTTACATCATATAACCTCTAAAAAATAATTTATTAATAATATTTAAATAAATAAAATGTCGTACCTATTTAATGAATTTGAAGACTTTAAATTCTGTGTTCAGTGGTTAACTATTCGTTTAGGAATAATCAGGGATTATAAACCTACTTGTTCAGAAATACCAATAATAAAAAAAAACTAAAACATAAATCTGTATTTTCATTAAATAGCTAATAATTTATTTAAATACATTCTGATCCAAACAGACAATTTCACACTTCTTATGACATCGCTTTTCGTTAATGTCAAAATTAATCAAAATTTAATTAAAATATAACTTTTATAAAAAAATATGCTCAGTGGTTAACAAATTAATTTGCTTCACGTTATATATTTAAATATGTGAATAAAATATCTATCTATCTATCTATTCCCTCACGCCGTATCCCAAGTGGGGTAGGCAGAGAGAACGGAACGCCAATTAGATCTGTCCGTACATACTTCTTTCGCTTCCTCTACAGTCATACAATTTCTCATGCACGCACGTCGGTTTCTTTTACTCAAAACACGGCCGTCCTTGAGAATTTGATCTACATGTTCAAGCCATGTAGTTCTCGGACGCCCGCGCTTCCTCACACCCCTCCTTTCAGCCAAGCATATCCTCTTTGTCATTCTTTCCTCTTCCATTCGTTCCACATGACCAAACCATCACAACACTCCTCTTGCATCCACTCATTCTTTTAATATCCTCATTCCTCACTCTATCACGCAACGTTTTACCAACCATCCTCCTCAGCGATCTCATCTCCACAGCATTTCAACCATGTCCACGTTTCGCTTGCATACATAAGTGGTTAGATGGAAGTCGTGGTTAGATGGAAGAAATCACTTTATAGTGATAATCTCGCCACTGCACATCGTCCTAGTTTCTAAAATTTTATATTATTTTGTTAACACTGTTATGTAATGATGATGTGCAAAAAGAATAAATAAATAAATAAATAAATAAAGTGTCGGTACCAGGATGGTATTGTGCACTAGCAATTTTGCCATGATCGACACATTGGCATTGCTGACAATGGGTCGAAGTGCACCGTTAATCCTAGCACCGGCTACTTTTCTTCTTTCGATATCCTTGTCACATCTTTCATCCCTCGCAAACAAACTTCCTAAAATGTTTAAAATGTGAAACCTATATGTAAAATAAAATGTCTATATTTTTCAGATCAAGCGTAGGTTAGATATAATACTCCTTTATTATAATATAATTTGAAGAAATGTTTCGCAACTCTTTCTTAGATAATCCTTAGATAGTAAGTATATTATTATGCTTGTTTCTCAAAGAAGAGTGAATTGTCTGATAAGGTATCCAAATATTTTAATTTGCTTGTCACACCAAAGAACTAATACAATATTATAATAAATTCAAATAATTTTTAACAAAAACAAAAAATGTATAGTGTAGTGGCAGATGTTTTGAACATAGGAAAAGTTCGTATTTATCTCATAATTCCTCACCGCAAAATGTTTGCAACCACCCACATTACAACTGTCAAGAGTATTCTTTGTCGTATGGATAATAAGTTAAGTTAGGTTGCCTTATTTATGGCCTTTTTATAAAATAATTAATTTTAAAATTACATGTCTCTTTGAAATAAATTAAGAAAATTATTACAAAATCTTCAAAAGAGGTAGAATGTATATAATTTCTTTCATAAATAAGAATTTCAATTATGAAGAACAATTATATTTTCTAAACTACATAAAGTTTCAAAAAGTATTTTTTTACTAATTGCGTGGGTATGTAGTAAATTTCTGAAATGACGTAAAATAAACTTTAATTTATATATAAATTAAAACTTTAGTATTGACATGGATGTGTTTAAAGGTTCGTTCGCAATGTTTTTGTTTTTGAACAACCAAAAGCAAAAAATTTAATACTTTAATCAGCAACAGCAATATTCAACTTGATAAACAAATAAATGGAGGTACTTGAAAACAGAATTGTCTTAGATTTAATCATTGAAATCTCATTAAAAAACATGTTAGTCAATAAGAGGTCAAACTCTTTTGAAAACAAATTCTATGAATCATTATACTCTATAAAATGATTTGTAACAGCAATTATGATAAAATTTTCTCAATAAGTATCTTTAAAATACATACTTTTGAATGTTTTTTTTATTATATTTATATAACACATACTTTATTATCACAATAAAAACAAAGATTTGATCACAGCTTATAAATAATAAGAGTTATATATATTATTTATATAACTTTCAGATTCTTAAAAATAAAATATAATATTATCTTAAACATTACATACCTATTAAGTTAGACTTTTATAAACAAACCTCGTAGAAAACATAAAATAAATACCTAATAATTGTCAACAGTTTATTGTAATATGTTCATTGGCGTCCTTTATATCAAGTTATTGTACATGTATCCATCTTGATTCTGCTGTTGTCCTTTTCTGAACTCGATCAACTGAAAAATAGAAAAATTATTGTGATTGTTTATATGCATGTTTTAAATTTATGTGTTTAATACATGCAGTTTGTCTTCCACTCTTCCCAATAAATTTGCGAGTGTCCTGTAAAAAGGCAAGTGTTCGAAAAAATTAAGACATTTTACATCATAAATTCAGCGATGAGATTTGTCACCCATCCTGAATGTCTTGGTTTTATATTGGCACGTAGATGACAGCTTGCATGTTTATTATATGCAGCTGGGGTAGCAACCCCACTTGTGGGATAGTATAGTATTGGCCGCCTGTCTTGAGGAGGATGTCGCGATGGGATAAATTAAAAAGAGGTACAAATGTCTATATTATTGAAGGCAATAGAGGAGGGAGGTGTGCCTCAGGAAATAACACATTTATGCTTGTAAAGGGGCATAGCATTGCTCATGTCCTTTGTTATTGTATTTATTATTTGGATGTATATGTTGAGCCTTTTGGCGTATGTTTGTGAAAAATAAAAAAAATGCTTAATCTACCGGTCATGAATAAATACTCCTGATGCAGAAAAAAATTATTGATGGGAATAACTTTTTTTTCTTTTTAATTTATTTAATCTATAATTATATCATTCATTTAATCTAATATACTAGTACTATACCATCACGGCATAACCCCCAAGTGGGGTAGCCAGTAGACCAGCAGCATATTATAAACATGCAAGCTGTCCTCTCCGTGCCAATATAAAAAACAAGACATTCAGGATGGGTGGCAAACCTAACCGCTGACCATTCCTCACTAATTATAATAGTGAGGAAACTAATGTAAACAGTGTCTCGCTAAAGACTGCAGAAAATATTTTTATTTGAACTGTAAATATCTCCAATTTCACTTTTTTACACCTAGTTATTAATTGAGTTAGCCAAAAGAACTAAATTTATCTGTAATCAGTAAATTTTAATCCAGGTTCACATTTCGTTTCAAATTTCAACCACAAACCTCTTATGTTATTTAACCGTATTTAAATTATTAATGTTCATAGTTCAATATATTCATGAAAGTTTTTATTTAATACCAGTATTCAATAGTTATTAATAGTTTCCAGTGTTAACGTAGAATTTATATCTATTTGAACTGTTTAAACCTAGATTTTGTGATATATAATAAGCTGGCACATTGTTATCTAAAAATACCTAGACATCTGTATAGGTATCGTTATATCTCTCATCTCCCTAAATCACTCGTAAACGAGTGGATGGTCTTGAGAAGAATAGAATATTTTCCATCTGTATAGGTATGCTTGTGTCTTGATATATGAAATATATTTTAACTCTGCATATGATACCCTATATCTTAAATTAAAAAAAAAATACATCTGTATAAGTATTCTTAAATTTTGAAATATGAAATTTATTTTACTTCCTTATAAGTATCCTTATACCTTGCAATGTGAAATTTATTTTACATCTGTATCCCTATATCTCGTAATTTTAAATTTATTTTACATCTGGATAGGTATTCCTGTATCTTGAAATTTGTAATATTAAGCTGACATCAGTGTGGGCATTCCTAAATTGAATTTTTTTAATTTTTTATCTTAAAATATTTTTCAGTATCAGAATAAAAATCTAACAACGAATTTCAAAGCAGGCAGATTGAAAACTATAAATTGAATGCAAGAGAATATAGAAAGAAGAAATAAAATGATATTTACCCAATGTCTTAAGAATGGTGTGAGATGAATTTTAAAATCATTATTCACTTGGCTATCATCAGAACTGTCCTGAAATCCTGAAATCAAATTGAAACGTTAAATAGAGTGTGATTGTTAAGGATACTCCCACAACAATGAATATCTAAATTTAGCACGATACAAAGAGTTGTGAATTTTAATAGAATATGTCTATCTATTTATCTATCTATACCCTCACGTCGAATCTTAAGTGGGGTAAACAGTGGAAAGGGTACGACATATAGGTATTTTCCTACGTATTTCATTCGCTTCCTCCATTCATTCAATGTCTCGTGCACGTATGCCGTTTTTACATTTGCTCCAAAAGTCCAAACCATCGCAACTTATTTACATGCATTCTATCAACAACACTCCTCTCAGTCTTCACTCTATCACGCAAAGGTTTACTAACCATTATTCTCAGCGCTCACATCTTCAAAGCATTAATACTAATTTTGTCCTTCTTCAACCATGTCCAAGTTTCGTTTACAAACGTAAGTGCCGGTACCAGCATGTTACACCAACATTTTTGCAATGTTCGATAAATTGGCATTGCCAATAATGGACCGATGTACACCGTATAATCTAGTACCGGCCACATTCCTTCTCTCGATGTGCCTGTCGAATTTTTCGTCCCTCACGTACAAACTTCTCAAATATACCTACTCACTAACTTGCGCCAACCGTTTATCGTCAATCTTTATTTCGCAAATCATTCTTTCATTTTCTGTTTCAAACACTAGCACTTTCGTCTTCTCAACATTAATAATAAATAATAGATATTATTTTACTCTCAACTATTAACACCAAATTATTTGTATACATCAATGCATTCATTTCAAAACCAACATTTATCTCTTTCGCAGGTCACATAAAGTAATCAAAGAATAAGTTGAACAGTCATGAAAACATATCGCAACTTTACTTCACTTCTTTGGTGTGGGCAAATTACTCCTAGAAGGTATTATTTACCCTCACTCTAACGAAGCTTCTTACGTACATTAAAGATATTGTGCGGCTCAACTGGCTGTACACGTCATATTCTGACAACACGCGCTACAATATTTTCCAATCCACACAATTATATGCCTATTTCAAGTCTTCGGATCTGTACAAAACAATTATTTACTATCAATATTCTAGTAATTGGCCCAATATATAACATACTATGTTGTTTATTAGCTTGCATCATTATTTTTAAATAAACATTCTCTCACCATTTTTCCCCCATTCTCAACTATTATAAAAGTATTCTATTTTTTCGGTGGTAACCTTATGAAAGTTCATTTTTATTAATATTAAAATGATAGAATTAAACACTGCTACTTTCACCTGTATAAATTTTTATTGTTTCTAAGTTGACGACACTGACGATGGACTAAGTCCGAAAGGCCTCTGCCAAAATAAAAATTTATACAAGTGAAAGTAACAGTGTTTAACTCTATCATTTTAATATTAATATTATAAAATCTTAATTTGCTTATTCTGACGCAAAACTTCTTGTAGTTGTTCCACATTTAATAATATACAATATAATGCTACAATGCCGAATTCCCTCATTTACCTTGTCTATATGGAATAGCCTGATAGTAACGAATATTAAATTTTTACTAACAAACTTTACAATTACACACATTTTTATAGCTATAATATGTGTCTTATATAAAACTCTTCTTTCAATGTGAACTTTACAATGATAATTGTTTTTATTCACTTTTTCGTAGTTCAATACACTTTCAAGCTTTTATTGACTCATCTAGAATATTTTAAATATATCGAATAGATTTCATAATTTATTAAGAAAACTGCTTACCTCCGTTCCTGACAGGAATGATATCATCCCCGGCATTCAGTAAATCCCTGATGGTTGGAGGATAGACAGGTCTAGGAGCTGCAACCTCTTCCTGCCCTGAAAGCCGTCCTCCATCTTGCTGCTGAGCCATCATACCATTATCAGAAGGAAGTCCTCTAAGTCCTGCAGAGATTTCTCCACCACCATCGGAACGTTTTCCATGTCCTCCGAAACAAGAGTGTCCAAATGATGAACATCCTCCTAAAAAAAGAAATTATCCGGAATATTTTACTTTTTACAGTGGACATAAATATCTTTTTGCAGCTTATTACTTTATTTGCTGTAAATTGACGACTTTGATTTTAACAATATTTACAATGTTGTATCTTCATAAACTCAGAATGAATTTAGCTTGCAAAGTTTTAAAATAAAGTTATCGATTTAGGTAAGAGTTAATACGCAGGATTGACAACTTGTTTCCTGCAACTATTTTCAATTGAATTCGTGTCACAACAGTTTAACTAACTTCTTTCAATAGGTATTCCGGTAGTGTAACGTTCAACAAGCATTGTTAATGTAATATAATAAATTTTATACAAGCATGCTAGTATGAGATTAACGAATTTCCTTTCATCTTTCGTCAACGTTGATACACAGGACTAACGATAAACTGTACGCACTTTTTGAATGAAAAAAGCAAGGCTGTCGTTATCACATTGTGATCAGGCAGTCTTTCACTTCGTTGGACACGCAAACAAGGGACCCTTTTCTTACCTTAATAAAAATACACAATAATTCACTGACAATATAAATAATAATATTTGCACTAGGATTTTTCACACATGCCTAACTACTAAACTTTATACAGTATAAGAAACAAGGACACTTTAGGATATTTCATAAAATTAGGTAATATGGTTGAAGATGGAAAGACGCTCTACAAATTAATCATCAAATCAAGTACTTCATCGGCAAATTTTATCATTATCTTATTTTATTATAATTCGGAATAAAATCATTTATACTAAAAATCAACAAATCGGAATCGGAAAAAAGATCGATCAACCAAAAACTGCAAATTAATTTCTGTGCAAGTTTAGTGTGTGCAGTTTTTTTGTGAAACCAGCGACCTCTGGACAAAGGAGTAAAATTGGTAAGTCCCATGCGCCATTTATCATTTTCCATCTTCCTACGTCCATTGTAGATGTTTTGGCTGTATTGATAATTTAATATAGTTAAAATAAACAACATTTTTTTTTTATAAATGGCAATTTTGGTACAATATTTGTTTATTTTCGCATCAAATCTTATGATATTCTTCCAGTTTGTAGGCGCTGGGAAAGGAATGAAGGTGTGCAGGGGCTGAAAACATCTAAATGCTTGTATTTTTCCAGACATTCTGGCATCGAAGGCACTCCATTAGATGTTACAGAAGTTTTTCAACTCCATAAATATACAAACTGAATTCATTTTGCAGAAAATCTACATATTTAGTACAAGTACGTATAATGTTGATCAACCAACAGAGTCAACATTATCTATGAAAGTATTGCCTCTAAACGTATGTAAACGATTTGGCAACTTGAACAAATTATTATTATTATTATTTATTATACCATCACGGCACATCCCACAAGTGGGGTAGCCAGCAGATCAGCTGCATGTAAGAAACATGCAAACTTGAACAAAACTAATATAAAATTTGGTATTGAAGTTTTTCAACACTACTATTCAATACAAAAGTTCCTAAAACTAAAAGGGAACAAAAACTATTAAAATTTTAGACCCACAATAAAACCAAAAGAACCATTCATTTATAATTCACAATATGTTTTATGATTTTTTTTAGATTATTTCACTTTTGAACTACTAGTTTTTTTTTATATATTATGATTTCAAAGAAAATGAATATCAATTTTTTATAGCACACGTACAAGTCAAATAGATTGGTACAAATACACAATTTCAATTTTATTGTTTTTTTATTCATTCATTCTTTTCTGTACATTAATCACAATACACACAATTTTATAAAAAAAGCATTCAAATTAGATTTAATCAATGAACAAAAGGCGAGTTTATAGTAAAAGCGCGACCTCTTCCAACTAACCCATTTATACATTACTTACTGTTCATCATATTTATTTATTTGTTTATTCATTCAATCTTTACTGCTTATAGATCACAATACATACAATTATATAAAAAATGCATTCAAATGAAATTCAACCAATATATAATAATAATAATAAAAAGATAATTTATTTGGCGCTGTTTAATGGTCCGTGACCATCTCAAGAGCGCCGTGGCTTTTTAGTTAAGTTGGAAGCATCTTCTAGGTCAAACATGAAGTTCATGTAACGCTGCTGCCACTGCAGAGGACGGTCGGGACTTTGGGCAAACTCATCCCACATAGAACTCCATTCATTCACAGACACCTCTCCATCTTTATTGGCATCAGTTCTCTGCCTCAGGACATCCCATATCTTGGTCATGGTGTCGTACGTCTCTACGTTCTTAGGATGACTCTGGGGCCATCCACGACGAGTGCAGAATTTCTCAATAGCTAACTCGAAGTCCTTCTTTTCGAGCGTTCCACTTTGGTTGACATCAAAGAAAACGTTGGACACATAGAGAAGCTTCTTCTTACGGAGATATGAGATAGGCATCGTGGTAAATTGGAATCGTGAGACAAAGCAATATAGAGGGTGAGTTTATCACAAAGTCGTGATCTCTTCCAACTAACCCAATATTCATATGTTTGGTAACCTAAAAGTAACTATTATTAGAATTCCAAGATAATCTATTCTATTCTGTTTTCAAAGGCCATCCACTCGTTTACGAGTGATCAGGGCCACTCCAAGCTAATCTACTTGCTATAATATTAATTATCTCGATAGTTCAAATTTTAAAATATGTAAATTTTATTACCTTGGTTAATACCATAAAAGAAACATATTTTTAAATGCACTCAGAAAGAGTTAGAATTAAATCCACTGATATGTAGGTAGTTCTAAATATAATCATATTTCCAGCATTTATCGAATGGTAGTTAAAGTACATTTTATATAAGAATTTCAGGTGCATATCAATTAAATGGAAAATATTCTTATAATATATCCTTGTAATTGTAAAATGTAAGATACGGTAATCCTATAATAGCTCTACCACAATTGTCATACAACGAGAAAGAAAAACAACACAATATAATATATCTACAATGTATGTATTCTATGTATTCTATTTTCAAATGCCATCCACTCGTTTATGTGGTCAATGTATGCTCAATTTTTGTTATGTTTGTAGGTTCATTATTAACCTTTGAAAAGTTTTACGCATAAATATATTTAAGATTGTCACCTTTGCCGAAACGAAACTATTTTTAAACATTGATTCTCACCAAAATATTGTAGAAGGAAATAATTAAATGTAAATATGTTGATTCAGTATACCTACTAAATCCATGCACACTCCGGAAATTCCTAGATATAAAATGTCATAGAATGGTCAAGCAAATTTCCTTCAGATTATTAGCACTAAACAAATCATTTTTATGCAAAACGTGATTTATGTCTATCATTAAAACCACTCGTGGTTAACCTAAATCAAGACTGAAAAGACCTTTCACAATACCTACGTAAGAATCATGTGTCGGAAACGTCTTCAACGAACAGCATCCGGACATTTGAGAAACATCCACATCTCTGACCTTTCGTTTAATGGTGGAAAGTAAAAGGATATGACATGAGTAGGTACTTATAAAACACTCACTTTAGAACAATACTAAAATAAACACAAATAAAAATATAAACAATGCACAAGATATTGGAATAGCATAAAGATAAAGTGAATTTAATTGTTTACTAGAATATTTTGTGTAAAATTAACGAATGAATATATTGAAATAGTTTTTTTAAGGAAATTAATGCATTTTTATATAATCAAATTTAAAGTTGGTGCAAAATCACGTCTCAAATAAAAGGAGAGTAATTTCCACATTGTGTCCTCTGGGGGAATATTAAAGCGCTAGTGAAGGTATGAAATATTAAGCCTTTATGAACGAAAGATACATCTAGCAAAATTTCATTTAAGTTTTATGAAAACTTATCAAAATCTCGAATATTCTCACACAGTTGTCAGGCTTCTGAGAAGAAAAGCGACTACTTATATTTTGTATTTCTCGAACTTACGGTCATAAAGATGATGATCACTTTACGCCTCTTAAGTTTCAAGATATTTAAAACCTTAAAAGACCTCTATTATGTATATGCTATTAACGAGTGGATGGCCTTGATAAAAATAGAATAGAATGTATATGCTATCTCGCTTCAACTGTCACAAAGGAGCGATTCAAGAGAACTGTCATTTCAAAAATTAATATGAAAGCTTAAATAAACATGTTTCCAATGTCCCATAGATTCCCAGGTAAAAGATTTGCCATTCTTCTCTGTAAGCTTTCGGGTGTCCTATAAAAACAGGTGTTGATAAAACCTCTCGTATAATCTACAATTCAGCTATGAGGCACGTCACCCATTCAAAATGTCCATTTTTTGTATGTTTACTAGATGCAGTTTATCCAATGTCTACCCTATTACTGAAGTTAAAACAACGTGTTACTTGGCTAGACCAACCCTTAAATTAAAAGTGTACCAGCATACACACATTAATGTAAACAAATGAATGAGTAAGAAAACATCAATTGAATAAAAACAGTGCACATTCACCGCTAGCCCAATACAAACTGAACCCACACCAAAAATCACCTATCACGTCAAATAGTCATATTAAACCGTAAATTAGTTAAAAAATCGCGACACTTAAAATCAAGTAACTTAAACACTGTGAAAAAAGTCAATCTCCAAAAATACTTAAATCACTCCTTCTGAACCCCATAATGGTAAAGTAGTAGTAGTAACTATGCCATTTATTACTCTAAGTAAAATTATTTTAAATTTCATTTCGTTTCGCTCTTTATATCGCGGAAAATAAACGATAGGTACACCTCCATAACCATTTAATTTGAGAAAAAAATACATTTTGGAAAATTGTTCAGCCAGTTCATTGATATTATTTTACAGAAAAAAGTTTACGTGAATTGAATAATAAATATTCGTATGTAACAAAAGAAGAATAAAGGTTAACATTATCGTGATCTGTTTTAACGTCTGAATTTACGTTAATGTAAGGCTAAGGTATATACGTATAATGTACAAATTGAAAATTCTCTAAAAGTTTTTGGCAAATGTTTTATCGGTCAGTTACATGCAAATTTAGAATTCTTTATTCATTTTTCGATTCAAGAAAATGTATATCTACTTTATTCTTTTTTGTGACATATTATGTTAATTGACTTATTAAATAGTAAACTAAAATTTAATCACAAAATTATTTTATCATTCCTTTTTATTTATTTCTTTATTTATACCTTCACGGCATTTCCCAATAAGGGAATGGTTAACTGACAAACTCAAAGTAATGGTTACGCAAGTCATCCTCTCCGTGCAAATAAAAGTAAGGACATTCAGGATTGGTGGGTACAGACTTAAAACTTAAGAGATACCTATGACTATGTTTTTTTTTTAATTTATCGATATACCTACCTTCAGTCAAATAAAAAAATATATATATGCTAAAATTCAAAGTAAAACTATGCAAATTGTGTTGATCGAGTAATCTAATCTACAGAGAATACAATTATAATGAAATTTAACGAGTGTAAACCTGATTGAATTAGTCATGAAGAAAGCACTGGAATTTAAGTGGTTTGTTTCAAAATTCAGTCACCCGCAGGTATGTGGTTGAATAAAACGTAGTCCGTATGATAAGTTTGTAATAAAATTACTTCATGTTTTTGACTTGCTTATGTATACAAAGATAAAAGCATCAAGAATCACAAGCTCAAATGTTCAAAATATGAATGGAATAACATGAAAAGTATCACTGGCGTATTAAAAATTTCTATCTGGTCGTTCTCTGCCATGATATGCGAGAAAACCTTTCACAAGCCTTAAATAAAAAAAAATGGAATATGTATTCTATATGGGGTACCCCAAAGGTATAATATATTTATTTTATTCTCGCTGCAACGAAACACTGCAAAATAATTAAATTATACCTATTTAATTTTACTATTGGAGTATTCGTGCAGCAAAGTATAATCCAAATTGGCTATCGCAAATTTGAAATTATCATAGAAATATAATTTTAATGAAACACGAAGTAAACAGATTTGCCTGTCTTTATTTTTTATTATCTTTTTATTACCAATAATGGATCCCCCGGTAAAAAGTGTGAACCTACCCTTGAAGAGTCGTTAGACTAAAGTATCGATACTTTACAAGAATTGTAAAGGGTGAGATTCATAGAATTTTTACGCCTCTGTTCTCGTCTGATTTACCCTGTCTCAGATAATCCACTTACCATTTGTATGATGAAGTCATCACCAATAATGTAAGAGTGTGTTGAGTACCTGAATATGGAGTATCAAATAACGAAATATATTATATTGATTTCCAATAATAATATTAAATACTCATTATGGCCTCGTTACAATTCAATAAATTGAATAAAATATCACGGCAAAGGTGATTGTTGAGGCTAGTGTTGTGGAATTCTCAAGAAACAATTTTTCTTGAAGTAGAGAATTTTCGGAGATTTTTTTTTTTGTTTTTTATTTAACAGTACCTATTATAATAATAAATACTTTATTCAATCAATCAATAACAATGTACAAATGTTGAGACAATTTATCACCAATATGGCTACAATTAATTATGGAAACAAAAAAATGTTAGGTACCTACATAAAAAAAAGTGCTAATGACTGATAAAAAAATGTTTGACTTGATGTTTGACACCCCATATGCCCATATTTAAGTTAAAAAAAAATTGCAGGTACGTACATGGAAAAAAGTGTTAATAACCTCTGATTTGGGCCTTAATCAGCCCCACAAATTTTTGGATCAATCAGGTTGGCTGCGGAGTGTACTTGGCGAAAGGTCGTAATACCACTAAGAAAAATTATGGAGAGATATTTCTCTTCCATCAGAGGAGAATTTCTCGGAGAAATTTCTCGTTCTCGAGAAATTTCTTTGGAGACTTTTTTCTTCTCACATCACTAGTTGAGGCTAAATTTATTCAAAGACATTCGTCTCATTCCACGACCACAAATTCTGATGTATTGCTTAATAATATTCGAGAAAAAGTATATTTAGGTAAATTCAATATTTCTTCTTTTGCACATTACCTACCTAATATTTCACTTAAAAACACTTTCTATAACAAAAGGCTGCACATCATCTAGACAAATAAGCATATAAACATATAAAAATATACATTTTGGATCCAAAATTTAAATTATTTAACTATTTGTTCGGTCGAGTCAGCGAGGTTAATTTTAATTTCTAAAAACCACATTTGATGAGAAAACGGATAATTTTATTTTTATGAGAATGTTTATTTTTTCTCAATTAATTCAATCGTGAATTTTCAAAAAAATCTAATTAGGTAAGGATAATGCTTTTTCGTAAGTACCTACCTATTTCTTTTAAATATTTATTTGAACTCTGATTAAAACCTAATAACACCTAATTAAAAATTGGACTTTTTGTCAAGTATTCTTGAAACCTACAATTCAAATATTTCATTCATCATATTAAGTGGGAAAATCAATAATCTTGTACCTACCTACTTTCATTTTCGAACTTATTAGCCTACTCGAATATTTTTTTACTTTTAAGAATAATATCTTAAGTAAAATTAAGATTTTATCTCAGCGAAGTAACTGTCATTTTTTGTTTCTCAATATTTTTTTCCTGCAAGTTTTCGAATATCCTGTAAAAAGTCAGTGTTCTTAAATAATCTCAATAATCTCAATTATGAAGTTCCATGTCAGAAGAGGAGTAAGACAGGGAGATACAATATCTCCTAAATTATTTACATTGGCTCTGGAAGACGTCTTCAAAACCCTTGATTGGAGCGACACAGGTATCAACATCAACGGCGAAAACTTAAATAATCTAAGGTTCGCAGATGATATAGTCTTATTTGCCAAAAACGATAGAGAACTGGAAAACATGATAATTGATGTCAACACAGCGTCCCAAAGAATAGGCCTAAAAATGAATATATCAAAGACCAAAGTCATGAGTGATGCAAACCAGTCATGTAATATCGTGGTAGATGGACAAGCTATCCAACAAGTTGATAGCTATGTATACCTAGGGCACACTGTAAAACTTGGAAGAGAGAATCAAGAGGTAGAAATTGAAAGAAGACGAGGCTTGGCATGGGCGGCCTTTGGTAAATTATCTTATATCCTGAAATCCCCGAAATACCCAAATTATCTGAAAAAGAAGCTATTTGATGCCTGTGTTCTCCCAGTGCTCACCTATGGCTGTGAAACTTTTGTGTTCACGAAAAGAATTTTACACAAATTATCAGTGACGCAAAGATCCATGGAAAGGAGAATGCTGGATATTTCACTGAGAGACAGGAAAACTAATGTATGGATCAGAGAAAAGACCAGGGTCGTCGATGTCGTTCACAAAGTTTCTAGTCAGAAATGGAGTTGGGCTGGTCATGTGGCCAGAACCACAGACTCTAGGTGGACAAAGAAAGTTCTGGAGTGGAGACCTAGAACAGGCAGAAGAAGTGTTGGTAGGCCTCAAGCACGATGGTCGGACGACATAAGACGGGTTGCAGGGGTCGGCTGGATGCGGTCTGCCCAGGATAGAGAGCTGTGGAGATCAATGGGGGAGGCCTATGTTCAACAATGGACGCAGGGAGGCTGACATGATGATGATGATGAAGATGTTTAAAAAATATTTAATCACCTTGAGTTTGTTGTTTGGCTAAATGCAGTTATTTAATTAAATGCAGAATATCCGCAGGCTACCCCACTTATAGAATTCATCATGATGATGTAGATAAATAGGTAATATAAAGCTTTTTTATTCGTTGACGGTGCATAAATTAAGAAAAATATTAAACAGAAGAGTTGCTTTTGATACAATCTTAATACGATCTTAATTTTGGCTTGATCTTAATCATACGATGCGCAATGTGACTATAGTAAAAAATACCAAGAAAAATTGGTAAAAACGTATTTTTTAACGTATTATTTTTTAATGTCTCCAAAAGAAGTTGTCAATAGAAAAAATATAATATTTCGAAGGAAAGACTGGGGATACAGCGTCTTATGAAAAAGACAAATGACGTATTTTTCAATAAAAACATATAGTGGAAAAAACATTTGTTTTTTTTATTATATTATGGAATTTCACTACCTAAACACTGACACAGTGAATATTCTATAATAATATTATAAGCCTTGACTAGCTGTTCAAAATAGGGGCATCATATGTTTAATTCAAGTGAAAATACTAAAGTCAAACAGAAGTATCTCACTAACTTTATTTACAAACAATACAAATTCTCGGTTATTCTAATTATAGCGCGGACAATTAACAGTTATTTTCCTTATTTTGATAGTATAAATAACAAGTTCTAATCCTTTTGCTGTGTTTACTTTTAATCGATTATTTGCATGATTACCAGTAAATCTTACTTTGGGTATAAGACAATCCGTTCATTTATTTCAGAAGCTAACTTTAGACTCTTCTTACGTTTGAATATCGGTTAAGTATTTATTCTCAAAACGTGTAAAGATGAACTATTTGTTATCACAAATAAACTCCGATAGTAAAACTGCTTAGGTACTTTTATAAGTGAAAATAAAATTAGTGAAAATTATAGGTATAGAAATTCAACGCGTAGATGTGTGAATATAATTAATAATACTTAATTAATACTCATATAATTAATTACCTTTAGTTTGTAAATATTGAGACATGGAAAATAAGCATTATATTTATTAATACAAAAGAGTTGTTTTTTTGTGAAAATTATAAAACAATTTTAAGTGAATACGTACTACGAAAATTGAATCATTTCATTGTGTTAACTTTCAGCGTAATATAAGCACACTACACTTATACTTATCAAAATACCTAATGATAAAACTCGCTGAATTTTAATATACATGAGCATATCATAACATAACGTCTTACTTAAACTTATTTTCCACATTGTCTGTGTAATGAGGGTATTAATATACGGAATAGTAGGTACTAGTAAATACACCTCATTACATTCTCAATTTAAGTACTTAGAGAATTCATTATGTTCATATTCTTTACACATTGTATGTATGTAATATGAACAGACGGTATCGTCGTCGGTAAACGTATGTATCATATCAAATATGATATCTTTTATGACGCATATTTTCTCAAGTTTAAGTATGTAGGTGTCTTGTCTATGAACATAATAAAAATTGGCAAGTATATTCTTATATACTTTCCTAAAAAATAAATTATTCACTCAAATATCCTAAAAATTTATACAATTTGATGTAAAAGAATATTTTGCTTTATCAGGAACTTCACAATTACGAATTTTCCAAAAATAATATCAAATCTTAAAAAATTTAATAATAATATTTTCTTTCCTGTAAATTTTCAAGACGAATTGATTCAAAGAATCTTTTTAAGTCTCAAACAAAACCACACTCAAAAGTCAGACATGACATCATTCATTTGATTATAAAAATTGTTCTATTTAAAAAATAGTTATTACCTAATATAATGTTATCGTGTTTAAAAATAATATTTAAGTCTGATCATAATATTATGTATATGTGTTTGTTTACCTCAAGTCTCTCTTTTTTTAAAGTCTCATTTTTCATGTTTTGTTCAATGATTGTTAGGTATACTATTACATTTAATGGTCTATTTTATACTATATGGGTGAAGTCAAATTCAAAGCCAGTCATTTCATAATATCCTTTCAAACTTTGCCCTGAAAACTTTTTCTGTGAAAAACAAAACATCAACGTTTACATTGCGTACATAATTTGATGACGTCGCGCTCCTTATATTATGCAACGTCTGTAGCTCAGTTCATGGATATACGCCTAAAGTTAGTCATTCATAATTCTTTCATAAGTAAAGAAGCAAATGAACTAACTACATTTATAAACATGTGCTTCATCCATTCAGTAAGGAAAAAGATATTCAAGATGTTTCACAAATACTTGTTTCTTAAAGGGCATTCGAAAATTCACAAAAAAAAGTGTAATATCTATTGTATTTCACGAACTCCAAGAATAGTTAATATTTTTAACATTCAAACTCTTTTATAACTATATACATTTGAATACCTACATATTTTTCTTATCAACTTGTTTTTGTTTAACTTGCAACGAATCTCTTCCGTTTATACACAAGTGTGCAATCATGTATGGAAAGAGAGAATGTGAGAAGTTGCTCGGAGGTTAACACTTTTTTAGCAAATTAACTTTGAGAAACAGACTAGAAATTGAAAAAATATCTTAGGCCAAACTCAAACAAACTTTGGTTTAAAACAAAGCAACGTACAACTTTTCCGCCTTCATGCTGAAGATCCATGGGTCGGAACATGTAGAAAACGAAGAGATGTTAATCAGGGTAGGCGAAAATACGCAACTTCTTAAAAAAAATCAGCCAACAACGAGCTAACTGTATTGGCCACAACATCAGGCACCCAGGCCTACTCATCACCATTGTGGAGAGCAAAACTGAAGGCAAAAATGATTTGAATAAAAAAATAACACAACACGATAATTTTTATATTCCTGACAGATTTTTGTTGATAGTATTAATGCTGATAGTGTGAATGTGCAATGACATATAAATACCACTTGGTAGCCAATATCCTCCTAAATCACTGGTTGCCTATCCCATTAAAAATAATTGCGTCTTATGTTCTATATTTTTTTTATATCTACGAATAATCACGTTTTAGATGTCACTACAAAACTTAAAGAAAGTTTTGTTTTGCATAATGAAAATATTTCATTAGGTTATTTTTAAATATATTATTTTCTTGAATCTTAATCAAAACAAATTAATGTATAATTAAAATGGCATTTGATGTTATAATTAATTTACTTATGTAACGCGTGGGCACATTAACTAGCTCGTGTCAGTTGATATAAACATTTAACTTTTGAACCTTTATTTTATGTTATGTTCCTTAAAGTCAATAAGAAAAAGTAAAAAGTGTAAAAAAAACCTAGGTTGTCTATCCAAAAACACAATATTAACATAAACTTACTAATTAGTACCTTTAACAAGCTTTTCTGGTTCTCTATAAAAGTTTTAGTTCTCAGTAAATTGAAACACTGATCAGGTAATAAACTGTTATTTGTTTCGTCAAATATATTGAAGGTTAATTAAATAAATTGAGATGGTTTGGTCATGTGGAGCGAATGGATGATGTTAGATTGACGAAGAGGGTGTATTTATCTGAAAGAGGGGGTGTGAGAAAACGTAGACGTCTAAGAACTACGTGGCTTGACCACGTGGATCAAATTCTCAAGGACGGTCGCGTGTTAAGTAAGAGGAATCGGCGTGCATGTATGAAAAACTGGATGAATGTAGAGAAAGCGAAAGAAGTATGTTAGGATAGATCAACATAGCGTTCCGTTCTCTCTGCCTACCCCACGTGGGACACGGCGTGAGGGTAAAGTATAGTATAGTATAGTTAATGAAATGCAGAATTTATTTATAAACTACAATGAATTCAAAAAGATTTTGATAGTTTTATAAACATTTACATGTCAAAAAATATAAGAATAAATATGTATTTTTAATTACCTAATATTTTAATAATCAACTTATAACTAACGTGTTAAACTCTAAAAAATGGTTAGAATAACGGCAATCATTCCAAATTATTTTTAAGTTAAATCGATAATTTAGAGATGTATGTAGTTAAGGAGAGGTATATATAACATCAAACGTCATGAGCTAAATAATTAAAAAAATATATAATTACATATAATGTGTACGAAATCCTACATTTGTTTATCGCAGTACAAAATTGTATTGTATAATATTTACGCGCCCCTGCATTGTATGTACGCCATGTCATAGAAAATAGCTCTTTAGTATGACAAGGGTACATTAGTTGGAAAACTGTGAAGCTTGTAGGCACAAAGCTACAAATAATTATTCTTGTCTATTAACAAATGGATTTTGTAACAGCTTTATTAAAACCTGGGAGATTAAATACCAACATTGAAAAATGGCATTATTTTTTCCTCGAAAAGTACATCAATCGTATACACGTATATTTTGAACATCAATAATCCTAATTATGACTATTTTGTTACAGAAAACTCTTTTTTACATATTTATTCATTAACCATGATAGGTATATCTTACACGATATATCTTATTTCGACCGTTTTTTTTTTCAGAAGTCATCAGTTCATAAGATGAGTTTGAATTGAAAAATAAACCCAAATACACAATAAACTATACTATAAAATAATATACTTATGTCGTAAAAGTGAAGTGTATGTCGGCAGCGGGTGGAATCAAACACAGGATCTCTCAATCGAAAGACCCAGACTCTTAAATCGGGCTACCAACCAATCCTAATATTTTATTCATCATAATTTCATACAATCAAAAAATGTTTTTGTTATAAGCCTCAATTATCATTTTCTCTTTTAACCGCAATAGACGGTAATATAGTCATCATACGGATGCAACGCCGTCACATAAAAAGAAACAGTAGTTCAGATCAAATACATAATATATAACGTATACGTATAAATATACAAAAAAGCTTCATACGATTTCACAACACGAGCTGAATAACCGTTTCTCGCTTACATTCATATTATAATGTAGCTGTGCCGTACTTACCTAATATTAGTACAATCTTTGTTTTACCCACATACTATTATGATACCAGCTCATTTTCGTATTTTTGTTTCGGATTATTATCTACTTACGTGTATACTGTAAAATCTCGTCCCAGATTTTTTCGCTTTAGTTCCAAGACAAACACCATTCAAGGGTGTAACCAGGATTTTTGCAAAGAAGGGGTTCTAATTTTACTTCGTATCACTCATTTATATTCCTTTTTGTTCGGTATAGATTAGGTAATTTGCAACGAGAAATAGATATTTAAAATCTTATTTTATCCATCAGATGTTGGAGTAGGTATGTTGGATCTGAAAAAATTGCGACGAGAAGTATGTAGACGAAAATTGAGGAGATTCCGTTTTATACATTATTTTATATTGGTACGAAATACCAATTTATCCAGTAAAAAAGGTCTGACTTCGTGGAGGAAAGAGGCAGCATTCTGTATCGATCGATGACATTTTCCCATACATTTCTCATACTATTTTTGAACTTTGAGAATTTGAAAAAGGGCAGGATCCCCCCATGCCGCTCCTTCTGGTTACACCCTTGGCACCATTCTTACATTGGTTTTCGTCAGTAATATAACCAACACAGAATACAAAAATGCAGTATACTGTAATATTATATACTATGTATCATACTATCTGTGTAACCATTGTAATGATTACATTTTTATATACTTCACAAGTTCTCGCTATTGTAGTACCAGACCATTATCAGCGCTACCAGCAGCACTCTTAAGATTTTAAAAACATTATTATATTTACATATTGCTCTATATTTGTCAGACAATAACCATAATATATGGTTATGTAAATATATTTAAATCTTTTTAGAAAAAATGAAGAATGTGTTTTTCTCTGAATGATGTGGTGTAAGAAAGTGTAGACCTACGAGATCTGCGTGTTTTGGCCATGTGGGTAAAATTCTCAAAGATATTGGCTTGTTGAAGAAGAGAAATTGACATGCATATATAGGAAATTGCATGATTGTAGTGGAAGCGAATGCAATATTTAAGAGTATGACATTCTGTTTTGTCGGCCTACCGCTCTTGGATTACGGCTTGAGGGAATATTTTATGCTTTGAAAGTTTTGAATGCATAATTATCCTGTAATTAATAAATATTAAAATAGAAATTTTAATTAAGAAAAAAAGTATGGCGCAAGTTTTTAGAGAAAGAAAAACAGTGATCTGTCAATTTTAATAAATAATAATTACCATTTTGTCATAAAATCGAAAATAATAATAATTCATTTATTTCGATTTCAGACACCTTCACCTGGTTGAAAGTTTCTTTTTCTCTTTTTCCGCGAAAAAAATATCAACATTTTATTGTATAATATTTTTTTATGTTTCTGACGTCAATTTTGACAGGTAATGAATACTGGTGATGATTGCATAAAAAAACATCTTAAACTACTCTCTACAATATTCAAATTGTTACTTATCTTCTCGTATGATAACCCTGAATGATCCTCACTGCTGGCATCTTACATTCAGAACAATTTCCTGTTGATTGAGTATTTTCATTCATTTATTTCATTCATGATTTTTTGTTATAAACAAATACACAGTAAGATTTTTTGACAGTAGGTGCAGTATCTCTTTAAAGCTCTATATTTACTCAACTATAACGTATAAATGTGAGAAAATAATTACATAAAAATGTGATGTCGGCATTACTTTATGAACGAATCAAGAAAGATCTTTCAAAATCCTGTTGTCTTTATTTCTAATAAAAGACGACAAAATATTTCCCTTCTTCAACCACCAAATACTATTATTTTATGTAACAGCAGGAAGAAGCAAATATAAGGTATGATGCGGGCATGTGGAATAAGACACTTTACATCTTAAATTCAGCGATGAGGTTTGCCACCCATCCTGAATGTCTTGATTTTATATTGGCACGGAGAAGACAGCTTGCATGTTTTATATGCAGTTGGTCTGCTGGCTGCCCCACTTGTGGGATATGCCGTGATGGTATAGTATAGTAGTATAGATGCGGGCATGTGAAAATTGTTTTGTGTGAGAAAAATATACGTAGTATATTTAGCTTTTAAAACATGATGTTCTTCTTAATCTTTTATTAGATCCAAAGGTCTGTTCATCCAGGAATGTCTTCTTGCGATGTGAAAGCCCAGCTGACCTTTCATCGCTTTGAGGGTCTTCCTGGTGGGTGTCGTCCCTCTCAGTTAGTCCATTTAGGACAATATTTTGGATTCTGGTACTATTTGTCCTCTGGACGTACGCGTAACAGAATCTCAGCCGTTGTTTTCCCCATCTAACAACATTTTCACCTCACCTCACACATCTCCCGGATTATAGTATTTCTAACAAGGACTCCTAGGTTTTTTCCCAAAACATGCGGACTTTTACATATTTATAATAATCGACTATTTCCATTAATTAAACAATAAATTTAGTTTTCTATATCTTCTAAAATTTAAATTTAGAAACTATTCCGCATCTATCCAAGGGTAGTGCTATTATATTTTGCTATCGACCCTAGACAAAGCCGTGAGTAAAGCCGATAAACTCAAAACAACATTTTACCATTACAAAACAAGGATCTTTTCACGAGGTACAGTGAAAAGTTGCACTTTTCTAACTCATTACTATTTGAATAGCACACGCAAATGTCTTTCCTATTTATTTATTTATTTATTTATTACAACATACATACAACAACATGAGTTCGTCGGTAGCCTGGGGGTAGAGTCTTGGCCTCGTGAAAAAGGGGTCCGTGGTTCAATACCAGGTGCCGGCAAACTCCCCTTTCAAAGGTGTATAAGGGTTTTTAACAAAACCCAGATATATCTTTTAAAAAAAAAACATACGACACAAGCCTCTAACATGTAGAGAATATTAAAGAAAATACTAGAATAACAAAAGTAGATTCAAAGAAGACAACCATAAAAAAGAACAATAGGTACATAATTAAAAAAAACAATATGATATATATAATACAAATAAACCATTCAATAAAACTTGTTAAACAATAATTAATATAAATTGATACTTGTTAAAAAAATTCAATATGAATTTATTAAAATTTATAATTGTAAAATATTTAACTTCACAAACAAATAATTAATATAGAAAGAGAAAATTTCAATAAATAAAAGCTCGTTTTTTCATATTTTTAAACCAGGGGTTACGATACATCACTGCGTAAAGATCACTATGTTGGTATTAATGTTATTCTATGACTGTTAGAAATGAATTATTTTACGGCTTGCTTCTAGTCTATGAATCGGATAAGATTATCACAGTGATATTACAAACATATAAAAACTACTAATAGTCGTAGTATCTACTTGAAATTGGAAAGAGAGTGTCCAAGTTATACCATTATTCTATGATTGCACTGCAAGTGAGAACAAAATGGGTAATAAAATTAAGTGAAAATGTGAAAAGAGATAAGACTAAATACCCTCTGCTTTTAACACGTAAAAGAGGAGTAACGTGACTTATTTTATATGTATTTTAATACACAAGTTAAGTACATACATAGGCCAGCCATTATTTTCTGTTAGTTTTCGAGTGTCCTGCAAAAGGCAAGTATTCGTAAAACATCACGTTTTAAGATATTTAACATCTCCAGTTCAGCGACGAGTCGTGCCACCCAATCTGAATGTCTTGACTTTTATTGCCACGGAAAGGATGACTTGCGTGTTTATTACATGCGGTTAGTCCACTGGCTGCCTCCTTGGATGGATGGAAGTACCTACATATAGGAATACTAATCAAACGGAATCAAATTTTTATGTGCATAAACTGACAACGGGTAGTCGAGGTTCAGAGTTTACTTGTTTTTTTTCTGTAATATTTATCAATTTTGGTGGGATGAGTCCATATATATAATTTGAAATCTTATTTAAAAATAGTATTTATAATTTGCTGTATATATATAAAATTATTTGACCTTAATTTGTGATTTTTTAACTAACTGACCATTTGTTTTTCTGTTTGACATTTAATATTAATTTATATCATTTCAATTTTAAAATTATTTTTTTGAATTTTATTTCTTGACCAAATTTTATATATATATATTTTTTTTTTTTAATTGAGTCAACGTTGTTCTATTATTTAATTGTACTCTTGTTTTGTGTCTAATTAATTGTTTTGTGTCTTTTTTAAAAGAAAAATATTTTTTGTATGCATGTATTGTATGTATACTAGTTTTTAACATGTAAAAGGCTTCGGCCGTGAATATCTGAATAAATAAATAAAAAAAAAAAAAAACTATTGTTCAAAGTCTGTTAACGAATTCTGTCTTTCAATGTTTATGAACCAATTCGAAATTATTTAAAAATGTTACCAGATCAGTCCAAAGGTCCCTCTCCCCGTAAAACATTTTCTTAGTACATGGAAGAAAAGGCTCTACCAAAAGAATAGTATTTCTTTCTTAAAAAGTGTGGACCCCATATAGTTCAGGAGGTGTTATGATTGTAGAATGGGCCCTTGCGGTGGTTTTTCCACAGAACAACGTATCTTAAAAAATTGCCTAGTAATTATTATTATTATATAACTACGTTGTCTATTTAAAGGTCAGTGTGTCAGAACGAAATCGATTTGAATGAAAATAGCTTGGAGTGCTCTTTATAAAATGTGCCTGCGACAAATATATAAATAAAGATAAAAAAATTGTGAGCAAAACAATTGTGCATTTTTGAGATAAATCTTTATTATTCATAAGTAATTGACTTTGTGTACCTTCCATTTCCACAAATCTTCGAAACTGCTCAAAAAGTTATATCATTTAACCACGAACGATGGAAGTATTTTATGATATTAAATTAATTTTCGTTTCAGAGAGCACGAATTATCGAATTAAAACTACAACATACGAGTATGTCCGAGGGAAATGTACGAATGTTTTTCACGTGAATAAATACCGGGATATTTCTATTTTAATGGTACATAATTACAGAGTAAAAAGCTGAGAAAATTGGTACAAAACGGAGGACAGTAGAACAACTCTCTCATTAACAAAGACAATAATAACCATTATTTGGTAAAATTAAAATTTATTTCGACTTTAATTTCAATTACATACTAAATTTTGCTACTAAATGTTGGGATTTCTGCCTTCTCTAGAATTTACAAAGTTATATTCTTTTTAAAATAATGCTTAAAAAGCGAGCGTAGCTCAAAATAGTAACAATTTATTTCGATTTATTTTGTGAAAATCAAAATTTATCACGACATTTCCTACAGATTGCCAGTATTAATATAATGCTACATTATGAAGCTGTATATTTAAATCGATAGATTTTATATCTGTCTTGTTTTAAAGTATCAAAGTTATCAATTGAAGAAAGTGAGTGTAATTATATATTGTATTGATGCATTGAGTATGTAAATTGATATCTCAGTAGACCCACCTACATTTTTACAGATAATAAGATTTACACAATCACCAAAGGGGACTTATTGTCGAAAAAGGATTCACTATACATAAATATAATTTTATATAGGAAATATTTTTTCTTATATAAATTTATAATGAAATGGATCAGAAGTACTGATAATATATTCTTTGTACAAATAGATAAAATATATCCCAAATTTTCTGTTCCATAAAGAGTTCGCAGAATTGAAAAGTAGGTACTCCTACTCTTTTCTATCAGTTCTATAAGAGTGTCAAGTAAAGGGCAGGTATTTGTAAAACATGACACGTAGTATATTTAACAACTTCAATTTAGCGATGAGGCATGCCACCCATATTAACTATTTATTACATCGGTTGATCTGCTGGCTTCTCTACTCATTAAAGATGGATATAAATATATTCATTATTAGCTTTATATTATATTATTTAAAAATAGTTTTCTAAATCAAGCATCACTCAAATAGATTATAAGATTAGTATCTAATTTTGTAACTTTAAAGTGTAAGATAACTTGACATTTGTTGACATTTTGTTTCCTATTGACTTCTTTTGTTTTGCTTTGTCCTTTTTTTATTATTGACTGTTGCTTCATTAATTTTTCACTTCAAATCTATATAAGTAATAATGTATTCTTGACTATTATATCTGTTTGTGTTTGTTGTTTGTTATACTGCTTGATTAACATGTAAAAGGCTCACGCCGTGTGTTGTAAAATAAATAAATAAATAAATAACTATTAAGTACCTACAAGAAAACGACAACCAAGTTATTTCACATGTCTTTCAAACGGCAGTCGTGATTACCTATATCAGTTTCAAAGATCTTTTAAAAATATTTATAACAGCTCATAGTTTTCCCAATTTTTTTAATTAGTAATAAGTCTCAACTAATGTATGAATGCACAAAAGGGTGATAAATTTCAATTTATTGCGCGTAAATTGTCGTTCTCTGTATTTTTGGCTATTTTTCGTTTAGTTCAAAATTTTGAATTGATTGGAAAAATTTATTGTTAAACATTAAAAATTTACGTAGTCAACAAAATAATTCAATCTGTCTATCTATATCATCACGGCATCTAATACAAGTGGTGTAACTATTAGACTAATAAATATGCAGGTTGGCTTCTCCATGCAAATAATAATATATACTTTCAGTATTAGGCGTAGTGTCTCATCGCTAAATTAAAGTATTAAATATATTCCAATCAAAATGGAAATCAAAATATATTTGTTCAATAATCAAAACACAATGCGTTATCTCTTATCCATCTAAATATGAAAATGGGTTGAATATCCCAATGGACTGAAGCAGGAGTGATAAATGGTCATCTACATACCTAGTTACCGAGTCTGAACGGGTGCAGGGATTCAACGTACCACGCAAACAATAGGCCACACTAAATGGACTTCAAAGAGGACATGGCAAATGTGCAAAACATATGCACCGATAGGTTTGTCCTCTAGGTCTGATACGGTTCACAGTACCAGACAATGAACCATACTGTGAAGTGTTTTCTGTAGGGTTTTGAGTATGGCTGGAGAACCTTCATGAGGTGATCACCAGTGCAACCAACTTGCTGAGGAAGTTACCGCTGAATGTATATAAATTCAAATGCCAAAAATTACCAACATACTGAACCACGTAGATCATGGCTTAATAATAAGAAGTTAATTAATTAACATAGATATTATGTAATCACTGTGAAAATCTTGTGACGTGATGAAAGCAAGTAATATATGCCTACGCATAAAAAAGTTATTGTGCCGTAATAAAACATTTCGATTTTATTTTCAACAACATTTCAACTTTAAACACACCAAATTAAAGTGTTGTGTATTTTTCTGAAGTCCCATTAATTACCTTTTAATTATCACTGTTCCAACGTACTGGACTATTAATTAATTTAAGGACATTCCCTGCCTTTTATTTAACAACTCTTTTCAATGTTTACGTATTACAATAAGTCCCGACGTACTTGTAGATACCTACCTATATTAAATTAAAAATGTGTATCTTAAAATAAGTACCCCTAATATAAAAACATTTTATATATTTTTTTTATAACGCGTCATCAACTTGACAAATTAATAATTTTCTAAACATCTAGATATACAATTTATACCCCTTTCGAAACCATTAAGTCATTTATTTATTTTTTGAAAATATTAATATATTAGGTAGGTACTGGGTACCTTCATTTATTTTCTCAATATAATTATACCATTGACTAATGGTTACCAATTTAAGCATGATAAATAAGATATTTTACATCTTTAATTTACGATGAAGTGCGATACTCATCCTCGATGTATTATTTTTTTATTGGCACAAAGAAGATGACTTGTAAGTTTATTAAATGACTTAAGTCTAATAACTGCACATTTGTGGATAATGTCGTAAAAGTATATTATAGGAATCTTTCAAATATTATTATTTTCTCGACAGTGTACAATAAATCACAATTTATTGTTTTTAATATTCAAGTGTATGTAACTTTGTGAAAATTATTCTTGAGAAGCCCATTTCATTGAGGGCATGTTGGGTTCATTGTCGGTTTTTATTTCAATGACTCTTGTATAACTGCTTTGAAATTGTTTATATGATTTTAATTAATTTTTTCAATACTGCTATAACAATAGAAATGGAAGTACCTACATATTCAATTAAACAGAAATGACACATTTTCGGATACGCAAAAATCCACGCAGAATAATTTCATCCAATTGGACACAAGATGGCTGAATTTAATGCGATGGTTCGTCGTTTTTATTTTATAGACAACAAGCAATGTTGAGGTGAAATAAATGCCGTATTAAATATCGCAAAAGACATATAAAAAATTAAAATACTCAACTTAGAAAGGATCGAGCACCACTTCCTCCTATACATGCATAGAACTTTAGCTTCCATCACTGTCATATAATTCCTCATGCATGCTCTCCTATTCAATATGCTAAGCACGAATCCGTCCCGTAGGATCTGGTTTATAGGATCTTGCCGTTTGATCCTCGAACAGTCACATCTTCCAGCACCATTGGGATTTTTCGTATATTGACCAAACCGTATATTGGAAGATTCACAAAATAGTAAATCAAAATCGTAGGACTAAAAAGAATTTCTCAATGAATTTTGAAATGACTGACCACGCCAGAGATATGCATCCAATATGAACGGTATAGCTTTATTCCGTAAAAAGAGTAAGAGTCAAAAGCTTGACATTATAAAAACATTAGTTTTATATTTTTATATTTACTTTACGTAATTTTTTGTGAATATCCAACAGCCACAAATATCCAGATCATCGCTTTCCATCTAGAAGCCACTTAACCAATCATAACCATTTCTTTAATTATTGTATGCGTATCATTTGTTTCGTAATTTTAGAATCAGCTTGTTTTTTTACTGAAATTGTTATACTGAAATTGAAAAAGTTTAAAACAATACAAATTTAATGTTTATAGAACAGTGTTCGCTCTATATAATAAACTTTAATTTTATTGTTTCGATCATAATTAATAAAAAAAATGTATAAATAATGAAGTAAACATATATTTAATGCTTACTGAAATCTGAAAAAGCTGGTCTATTTATGTAAGCCTCAATTTTTTCACCTCTCACAGTTTAAACTGTTTTTTTAAGGTAGTACGCTAATTTTCATTTTACGTCTTTATCTTAAATTATACAAAAATCTTACTGTGAATGAGATATTACGTATGTCAATGGATGCCAATCGTCTCAAGAATGTTATATCGGAAAAAATAAAATAAAATATGAAACATAATAATATAAATGGTTCACGTCTCACACCCACCAGTCTTTTTAAGTACTACAAAAGCTTGTTCTGAAACGTGAGCTAATTATTTGCTACTATGAGTACAATAATTGCGAAATTAATATTTTCTTCCAGTTTAAAGAAATTTTATAGATATATAAATTGTCTTATTGTGAAATATGCACGAACAAAGAAGGAGAATGAATTGGTAAAAAGAATTGTTTTTAAATAGTGGAGACATTATTATTATTATTCTAAAAATATCATCCTACACTGAGACCATAACAGCTTTTGACCAAGGCGATCTCAGTGGGAAAAATGTTTCATGTCTCCCTTTGTTGCTGGTAGGAACGTTTAAAGGCAAAAGAAGAATAAACTCTTGAGCGATGATTTTTATTTGGACCAGCTGATCTTTCAACTATGCTTAAACAAAATATGTTCTGTTTGTAATAAGAAGTTTTTGCATTATTTACCATGTTAAGACCAATATTAATGAATTGCCATACATGAAGACTACCAGAAAGCACACATCATGGGCACTTTTATTTCCAGATGATTTTGGTACTACGTGGATGTCTTTAGTGCATTTTATATGGGTGTATGGTCACGTTAGTACCTAAAGAATTTGAGTAGGTTTTTTAATACAATGTGATATATTACATTAAACTAGTTTCGACATCATACTATATCTTAAAATTTATATACGTAAATTTCTACAAAAGTAAATGATAACAAATACCATCAAAATAATAGTACCCACTTAGACACTACACTACATAGATCTTGTATAGTTTTGTTTGACAGTTCATATTAAGATTTAGTATGCAGAGACTAGAAGCAAATAGTAACATTATAAACATAGGTACCTACTCGTATTCTACAGGGGATACAAACACGAAGTGTCAAAGAAAACAATATTGATACTAACTATATAACCAAATGTAATACTATCATGGCAAATACCACAAATGGGGTAGTATGACGACTAACTGCATGTAATAAGCATGCAGACCGTCCTCTTCGTGACGATTATAAAATAATATATTCGGGATGGGTGGCATACCTCATTGATAGAGACCTAAATTTTTCAGTGTTGTTTTTTTTTTGGAAAATTAATTTTTCTAGTAAAATAGTGTTATTTCTAAGAAATATAATTTTTTTTACCAAAAAAATTAAGAGAAATCAACCCAAGAATTAAAATTGCTAGTTCTATTTTCACTGATAATGATAATATGCTTAAATAATTTATAAAACGAACGTTCGAAATTGTTTACAAAATTACAAGCCAAAATGTCGAAAAGAGCCAAATTTCGATCGTTATTTTTCTAAAACGTGAAAATTCGCGTTATTCGTGAAAAAAATGCGAAAATCACGATTAAAATCGGGTTTATCAAAAATTCAGGTCTCTACTCATTGATAATTGTGAATATGACCTACACACATGATATTTTACTAACACTTACCTTTACAGAATATTCTAAATCATATAGAATTGAGAAGGATAGAAAATGTACCGTGGACTCCACGTAATAACTAATGATCATTATCATCATGATTCATTATAATAACTAGCTTTAAATTCAACTTTGTTCAGGGTATAATCATCAATATATATGGAAGAAAACACAGGTCATTATAATTATAATGAAATAAATTTTGTTTTCTCCCATAAATAAACATGGCGTTTTACAAAACAAACGTCAACTTTCAATACAATCATCAAATTAACAAAAAAAAATGAAGAGAACTTTATAATCATAATGCCATTTTAGCTGTTAATGTAATGATTTTTTATTTTGCTTTTACTGTTATGAGTTATTTTGATTATTTGTTTATTCTTTTTGCAAATCATCATTATATATCAGTGTTAACAAAATAATAAAAAATTCAAAATACTGGGTCGAAATGCAGGGGCGAGATTGTTATTATGAATTTATTTGTTCCACCTTATCGCGAACACGTGACATTGTGTGTGTATTTATAAATAAATAAAAATGTTTTCATTCAGATGAAAAAGAGTGTAAATTATATTGAAATAAAGACCGAGAATTTTCTTATTGATTAATATTTTTGTACAAAAGTCTTACATAATATTTTTTTATTTATAATAGCAGCAATTTACGCCGTGTAAGAGAACTCTTGACCACGTGGATCTAATTCTCAAGTATGGCCGCGTGTTGAATAAAATAAATCGACATGCATGTACGAGAAATTGTATGAATGTGAAGGAAGTAAAAGATGTATGTATGTAAATGTAACGTTTTGTGCCTTACTCCCTTTTTCTACCTGTTCTTTTCCCTTGTACCGCCTCTCATCCTTTCTTTAAATAATTGTATAATGAAATTGTAAAAATAGATAAAAAGTCGATTCGTTTTCTCTGTCCACACACAGAGATACGAGGTGAGGTAATACTATATCATAGTAACTATTTATTCTGTGATTGGTAGAATAGTAGTTATTTCATAGTGATAGTAGGTATTTTATTTCATAGCTTACAATTTCAAGAACAAATAATGCTTTATCATATCACGAATGTAGGTTTCTCTGTTTTCGTAGATACTAAATTGGTCATCCGGATATCTACTTTGTAAGAGAGGAAAGAGTGAATTACTTTTATTTTATTTATTATCATGAACTAGAACAAAAATGAGTCAATAAATATGAAATTTGTCCTCTAATATCAATACAAGTAAAGACATTCAGGATGAGTGGCATACTTCGTCGCTAATGAGATCAGATGAATGAGCGGAATGTGAGATAATAATAATAATAATAATAAATATTTCTTTATTCAATCAATATCATACAAACGTTGAAACAATATATCACCAATTATCTTCAATTAAGTTGCAGCAGCCTCACTAGGTTGCCCTGTATCGAGGCGTGCTGCGTAAAAAATATATAAAAAAAAAAACATACATTCACCAAGGATTAATACATCTCACAAAAAAAATAAAATTGTATAAAAACAATCACATCAGCAAATTAATAAATCGATAACAAATGAATAAATGGATGAATGAACAAATGAATAAATGAATAAATGAATAAATGAAAAAATGAATAAATGAATAAATGACTAAGTGAATAAATGAATAAATGTATAAATGAATACATGAATAAACTAATAAATAACAGGTTAAATTAGATAAATATATACCAACAAACAATTTAATCAATAAATAAATAAAGTAGTAAAAGAACAAATGTACAAACGAACAAATGAATCAATGAACAAATGAATAAATGAATAAATGACTAAGTGAATAAATGAATAAATGTATAAATGAATACATGAATAAACTAATAAATAACAGGTTAAATTAGATAAATATATACCAACAAACAATTTAATCAATAAATAAATAAAGTAGTAAAAGAACAAATGTACAAACGAACAAATGAATCAATGAACAAATGAATAAATGAATAAATAAAAGGTAAAAATAAATAAATAAACACGAAATAAGCAAACAAATCAATAAATAAATAAAGTAGTCAAAATAAAATTGTCAATAATAAAATAAAACAAATAAAATCTGTATACATAACATAAACAAAATATACTGCAAATAACACAAACAATCAATACAGCAAAGTAAAACACAAAAATAAAACAAATCATGCACTTAGATACTTAAATAATTGACTTAACTGTGGCACATGTTGTTGGATGACAGCTGAGTTAGTTTCTACTTATTTTTATTTTTTTAAACCATATTTATAGTTGTCTGTTTTTTAATGTTTTGATTAATAAATAAAATTAAAAAAAATAATAATGTGAAGTTGTTAAATATCTTAATCATGATGTTTTACGAATACTCAAAAACTAACAAAAAAGATTGGGAGACATATTCTTCAGTGGAGACTCTATGTATTTTTTTTAAATATTTGTAATTATTGTTTCCACAGCAACGCAAGTTGCGTACATATATTGATCGAGGATCTGTGTCTTTACATTGTGAAGAAACACGTTTATGAATTTTATTAGTGTGATACATTTAAAAAAAAAAAAGATTTTTCTGGGTTTTTGTTATAAACCCAAATACAACCTTATACACCTTTCACAGTAAGCTACTAAAATCTTGTGTCGTGAAAGGGGAGTTTGCCGGCACCTGGTATCGATCCACGGACCTCTTGTTCACGAGGCTGAGGCTGAGACTCTACCGACGAACTCAAACTGTTTACATTGTTACAACACTGTTTATTTTTTACACAAACGCGAGCGCTTTCGACAAGGAAAGCTTTCTTTTTTCTCTTCGTATTTAGTGTTTATTTGCTTTAATCAATGTATAGTAGAGAATAACTTAATTTATAATTAAATGTGTAGTATTATCATAAAAATTCTTTACGTAAACTTCTTGTGTGGCTAAATAATTTATGGTTATGAACAAATAAGTCCAAGTAACCTAGACCAGTCAAACAGATATAAGGGAAAATTCAATCCTGAGTGCGACACGTCTTTGCAAAAAATATTGTATTTTAAACATCAAACTGCATCATTGACAATATTGTGCAGAATACAATATATACAAGTGGACATCTAAAGCCCAATAAACTATAGCCTTTGTTCACTTAACTGTAAATTGAATAAAAGGAAAGTGAATAAAATTTCCTTTCAAATGAAAATAATACTATCAACGCTTAGTAAATATATCTGATATTAAACTAGGAAAGGTGTGATTTTATATCAGACAATGTTCTTGTATGGTTGACTTTTACATTGGAAACCTTAGTTTCACATGTAAATCTTGGTGTTAAAGATATTGAATCTTTGTGATTTGCATAAAAAAGTAAATAGAATATTCAAATCTGTATACTTTGACTTTTTTCAGGAGTTTCCTAAAATATAAACTAGGTAGTTACAAAACATGAAAAATATTGTTTGAAATACTCAACATATTTTTGTTTATGAATATTTTAGAGGTATACTCTATAAAAAATATAAAATAGATACGTACATGGAAAATTATGAAATCGAATTACAATACTTCCGACTTGACACGTGGATGGTTTTTATTATTATTTATGAATTTTTACAACAGTGTTTCATATGTTTTTGAAATTATATCAGACTTATAAAATAAGAGTAGATATTTATCTTATATTTAAATTATTACATTGTTTAAATGTGTGTTTACTATTCTGCATTATTTAAAACTATAATTTAGAGTGTGTAAATTTCAAAGCTCTGCAATGACGGCAGAGGAAAGAATGACAAAGAGGATATACTTGGCTGAAAGGAGGGGTGTGAGGAAGCGCGGGCGTCCGAGAACTACATGGCTTGAACATGTAGATCAAAACATGTAGGCCTCAAGGACGGCCGTGTTTTGAGTAAAAGAAACCGACGTGCGTACATGAGAAATTGTATGACTGTAGAGAAAGCGAAAGAAGTATGTAAGGACAGATCTAATTGGCGTTCCGTTCTCTCTGCCAACCCCACTTGGGATACGGCGTGAGGGAATAGAATAGAATAGAATAGAATGACGGCAAGCGTTCAATATGGAACCCTACATTCGATGTAACCCATCTTCACAACATAAACGTTACACTTAGTCCCAAAAAGTACATACGTATAAGTTTCCCATAAAAAATAGTTCAATGTCGACCAATGTTCATATTATGTGGAATCTAACTGTGTATTTCGTCATATCAAAATCATTGAAAAGCTTTAATGAAACGTGTTGTGTTGATTATATTATCGAATATTATTTTTTATATCATTGTTTGTATCACTGTTAACCTTCCACATGTAATATTTTGAGAAAACATTGAAAATAATTTGGCGGAGTGCTTCAATCAAAAGCACGCGATAATACACATCCATTATTTCATAACATATAATATTCTCTTTACGTTTTGGATATGTACTCGTATTTTTTCGGGTATTTTTAAATAATAATATCTTTTAGTGACTATTTCCACATTTCAAAATAAAAATTAGAATGAACTTCCATAGTTTATACTTTTTGAAAGAAGAAAAGTTAAAAGTTGATTTTAGCTATTTTCGCAATTGCTTTCTATAGTTTTTACAATTGAAATTTTTTGTCTGAACCGGTTAGATATAAAATGAAAGCTTATTTCTTTCGCGCGATTCTGTTGATTCAATAGTTCTGTTGTTAGATAGTATGTTGAAATAACTTTATTTCTTGGATATTGCAGGAGTCCAAGGACTCCTATTTATCCGTTTATGTGACGATTTATTAATATTTTAATTCTCTCTAGTTTAATACCACTATGCCAGTGTTGGCATCTCCGATCCTACCACGTCGGTAGATTGTAATGGTAGGTATTACTATACAATACCAGCATGGTATATCCCACAAGTGGGGTAGCCACAGATCAACTTCATGTATCAAACATGCAAGCCGTCCTCTCCGTGACAAAGAAAATTAAGACACATGAGATCGGTGGCAAACGTCATCCCAAAAATGTCTTTATATTTTTGATCACCTGCTTTTTTAGGGACACTCAAAAACTTTCGGAAAAGAGTAGGAGACCATTTTTTTGCCGGGACTTACTGACTAGTAAGTATTAATTGCAGAAATAAAGAATACTGCACTGTTTCATTTTGAATACAATATATTCAGGAATATATCCTCAATAGTGAGCTTTTCAGATTAATACAAATAATGAGATTTATGAATTTACATTGACAACATGCCAATCAAGGCCGGTCATCATACGTGAACCTGAACGTACATTAATTTGATAGATGATATTTACACAAAATAAAGATAGAGTTTTTATTTATTTATACATTCAACGGCATAAAAGCCTTTTATTACAATGACTCATGTACAAGTAATACAAATAATTTCCATACATAAATATACAACAACAAGAAGAAAGTCAGCAAAAAAAACATTATCAGAAAGTGAATAACATAATTACAAATATAAAAATAATAAAGAAGTCAATATAGCAAACCGTGTTTACAGACAAATATAAAAAAAATTAATAAAAACAATAATTATGCTTAGCAAATAAAATACTATAAAAGTGTAGAAATTTAAATCAATTAAAAATAATAAATATATGAGTTGATCAAAAACAATAGATTAATGAGAAACATCAAATGAAATATATAAGTTGATATAAAATTAATTTAAATAATGTCTAAAACAGTATAATAAAGTCAATCAAATAAAATATGTGTAGGTACATAAAAAGAATGTTTATTCAAAGTTTTGTACATTCTATGAGTTTTACGAATATAATTCATACCCACGTGAAACGTTTTCCGCTCACAAGACTTCCGACGCTCAACGATTCATGAAATAATAAAATCTACTTTCTCTTTCACAGTACACCGTTCCCATGACAGCAATATCAGAGTATTGGAAATATGAATTTAATGCGAAACCATATTTTACAAACGTTTAAACTGTTATTTCAAATAATATCTTTACATAATATGTCAAATGACATTTGTAGCTGCATCTGAAATTGGTTATTTATAAAATATTTCTTTCTATTTTGTCTTTAATAATGTTTTGTAATAATCGATCCGACAAAAGACGAAAGTCGTTGACGTTGTTGATAAAGTCTCCAAGCTGAAATGGCAATGGGCTGGTCATGTGGTAAGACGAGAGGATGGCAGATGGACTTCTAGAATTCTTGAATGGAGGCCGTGGGAGGACAAAAGAAGCGTAGGAAGACCCCAAGAAAGATGGGTTGACGATATTGTCCAGATGATTGGAAAACAGTGGTATCGTGTTGCTATATCCAGCAGTGGAGAGAAAAGGGCTAGCAGTAAGTAAGTAATAATCGACCATAAACTAATTAATTTATAAATATGTACTCACGTTTCGCTTCCGTTTCCATGAGGAATGCACTCATAGTCACTGCGAATAGAAGGACCACCATATACTTCACTGTTCCTGTTATGTTTGACATGATTTTTGATTGACAGTTCTGTGAACAAAAAATACATAAGATACAATCGATACATACACTTATACACCTTCCGCTTATCCTAATTGTGATGTGACATTGATTTCCAGGACACTTCTATACATATAATTATCAAAATTGCTTCATCTCTGACTGATATACTTATTTGTGAAGAAGAAGACATAGTATCTAGTGTAAAGAACATCTGATTTTTTTTAAACTAAATTGCAAAAACATAACATAAAAAATTGCCTATGTTAATATGTAATATATCTGATAAAAAAATATTAATTTTTCGAGTGTCCTTTAAAAGGCATGTCTTTGAAAAAATTAAGACATTTTACATCTTAAATTCTGCGATGAGATTTGCCACCCATCCTGAATTTCTTCTTTTTTGTTGGCACAGAAAGGACAGCTTGTATGTTTATTACATAAAACTGATCTGCTGACTACCCTACGTGTGGAATATGCCGTGATAATAGAGATAAAAGGATATCATAGGTAAGTAGGTACTTGTACTTTGATTGATAAAACTTAACTAAATGTTTCGTTTATGGTCATAAATAAACTTATGGATTACTAAACTTTCACAATTAACAAATTTCATTTGATTTAGTTAAGTCCTTGTAATGCAATTTTCAACTCTTTTAATGTAATAAAAGTTACTTCATATTCCAGTGATTTAATAAATAACCATAAAATACATTGGTAAAAACAGCTGTCTGTTAATTTTATTAAATTCTCGAACCTTTCATATTCAAATGATGTCCCGTCATGAGACACAAATAGATTCGTCACAAAGCCCAATTATAGATTACCACAATAATTATAATATAAATGGAAACCTAATTATCCCAGGCAGAAACGTAGGAAATAGGCACTCTCATAGCCAAATGTATTGCGTAGGTATATAAAGCTAACATAAGTATTAAATATATTGAAATGAAAACTAAGGGTTGTTGCTTAAAATGATTAGTTTAGTCTAGTGTGTGACTCGACACGTTACATTAATCACAGTACTTTTGGAAACCCAAATACTATTCATATTATCATGATCTTTATCATTATCAACCCTTAATATTCCTCTTGGACACGCAAGAAGAAATGATACATATAAAAATAATATAGAGCAGTTTGTGACAAAATCCCCTTAAAGACAATCTGTAACAAATTCAATCTATTTAAAGTGATTTTATTAATAATAATCATTTGAAAGCTATCCATTTTGTAAAAAAAAACTAAAAAAGTTCGCTCTGTAAGTTGAGCGTCTGTAGGTATGTTAAAAAATGAGATTAATGAAAAATTATGTTACTTTATCAAGCCAACGGTCTTTCTCAAGACCAACTATAAAAGCCTTTCTCAAGGCTACTGTACGTAGAGTACCCAAAAGCGATACTTATATATGAATAATATGCTCTGCGAAAACACCTTTTCAAACATATATATATATAAATAAAATAAATATAAACTGAATTTTATTTTAAATATTTTTTCGCATACATTCTTTCATTGGTATTTTTTCCTAAATTGAATCTAGATAAACTCACTTAGTTGAAAAAGAAATATAATTACTTGTTTATACCCGTAGTTTAACACAATATATACAGTAGACTTGATAAACTCTAAAGGATGTTTGTAGGTAATAAATAAAATTAAATCCTATTGTATTGCGTCATAATGTAAAAAGTTTTATTATAATAATATTATTATATCATATTAGGTGCGTACGTACGTATTAAAAAAAAAATATTTATCATAATGTGAAATGTTTAATGGTATAATAAATAAGAGATGATTGATTCTCAATTCGACGGATGATGAAAAATATCGTTAAGCAAAAATATTATTTCGGTTTAGGAACTAGCCCTAAACACGCAATTAACTTTATTCAGGTATTTTATAGGAGATTGTAAGCTTTACGTCCCAGGTAGAAAAAACCTTTCAAAAAGAGATACATACTCAAATACGAAGTAACTTTTCAAATACTTTATTTTAACTCACACACTTACTACACTAGATTTCTACTATTTGAACTTAAACATTTATTTATGATCTATACATGATGCTATAAATAAATATGATAATTAACAACAAATAATAATGGAAACTTCCATTCCCTGTAACACGATGGAGAAAATGATCCTGGCTTATAAAGGTCAAGTTTGTGAATGTCCAATAATGAAATTGGTCAAAAAGAAGAATGTTTCACGCTTCTATAATGTTTTCAATTGACAACCTTCCTTTACAATACACCGTTCTCGTGACAATAATATTACAGCGTTAACTTTGATTTAAAGACATGGGGTGACTTATGTAAATCGCTCTGAATATATTATAGGAGGGTTCTTTCTACCACGTGCTCTCCACTGAAGCGTTGACGAGTGAAAAACAGAAGAAATAATTGCACATTTTTTACATAAAAACTTCTTCATAAAACAGATCAGTAAGTATTCACCCAGCGTACATTAAAATCTAATTAATTTTTCATAATAACACAAAGAGTGTCGGAAGTGAGAAGTGTACATAGGTGTGTTTGTTTCCTTCCTATCATTTATAGTACAACTGCGTAGAACTAAATTCGATATGTTATAAAAATAAAATGACATTCAAAATATAATACATTAACGATATCACTAATTTCTTGATAATTCAAATCTATAAACCACAACACTTTTCTGTTTTGAGTTTCTAACTTAATAAATCTATTATCTGTTCATAGAAGTACCTACACAGAGAATGGAAGGATTCGAATTTATAATCTCATGACAATCTATTCATCCATATTTTCTTTAATTTTTTTTTTTTAAAATCGCCGAATCTGTGCATATTTTTGATGGATAACTATGTTAGAACGAAACGGTCACATTAAATTAATATTTAGATTTCCTGTGAATGTAGGTAGGTATCAATGGGATTTACACCAGATACCAATTTATTCCGTTACTAAATAGGCATGCATAAAGTTTAAATAAACCCACCTACACAAAATATCATTTGTCACGTTTGTTTTTTTCAACATATATAATCAACGTATTTTTCAAATTAATGAAAGACAAAAGCACAATAAAGTTCACATTTTTTGTGAATAAGTGAGTTAACGGCACATTTTTATGAAACAAAAAAAAATCAAATTATATTTTAAATCAATGTTTGATTTCGCAGAAGGCACCGAAGGCTTAGATACAATAAAGAGGTTCGCTCCATGATCATTTTTTGGCCATCAGAAGTTTTTAAGTGTATCTTGACCATTTTCATATAAAAGTGATATACCTACTATACACATATTATCTCATGTACTACTTGATAATGACAAAAACTCGCACTATGACGGTCCTTCCAGCATCCTTATCATCAGTGGATGAAAGAAATACAAAAACTTTATAGTAAACAATGTTTGAAATACAAGTTATGTTTGTTAATTTCCACAACAATAATCCCACAAATAATACGACTACTAAACTATTATCACTAAAAAAAATCTTCATTTCTGTTAAGTACTTTACCTCGAAAATGAACTAAGTATATTCAAACCATTACCATGAAACCATACATTTCTTCTATTCTCATCTTAATTTTTTTCATATTTTAATAAACCATAAAAGATCTTCGTAACGTCAAAGTAAGAATTAATCCATATTTGGAGAAACCAACTAAACTTACGTAAGTCCATTGTCGTTTCAGTAAATTGTGGTGAATCAAAATAGTGTATCAATTTTGCGGATTAAGAAACGGTATTCTAAAAAATGTTCACAAAGCAAAGTTGATTAAATGTTTGTTGAAAAAATATTTAAACATAAATATTTTACAAAAGGTTGGACACGCAAAGGGAACAGCATATTTTATAAATGTTATCAATAATATTATCTACAACGTCTCATTCCAAGATCTTGAATCTTCTCCATCAGCGAAATGGTAAGTATTCCCGTAACATTCAGCATTGATTGACTAACCTCATTTTCATATTTCAATAAAATTTTAACATCTAGGCTAATTTCATTATTGCTTTGTCTCCGGTATGAAAAAAAACTATATATTTCTACATCCCGACTTACTAAGATTGAATATTTATTTACCGTAGAATATTATTTTTACTTAATAAAATTATAAAGCTGCATCATTCGGAAAATAACCATTAACAATATTAAAGAAAAAAATCGTACGTTTACAATATTTCTGCAATAAAGCTAGAACTTCCTGCAGTCGCATCATGACTCACTGCGCCTTCAAAACATGAGTAAAATTATATAGATTCGTCATTAATAAAAAAAAATCAGCGCTGTACCTATCTGTTATTTGTTTCATAAAACAATATCAACGTTTTGCTTAGTTTTGTGTATATTTATCAAAAGGTTCGAATACTCATATCTATTGTATTAATAGTTGTATTATATTTTAGAGACGATTTTTATGAAGAGAAGTCCGACTGGTAAACTTTAATCACTTCCTTAGAAAGAAGTTACATGAAGAGTATCTGGGGGCCTAAAATGGCCACATTGAGCAATTCATCTACAGATGATTCATTTTCCGAATTGCCAGCAGATCCGTAGCAATTTCTCTAATTTTCGTAAAATGGTCACGATTGTACGCGATTCACCCGCGATTCATTTTATCAAATGATTCATATTTGGTGAAATGTTACCGTTAAATCGTTTTACAATTCCTAATATGATCCTATTATGTTTTATATAAAGTGGCCTTTTTAGCCCCCCAACAGATATTCCTGTGAAATTTGTAGTTGAGGAAGAGTACAACCCTTAATATATTTTCTCTGTGAAATGTACATCTATAAAATGATCTTCAAATATTTTGATATTCATCCGATTAATTTTAAAAAAAGTTCATAAATATGGTTTTAGACAATAATATCAAAGTTTAATATTTTCAAAAAATTACGTCATAATTTTTGTTAATGATCGCTAATAATATGAAAACGCTGGAGGCAATTATGGTAAAGGCATTCAAAAATATTCAGGAAACGAAAAATAAAAATTCATATATAAATTACACATTTTTTAACGTTATTTTTTTGTATGAAAATAATAAAAATAATTTAGAATTGTATTAAAAATCACCCACCTTTTTCAACGAAAAACTTTTAACAGTTTGTGTGAAAGAAGTTATTGCTGGAGGAGGTGTTCAAAGTTTTCTCAAAATTTTCAAAGACTATGTTGTTTCAGTTCTCTGCTTGATGTTGTTCTATTCTTCACACTTGACTTCACTTTTTCACTGTGAACAAACAAAAGTGACTTATATAAATCTTTAAACTATAATCATAATGTAATTTAACAATATGGTAATTAATTTCATTAAAACACTACCGTGAACTTTCTTATTTTAACATGATTTGTGAGAACTTAATTATTACTTAATTTTAAGGACTTCGAGTAACCCCGTGCAATCCCTAATAGTGAATATTTTAACATTTCTAGTATCCTGTCAAATTCATCAACTTCTCTAATAGATATTGGACGTTTAAAGACAATGATAATAATTTATGCACTTCACTAACAAGTTATTAAAAAATTAGTCACAACAAATGTACATTTCAAATAATTCTAAATTTTACTTCATAAATATTTTTTACAACATGCCGTGAAATATTAATGTTTGTCTAATTTACTACAAAAATCTGAAGTGGAAATTATGGAAGGACAATAAATGTGTAAGAAGGCCTTATAAAATATTATTTATGACATGGGACAACAGTGGGTTCATGTTACTCGGGATAAAAAAACTTTAAAAAGGTAAAAGCAAGAAGTAACTAATTGACTAAAATCGGGTAAAACTTTATTTGAACAAGTTTACAAACAATTTATAGCATGAAGATTGATAAACTGGAAAGAAAAAAATATAAATATAGACTTTTAAGAAATTAAATTTATAGTCAATTCATGTAAAAAGAATACATACAACGCAGAAAGTTCTTAGTTTCTGAGATAAGACCGTAAGTATCTACAAACATTTTATTATATTATCTGCTTGAGAAAACCAAAATCATAATGCAGCATCAAAGCATATCAAAAGCATTACATATTATGGTTCAAAAGATTTTTGTTCAATGTTGTTTTTATTCTACGAAACAATTAACATGAATTTTTTGGATAATTTTTACATATGAACGAATCACGTGCTAGCGTCTTAAAGTATGGGAGTAGATGCAAATAGGTTCCTCATGGAATCTCTGGTAAATAATTGGTATCCCACTCTTTTCAGCAAGTTTTCTAACGTCTTTTAATAGGCAGATGTTTGCAAAACCTCAGGCATTAAACAATAATCAAGCGATGAAGCTTGCCGCCGATCCTGAAAGTCTATATAAAGAGAAAAGTTTAGAGTTATCACAATAACCATTATCTCAATCCGTATGAATTGTCTATGCATGTTATGTTATGTTATGTTATTATAATACCTATTAAGAAACGGTTCTTTGTGAAATATATATCTAACTAATAAAGCTCACAATACTTGTGAGAAAGCTATGTGTTATTTTATTATAACGCCATACGCCAGTAGCTTAAAGCAATAAGGTTTATTATAATGACATTTTCCTATCTTAAGAATATTACCATTAGTGTAGAAATGCCTAAATTTGTATCTCAATAAACGTTTGTTTTAAATAAAATGCTTCTCTGTTTGCAGTAGCATAACTATGCCCTAGGGGACCCCGGGGCAGAAATTGAATGAAGGATTAAGTTTATACGATATAACATAAAACTTCATTTTTACAGCGAAGGGGTAGGTATAAGATGACATTTAATCTAGTGGAAGTGAAGTCTGAGAAATTTAGTGATAGAGAATTAGAAATTTGAAAGCTCGTTTAATCCAGTGTGGGTTAGATTCGACATCGGGAGTCCTAAAAGAACTGTGGGCTCTGGGACATTGCCCCATTTGCACAAAAATTAAGTTACACTCATTCTATTTGCCTAGAAGATTTACTACATACATTAAAGTATCCTAGTCTACCCTACCGTATACTAATAAAACCATACAATCACAAATCAGCCTTGATCGAATAAAGTATGCTATTTTTTGCCAAATATTTCAATATCTTATGAGGAATTTAAACAAATGATTTGCAGAGAAATGTAATGACATCTAATTTATAGTGACAGGTACTTGAGTGACTGTTCCCAGTCATCAAACGAAAAAAAATATTAATTTAGAGTAGGCGTTTTTGGGATAGCAATATTCTCATATACTAAATAAACTATAGTAATTTAAAACGAATGAAATTATAGGGCGTATAGGGTATAATATCGGGTTAGACAATCATAATGTCTTACTTTACGTAAGCCAGATGATGAAATATCGGGTTAGACAATCATAATGTCTTACTTTTCGTAAGCCTGATGATGAAATATCGGGTTAGACAATCATAATGTCTTACTTTACGTAAGCCTGATGATGAAATATCGGTTTAGACAATCATAATGTCTTACTTTACGTAAGCCTGATGATGAAATATCGGGTTAGACAATCATAATGTCTTACTTTACGTAAGCCTGATGATGAAATATCGGGTTAGACAATCATAATGTCTTACTTTACGTAAGCCTGATGATGAAATATCGGGTTAGACAATCATAATGTCTTACTTTACGTAAGCCTGATGATGAAATATCGGGTTAGACAATCATAATGTCTTACTTTACGGAAGCCTGATGATGAAAGTTAAAGCTCTTGAAAGCCGGTTCGCGATTTATTAAGTCAATTTGGAATCATTGAATATAAGTAATTTATTTTTATAAATTTAATATGAACTACCACCAAGTACTGTCGGTCGATAATATTAACTACATGATATAAAGTTTTCCGAACAAAAAAATTATCAAAAACAATTGTTTTTTTTTTCAATTTAATTTTTATCTTCATAACTCTATGCTATAAACAATAGGTACCTTCATTTTCAGATCAATCAACCGATCCCGATGTGCCAAATTTATCGTTACAAATGATTTATGAAAAAGGGAAGGCATTTCCCTAAAGTGGCTACCATAATAACAGTCACAATCAAATATATTCCTCGGAAAATAATCATTAATAAAATATAATAATAAATAACTGCAATAAAATTTAAATAAAAATCACAATCTGATATTGAGAATGTAGGTAGGTATATGTCATGTGATTCGAATTTTTTAGTTAATAATTATGATGAATCGAGTTCTTTAATGCTGAGCGTAAAACGGAAAGGATTAATATTGATAGCATTTATGTAGCTGTAGGGAATACGATCAATTATGCATGTGGGTGTATTTATTCGTCAATTTTATTTATTACTTTTCTTTATGCATAATATCAGCTTATTACAGCTATTCAGGTACAAACATTTTTGAGCCCAAATATGAAATATATATTTTTTATGTTTGTTAATTTAACTAGGCAAGTTAATTACAAAAAAAAAACAACATAATCAATACTCTTGCATTCATTGAACGTATTTCTAGAGGAGAAATTGTACTTTATCTTATTTATTTAAAAATATATCACGACAATATAAAAGTATCAATGAAAAATTAAACATCTCACCTCATCATGGAAAAAAAATTGAAAAAAGAACATGGAATATTTAAAAAATTAAATCGTGTTCAAGTTTTTCTATTAATATTAGATTTAAAAGCTAGCAAAGCAAATAACGTTAAAAGCTCTTAGTTACACGTGGTTCATTGATATTTGTTTCAATTTTTTTAAATAGGTTCACAATAGATAGGTACGTATAAAATATAATTAGACCAATGACATATAATTTCTTCGTAGGTAGAATGCTACGTGCTAATCGATAGTTGTATAATTTTCACAATAAATGTTTTATATCTACTTTTAAATTTGATGTCTTTTTGTTTTCAATATATTATAATACTAATATCAAATTAAGTTTCGGTTGTTAAAATAAACACGTATTTAGTTTTCAAATACATGACATCACAAAATGCCGTCGGGCAACACACCTTTAGTTTTTTTAATAAGTATATAAATTTAAATAAAAAAAATATTTAATCAAACTTCAGTACCTAGTGCAAAGGGCAAAAAATAAATTTAATGTAAAAAATGTAGAATCGAACAAAAAAATATAATCGAAAACATATTTCCTAATAATCATTCTCGATTAGTTGATACGTTTTTTTACAAAAAAACTTAATTCCATAGCCAAAAATTTTGTAACATATTGGTTATTCTATTTCACTAGAAAGCTTGTTGGAGATGTTGTGGCATCTACCACGTTTTCTACATATTTATATCTATAGAAACACAAAAAAATAGAAATTTAATCATTTGAACCTTAAGGTTTGCTAGAGGGTTCATTGACATAAATTAATTATGTTTATATCTTTCTTAGACCGAGAATTAAACCTTCGACCCCTCACTTGCAAAACGTGTATGTTAACTACTAGTCAGCCTAGTTGAATAGGGAGTGACTAGGTAAGTATATGCCTATAATAAGAAAGGGTGAATAATTCAGTTTCAATTTATTGTAATACATATAAATATTCTTTTTCGAACATAAAAGTTTTTAGACAAGAAGACACTCAATTCAATTCAGGATATCTGGATTACTAACCTAACTTACTAAACAGATCATAAGTATTTTACATGGTAGACTTTCAGACCGTCGGCGTTGGGAACTTAACGAAAAAACTATTTTCTGCTGTCGTTGAACTTTCATGAAAAACGATTAATCATTTATTTACTTTCGACTTGTTGAACGGTAGGTTATGGATTTAAAAACAATACAATGATGGTGAATATCTTCAATTAAGAATATGAGCAGATGTTTTAAATCAAGGCCACACCACAAAATCACTTAGATAGTGAAAAAAATACGTCTTCCCAATTTATAGTATTTATAGTTATACAATAAAGTTTAAATTATGTACAAAATATTTAATCATAATAAAATATACTATTTCTGTACCGTAACGGCATATCCCACAAGCGGGGTAGCCAGCAGGTCGGAATAACAGAAACATAAATCTAAAATATAAATCGACGGAAAATTACAAAAACAAAATCGATATACATATATGACTATTGATGGAAAAAATAACATTTTATGAAAAGTGTGCACATTTTTAATAATTAGTATGAGTCAATAGGTCAAGATGCTTTTTTTAAAAGTTTCAAAGTATTAAAGATAAAAAGTTTCAATATAAGCTTTATAAAGTTAAACACTAAACATAATGGAAAACGAGAGCTGCGTACTTGACTTTAATCATTTCTACAACAGTTAAATTAATAATCGTATTTATTTGAAGAAGTGAAATAGATATAGACTAGTCCTAGATATTGCTAAGTGTCTTCCAGTCAATTCAATTTATGTGAAACATTATTTTTACAACTAACGACAGTAATTCAATTATTTTTACCTATCATCTTACTTATTTCATCAAATTTGAAAAATATACAGAAATATTCGTAAAATTATCTTTGGTTGGATAAAAATGTGAACTGCACATTGAAATGTAATTGTTTAATGGTGCAAGAAAAATGTAATGAGAAAATATTTTCCAACAAGGCATTTTCTATAAATATCTAAAATCAACAATTTTGTAAAAATAAACCAATGTTCTTCTCGAAATAACTGAAAAATACCTTATCTTACATTTGAAATCAATATTTTTGTTTATTTTTTCTCTCACACTTATTATAAATAAGGAATATCAATCACAATCAACTAGCCACTATTCCAATTTCACAAACAAATAACTATATAAAATACACAGTTTCCTTTATAAATAAAATATGTTTGAAAAATTGGTGCACCTATTTTCAATTCCACAAACATATATTTCAAATTGTTTAACTATTGAACGGAGCAAACACAACATGTGTCTCTATCAGTGCAATTAATATAAAGTAGGTATGTTTTAGTTTTTGATGTGTTTTTAGAGCATAATATAAAATTACGAAAACTAAAAAAAAATGGAAATTTTGAGAATATAAGATATTTCGAGAATTGCATTGTTATGTTTTTTTACTGTTCTTTTGACTTTTTTTTAATTGTTGTGTCTTAGTTCATTATACTGATGGGAACATTATATAACTTATGTATTTAAATTGTAACTTGGAGAGTCTTTCAAAAAAAGGTTACGCAATATAATAGCATAAAACGTGGTAAACAACGAACATAATATGTGGACAACACTATCTATACATTCTGGAAAGTAGTTTGATGTGTACATTATATTAGTTACAATTGATTTTAAATTAACATGCACACAACAATATTAATAAAACAAATAAAATTGTTTGGAAAACTTTTAGAAAGCTATGATAAAAACTTTTTCGAAACACAAACTCAACTTCAATTTCATTTATTTTCTAACAGAATAGCTTTTTAAAATTTTCACTATTAAATTCAAACGTTATACAAAAATATTGAATTTTCTTAAAATATTATAAATATAAAATAATAGTAATTCAACTGTTTACCTTTTCTGCCAAGCCGACGCAGCAACAACCAGAAATGCAATGCCTGAGAAATCACCCGTGTCAATCCTTTTTATCATTGCCCTAGCTCTTGTACAGAGTTTACAGAAAGGGAAAGAAATATACAAACTTCAGGAAAAACTACGTCCATCTCTTTCAACATCAACCTTTCGTAAGGAAAATTCTGCTACGTCGAGTTAAATAGAACATGTAGTAGAAAAGGGGAAATCGTTTCGTTTTGTGTAAAGATCAAACAATATACCCAGTTTACCACACTTACTGTTTTCCATTTTGAGAAAATTCACATGCAGTGATATAAAAGTTCATACTATGAATATTAACACTGTGATATTATCATAGATAATATTTTTCCCCCGATTACAAGTGATTATAATAATCACTCTTATGCAATATTTTTGGGTATACTATCATACAGGGTGTCCTCCTTGCGTCCTAAAATTCAGAAAACACTCAAAATGATACTTGCTACCAGATATCTATTTCCAAGAGCACATAACCTTGACAACTATTTTCTTTAATTATTAAATAAATATCAATTAAAAATAATTTTATATTAATTAAGTGTATACGCGATGATCTCGCTCTATTCATTGCAAATGTATTTGTAAGTATAATTGCTTTTTATCAACGTATATTAAGAAATTGATAAATACTGAGTCATAACATATAGTTCCACTTATAAATTATTTTTTAGATGTTGGAACTATTAAAATAAAATAAATTTTTGTCATTTATTTCTGAAAAATATTTCGTTTATTACTTACTCATGGTTACAAATACTACTACAACATCATGGCATATCCCACAAGTGGTGTAGCCAGCAAACCAGCTGCATATTATAAAAATGCAAGCTGTCTTCTCCGTGCCACCAAAAAATTAAGACATTCAAGATGTAAAATAATGCTCTCCTTAATAAGAATTAAATAATAAATTATTAACACTCTAACGTATATAGGTAAGTATTTTCCGTAATTATTTTATTGATAATACATTAAGTTTCTATCTTAATTAATTGTGAGATAATTATTTATCCAATAATACTCGTATTATGTTTGAACAACCCGAGTACATTATTGACTTTATTCATAATCATATTGTTTTTCTCACAATACTAGTAAATACATAACAAAAAATCTGTTATAAGGTTTGATGGACTTATTACTGATAAAGCTTTGCACCAGAATTACGTGTAGGATGATGTACAATAAGTGTTTGTACCTGAATATCTAGTATATAAATTATTAGTTACTAAATTATGTATGTTTAAAGATAAGCAATTTATTAACTTGTTTATGCACTCACTAACAATTTTTTTTCATATTGCACTTAAGTAACTACATACTTGATTTATCTTTCTATGCAGTCTATGAATGGAATCGACAGTAAAGAAAAGGTATCTTACTCTTATCTGTAAATTTTCGAGTGTCTTGTAAAAGCTTGTATTCGTAAAATATCTTGTATAAAACATTTAAAAACTTCGTATCTCACTCATATTGAATTTTTTATTGGCACTGAGAGGACAGCTTGTATGTTTATTACGTGTTATAAATCCTCTGACTATCACACTTGTGACGGGAAATGTCGGGTTGGTATAAATGAATACATGAATGAGCAAAATGAAATTTATAATCTTTTTAAAATTGTCTTCGTTTGGTTGTTATACATGTTTATTTGTTTTGTGCATTGTACATAATATGTATCTCGTCGCTATAAATTCCATAATACAAAATTCGTATCTTAGTTTGGAACTAATCCGTATAAAAGTTGAAGTAATTAGTGAATACGCAGAATATAATACCTTATTATGATATACATAGTATACTTTTACACTGTATAGTATACAAATATTATTTTACAATGAGTGTATAGACTAATTAGCTAAAACTGAGTATATCCTATTAAAACCTCTGAAAAGTTTCTTAATACCTACAAGGATAATATACAATAAAAGCAGCTTGATGGTATATAAGTAATAGAGTTGGCCAACGCGTCGATTGCGATTGACCGGTCGAAGACCAAGCTAATTCTAGTCGATCGTCGAAAATTCTATAATGGTATGTTTTTTTTCGTAATTTTCTGATTTTTGGAATATTTAATTTTATATTTCGTTACAAAATCCCTATTTCCATCTTATTTACTAGAAAATTGTGCAATTTATACATAGTGTCTGTCTAATTATTATGTGATGTACTTTGCATGACTATACGACAAATAAAATAAATATCTAAATATATTTGCAGCCTTGACCTAGATTTAAGGAATCTTAGGCCTCACCTACTAAATATATTGGTACATTGATTAAAGTCGAACAAGAACAATTGCGTTAAAAAAAGTAGCTCCCGACATATGAAAGTTTGGCCATCCCTGGTATATAAGAAGGAGACGGTACCGTTAATGAAGTAAATAATTTGAAAATTTGTTAAAACTGTTGCATAAAATAAGGAGTAGTAAGCGTCGGAACACCTAAAACTTCTTCTCTACCCTGCAAGTGATACATATCTCGCGATTGAACCATACTTATCGTAATATATATCATATAAACACTTTAGTAGATGTGAAAATTTCAGTTTATACGAAATAATACTAATACTTCTCTAGTAAAAATGCAACGACGACATTTTATAGTCGTATAGCAGATTCAAAGGTCACGTGGTTGAATCCTGTAATGAACAATAGCTAAGAAATTGCAAAACAATATCGGTTTGTGCCGGTAATGGCCTAATGGTTAGAGCACTCGACTCGTAACACAGAAGTGCTGGGTTCGATTCCTAGTAGGAGCGGTTTGCTGGATGAAGTAGCTATACAGCGATGAGTGAGTCCACCCGCTCTGAAAGGATTGATATGGGAAAAGCATAAGAGAGATATGTAGGTGGAATTGGTGAATGTTGCCAAATGTTGGTTAAGCTAGCCTTTAATTATAATACCAGCGCTTAAGCCAGTACCTATATATACTTTCCTGGTTTCTTTACACCAATTCATTTATATGAGTAAAAATATGTGTATTTATTTTACGGCTTAATTATTGCTTATTTTCCCAAAATAATAATAATCTTAATTGCACAAAAAAATACACAATTGTTAAAAAAAACATGACAACATTATTACTGAGCAAATAATTTTGTGCAATAGGCGAGTTTATCACAAAAAATCTTCCAACTATCCCTTATAAAATATATCCAAATATTAACGTTAAACAACAATCCAATATTGAAAAATCTGTAAATCTCAGGGTGGCTAAAAAGGCCACTTTATATGAATCATAATAGGATCATATTAGGAATTGTAAAACGATTTAACGGCAACATTTCACCAAATGTGAATTGTAGATGAATTGCTCAATGTGGCCATTTTAGGCCCCCAGAACTTAAGTGAATATTAGCAAAATAATATCGTGGGTTCAATGCTAGAACTAGACAACTCAAATTTGATCATTTTGAATTTTATATTTTCGATGTTTGCCTTTAATGTTTTGAGTAATTTCTAACAATAATTATGAATTGAGAGGGTTCCTTATACTGTTATTAAAGTGTTTCAATAATATATATAATATTAATTACTATCCTTCTGAGTGTAATATCGTGATTTATCCACTCCCTCAAAACTATTGATTTTGAATTGTCTAGTTCTAGCATTGAACCCACGATATATCCACGTCACTTCTTTGTTATTTTCATAATTACTCGTACTATCTATTGATTTGTTTGTTATAAAAATAATCAGAACAGTATAACGTACTGAACATACTTGTGTAACTAAACAAAATATTTGTGACCCCATATTCAGCTGTTTAATGAAGATGTTATTAATAAAAGGAATGTTTGATGATAAACTCAATATAAATATTATGTTATCAATATTTTGACACTCATATTATAAACAACCAAATAAGTACTACAGTACTCGTATAGAGTAGGTGTATTGATGTACTTGTTAAAGCACATGATTTAGAATGAATCATGAAATGTACTTTTTCACTTTCACTATATTCTATGTAGCATAAAAAATTTAGATAGTAATTCTATCCCAAGGCGAAACTTTTGTGTCCATCACATTTTTTTTTAAGAAATGTTACATCGTTTTCCTATATTAAATTTTATAAAACCGAAGAAACTATTGAATGAACTTAATTTAATAGGATAAACGTTTTAAAATAAGTTTTTATTATGAAGACCACAAACAATATTTAGTAAAGATGAATTTCAATAATACCGCACAGACAATAATTAATACAAACAATGCAGGAGTCTACACCTATTTCATATCAGTACAAGTACGTCAAAAATTAAGAAGTGTTAACCAGGGTAGGCGAAAAAAGGCAACTCCTTAAGAGAATCAGCCAACAACGAGCTAACTGGATTGGCCACAACATCAGGCACCCAAAAGAATGCTCATCGCCATCGCGGAAGGTAGGACCGAAGGCACAAATGGCTGAGGCCGACCAAAAAACGCGTATATGGACCAACTGAAGAGAGACATGGACTGTGACTCATACGTAGAGCTGAAGAGACTGGCTGAAAATAGGGAGGAATGGAGAAGAAAATCCTAACTCGTTGCAGACTAATCCATTGTAACTACAGATTGTAACTCATTATATGTATATATACAAGAACACTGAACAGCAAATAGCTGTGATGCAGTTTAAAAGTAGACAATTATTTTACATAAAAAGTTTTGTTGAAAAACCACCGCAAGGGCCCATTCAAGAATCATAACACCTCCAGATTAATAGGGTCTTTAACCTTGCCATGAACACCTTCACACTTTCCAGAGTTCGCAAATGATAGAGAATTTTGTTCTACAGCAACGGAAAAGTCACGCAAAAGAAACGGTCTATTGACATAATCTGTGTTAGAAGCCCCAAGTGATTTTTGCCTTCCCGTTATCTCCTCAGAAATGCAGAACTCCGAGATGTTCCGTATAAAAGGTTATTTCCATGGAACACCCAGCAAAGAATTGGTCTCCCACTCTTTTTGGTCAGTTTTCAAATGTCCTGTCAAATTTAGGTGAAAAATAAAGACATTTTTACATCTTAGTACAGTTCTCAACATAGTTTTGTTTTGAGAATGCCCAATGATAGTTGGTCAAAAAGAGTGCTGTTCTTCCGTCCGCAAGGGTTCCGTCGGCCCGGGCGTCCCTCTTTCACAATACACTGTTCCTATGACAACAATATCAGGGTGCAGGGAATGTCGTGGAAAGAGGTGACGCAATTGGCGCAGAGACGCTATGAATGGAGGAGGCCGGTTTCTGCCCTGTGCTCCCGAGAGGAGCTTTGAGGGCGATGATGATGATAATGAACACAGTTCTCTGCATAGTACGGAGAACAGTAATAATATTACCTTCATGTGTCTTAAAGGACCATGGTATAAGAAGTAAAACTGTTACAAGACTATTATCAGACTACAAATCAACTTAATCTGTGGATAAAAACCATTTTTACTTCGTGCCTCAAACCATCATCGTGATTGAAATTTATTTCATAAAACAACAATAAAATTGCAAATAATTCGATCTTGAATAATACAATACAGACACATTATAAACTCTATGATCGAAATTTTACTGTACTTATAAATAATATGTACGTCACTCACAAAGCATTCGTTCACGAAAGATAAAGTTATTTTACTTTATAAAAACGACTCAAATATTCTAAGGATTGTAAGATCCAAATAACTCAAAGACGGTGGTCTAATTGGCCAGTAGCCTTATAGTGTAGTCTCTGAATTTATATCGAGAAATGCAAAAATTTTCACGAGAAAACAACAACCTTCACGAGACAAGCATATTTCTTTCTGTGACGATCTTATTACAAACTCAAATTAATCTTCTTAAAAATAAAACTATTTTTTTTTATGATATTTTCTTTTCATCCTACTCTCGTTTACTTAAGAATAAAGATGTTTTTCATTTCTACCCGTAGTATTTAAATTTGCAAAGATTCACATTTTATAGAAACAGTAAAACCTCAACTGTCAAATCGATCAACAACATAACTGAACTTTTTATTCGGTAAACCAGAAAATTTCTAACTACATCTTCTAATAATGTTCTGTACATTTTTTTCGACAGCATTGAGTAAAAATACTTGTTCAATTATTTTGTTAATAGTCACATCACGTATTTTCCTTTTCTTTACGTGCTGAAAGAAAAAGGTTAAAATTAAAGATTTTTGAGAAATGTTTTATGAACTTGATATAATTTTACCTTCTATTTTGTGGTATTCGGTTGATTTTAGAAGATTAATTCACACATACTGATTGGAAACATTTTAACAATACGTAAAAATGTAAAATCCGCACGGAATAACTGTAATTCTATCTATTACGACTGGCTAAGTAACAAGCTTCTCATCAGCGTCATTCCGAATTAATGCTGTCAAGAAAAATGGAAAAAGTAAAATTTAAAATTTTCAATAATTTAAAAAGAATTAATAACACTGTTATATTTTCACTATATTTATAAAGATTCTTACGTTTTCATCCACTTCAATGGGCATTCTCAAAAGTCTTAATAAATACAGTGAAAATATAACGGTGTTATTAATTCTTTTTAAATTATTTAATATGTTTCATTACAGTGTAAACACAAACACCCTTCAACAATTAAACAATTTATTTTGATGAAAATTTTGAATTTTTAAAGGTTGAGTAGCTGGGGCAACATAGAAAGAAATATTTTGTAAGGTTTTATTTTAACCAGGGTTAACTCTATTCTCAGACTAGAAATGGATAATAAGTCAGGCATAATATGCATTTTTGTGAGTTTGAATTTAGAATATTACAATGAGATGAATACTGGATAAGAGAATACTGTTGCGCCAGTAAATTTAGATTTGGAATTATTTTATAATGCAAACAAATATTTCGGATGAATGATTTCCTGAACTGATTGAACGATAGAAATGAGGGAGCATGTATGATGAATTCTACAAACACTAATAAAATACTCGTGTGTGCTCAAATAAAGAAGTATAAAACATTCAAAACTTTTTGTTTACACTGTAAAGATCTTGAAAGAACCATCGAAATTGTTATGATTTTAGAGATTAAAATGTGTTCTTAAAACTTGTTTCAAAGTTTCATTTTTTTTCTCTTAAAGTAAAATAATAATCGTGAATTGTTTTACCAAAGAGCAGATGTTTAGAAAACAAATTAATTTTATCCCAAAACAGAAGAACTGATGTTATGTTTTAATCTTACCCACTCAATCTACATATTATGTACCTACCCATAAATACAGATGACAGTATTTTTTTTGTTGTGATAGCAGAGTAGATAATTATGAAATATCACCTATCATGTCATGTCGCATAAAAATACTTTATGAAAATATCACAATAAATGGAATAACTGGTAGATATATGTAATAATGTTCTCTACATATCCTGTAGGTGTCTGTACCTTTATGAATAACAAAGTAGTTTTATTACGAGAAAACCTGCATATGTTTTAACAATAAACAAAGTCTTGTAAGGTTTTATATGTATGTCCAATATAATAGGCTGTAGATTTAAGGAATTGCATTGCCTCCCATCTGCAAGTCTGACGTCTAATAAATATTTTACGTCTTCCTAAACTACATAAACTTTAAAAATATTCCACAAGTGGGGTAGCCAATGGGCTAGCTACATACATAATTTATTACACCGCATTCCTTGCGAGGAAAATAGTAAAGATCAAACGCCACTTACTCCTGTCCTTTTAGACTTTTTGCTTCCATCACTTCCATGTAATTCATAGTCTGTATTACATGTTCGTCCTCTAGAATCTACTTTACTTAGTAGACTACCGCATCGTGAACTAACTTCATATAATAAACAAGACTTTAAACTATGTATGTTCTTTTCTATCTATCCAAACCATCACGACAAACTCTACAAGCCGGGCAGCCGGTAGATTAATTTAACTGCACGTAATCAATATGCCAGTCGATGTCGTCTACATGTAATTTAAAAAAATAAAACATTCAGTATGGATGACTCATTGCTTAACGATAACCCGAGAAATCGCAATACACAAGAGCGATGGCGAGATCTCTGGGCAACAGCAGATACCTCCAGAGGCTACCTGGTGACCGACCCAACTCAACAACAGCCCGGGTTCTCTCTAACCAGAAGGTCTTGGTGCAGGCTCAATAGATTTAGGACTGGAGTCGGCTGCTCGGCAGCAAATCTGCATCAGTGGGGGATGGCTGATTCACCCACCTGCCCATGCGGGGAAACCCAGAGCATGGACCACATCGTAGAGCAGTGCCCCCTATATTCCTTTGACGGGGGACTGAGAGAAATACACGACGCCTCGGAGGCAGCCGTACAATGGTTGAGTGAGCTGGAAGTACGGGTTTAAGGCTATAAGAAGAAGAAGAAGAAGATTGCTAAACTGATGATATTAAATATTTTGTTCGTGATGTTATCTGATAATATGTAAGTATGCTTCAATTCGGCTAAATATATAAAAAAGTCAACTGTTTCCCTTGAAGGAATCAAACATAAATTAATTAAGAGGAAAGTAATTTGCTACTGCCTTTTATTATACGAAATAGGATTAATTGTATTATAAATATCCTAGTCTAACTTATTATATTTTACTAAATCAAATCTCTACCTGTGCATATGTGAAATCACATAACTTATAATAATACATATGTAATATAGATAAATAAGTGCAGAGCCGGCTGGTGAGGTGCACTAGTAAAGGTACGGTGGAATTTATTTTAAAAAAAATATCTTCATTTACAAAACATGAATTTCCTTTCTCAATTTTCTCAATATGATATCGATTAAATATGCACATTATTGTTGAAATAGTGATAATTTTTTTGGAGGATTGGAGAAGGGGGAACCGCCGTTGCATAAGTGGCAATTTAGGAAAGTATTATGGATTATCAGCTATCAATATCATATAATCTGTATTAAATCACATACATACACCCGTCCATAAAATAAGATATTATTAACAAAAACATAGCACTTCTCTTTATTATGTATTGAACCGGTTTTTTCGTTATCTAAATATATAAATAATTGTGCTTAAATATAAGTGGCGTATGATCACAGAGTATATTGCTTAATAAAAATACATGTGTACGGTTTGAGAAAGCATTATAGTCCACTATAAAGTTTATATGATGAATGAGACAATGAGAAAAGTTTGTCTAGGGCGCTTCAGGGGGCGAAGGAGCATCAGCGTCACTAGAAATCACTAATTTACACCTACACGAATGATGTTCACGATTTTCGGTACCGAAAAAAATGTAAAAAAGAAGAAATTAAAATTTATATAAAATATTCAGACTTTATGAGAATATAGGAATAGGTACATTTCTTTCTTTCTTTCAATATCGATGTTACTAGGTATTCAGCTAGTATATCAACAATTAGAGAACGATATCCTCAAATAAACCTATAATATATTTTATACTCCAGATAACATAGAAGAACCTTATCTTATTAAAAAGCAATAATTAATAATGAATAAGAGTAATATAATCTTTAGGTATTTAGATATAATAAAACACCTACGCCTACACCTACGCGTATGATAACTGTTTAAAAAGTTACTACGAGAAAATATTTACAATCTTAAGATTTTTCTCCCAGCCAATGGTCAAACTTAAATTACATAGTTCCATAAACAGTCCAGTAAAGTTATTCCAGTCCTAAAAGCTAATGATAAATTTCTCGGCCAGATGATTGTGTCGGTGGTCACTTCATGAAGAATTGTATATCCTCCCAATTGAGATCATGTATAGTCTAATTAATTATTGTCTGACCTATTTAATGATCAGAATGGGTTTCTCTAAATTTAAATGGATTTTTCCAATCTCTATTATCTGTCTTCTTTGTTATAGTGACTCTGGTTTATGTTATTTTTGTTTGGGTGCGTATGGAACAGGTGAGTATGGGTTACAATGTAAAACATACAATTTTATTCATAATAAACATTACACTTCATAAAATAAAATGTTTTTAGGTTATGACGAAATTAAAACATTAATGTTTTCTTTTACTAAATATATGTTCTTTATTGACAGAGACGTCTTTCGTCTTATAATCCTTTCCTCTCGATAATGACGATAGTAGACGTCTCTCTCTCTCTCAATAATAAAAACATTTATAGAAGAAAACATTTTTGTTTTTTAATTTCGTCATGGATATTTTTCTAAAAAAAAGATGTAGGTACCTATCTGGATTTTTTTTATAAATCCAAATAGAACCTTATACACCTTAAGCGTGAAAGGTGAGTTCGCCGGCAACTGGGATCGAACCGCGAACCTTATGTTTATGAGACCGAGAACCTACTACCTAAACACCGACACAGTAAATAAGTTTTTAAGCTACATTGGCAAATGGATTTAATAGAGATTGTGATAATCGTAAGATTATGGTTATATTCATGAATAAAGTGATAATTTATTCATGTATATTATCACAACGATTATAAAATTAGCTAAGTATCAAGAGGCATATCAGAAATATCTTTATATTTGAATAATATAACGGATCTTATTTACAAGGAATCTTTAATAATATGTATTGATTTGGTATAATAATTTACCAACATGGTAATTAGCAAAATCCCTCTTGACGTTAGTAAAATTATTTAATAATTTATTATTCTGCATACCTGTATATATCTTTAGCATTTTAATGCAAGTACTTACTTACTAACTTACTTACTGCTAGCCCTCTTCTCTCCACTGCTGGATATAGGCCTCTTCAAAACTTTTCCACACTTTCCTATCTCGAGCAACACGATACCACTGTTTTCCCATCACCTGGACAATATCGTCAACCCATCTTTTTTGGGGTCTTCCTACTCTTCTTTTGTCCTCCCACGGCCTCCACTCAAGAATTCTGGAAGTCTATCTGCCACCCTCTCGTCTTACCACATGACCAGCCCATTGCCATTTTAGCTTGGAGACTTTATCAACAACGTCAACAACTTTTGTCTTTTGTCGGATGGTTTCATTTCTAATTTTGTCTCTCAAGCTGATACCCAGTATTTGTCTCTCCATGGCTCGCTGTACACTCCTCAGTTTTTGTTTGCTCACAAGTGTTAGCGTCATAGTCTCTAGCCCATATGTAATCACTGGCAGGACACACGAATCGTAAAGCTTTCTCTTAAGACTTATGGGGACCTCATTATGTATTTTCAAATATACAGTTGAGTTTTGAGAATGCAAGTACCTACATATTATCATAGGAGATAATGATATTTTTGATCCTATGTATTACAAAAAAAAAAGTAATTTTGAAATTTAGGCAAATACCGATGTAAGAGCTTCCCGCACTTTTCTTTAATTGTTTGAGTATCAGGTAAAATGTAGATATTCGTAAAACGTCACAAACATGAAATTTAACATAAATCTTCAATTCAGCGATGAGGCACATAACCCGTCTCAAACGACTTACGGTACACAGAGGATTACTATCAAGTTTATTGCATGCAGGCTACCTCACTTATGAGAGATTCCATGTTGGTATAGATAGGTAAATGTTTGATTCAATGTACTTACCTACTTACTTTTACTAAAGATTTTTATATTTGTATTGCGATTTGGGTAACCCATGCCATTTAAGATTGTCTCTATGGCGTAGACGTGCAGAAATTCAGAATACCTACTTTAAATTCACCTTCTGTTTATTATTCTATATATTTTATTTACCAACAATCTTAACGTGTGACTTAATTTATTGATTCAGCCTACCAATCAATACCAGGGATTTTTTTACAAGTTTAAAGGATAAATACTTACTCTGAAGACAAGATTTTTAATCAAATTTAAATATTGAATAAACCAAATGTCAATTCCTCATTGTTGATTTAATGGGTTTATAACATTATTGACACATTACTTGAGAATTAATTTGACGACACCTTCGTTAATAATAAAATTTAATTGTAAAAGTCGTTATTCCGGCAAGTTGTATGAACGTAAAGTTAAATTAAACTGATATTTACACGAATTAAGTAAATGAAGTATTTATCCACCTCTTGAAATGATACTTCTCACATAACCTCCACTTACATTTGAAATATACGTGTAATAACATTAACGAAGTGAGTCCCACCTCACAGCCATATTTCTCAAGAATCGCAGGCTCCTATTTATCCGCACATTCAAACCAAAATTGTCTTCACAAATGGGCCAGACAGCCATTGGACAAGTCAGAAGGGCCAACACGCTGAAACCACCGTTGTGGGTATCTTTTAAAGTACTGCTCTCTCTTCTATACCTCTTTTTAGAGGACAGGGATCACAGGAAACATAAGTAAATTTATTAAAAAATAACAGAATACAAAAGTAGGACAAGAATAACAGAAGATGACAAAAATATAAAACAAAACAGAAGTCAAAATATAAATATTAAAAACTTAAGACTAGTATGTAATTTTAAATATAAGTGGTAAACAAATATTGTACATTGCACATCGTATACGTACAGTGTACCTGTACATGTTGGTAAATTACAGAAAGCCGGGGTAACGAATCCAGAGACGTGTTGTAAGCCCTTCAAAGGCAACGAACCCGAAAGCGCCCGCATGGTGTGGAAACATAACCCTCCCGACAGAGATATCCGTCACAAACCTACTCTCCTCCAGGAGGGCAATGGGCAAAACCAAACCTAACACTCTCCCGCGTCAGGAAGAAATGAAGAAGCTGAAAAAAAAATGTATAGAGAGCATATACATAAACAAACATTTACAAACTGGCTGTAATATTATTACGAAATTGATATTGAAATGTAATACAATTTATTATTGACATCTTTTCCAGAATAATAATTATAGCCACCTACAATAATTTCTTGCACATAATACTCTTAAGTCTGTTTATTTTACAAAATAATAATTTTATAAGACAAAATTATTGTGAGCTTTAGACGATGTTAAGTATTATTTATTGTTTGTTTTGTTTACTGAAGTTAGTCAATATTAGATCAGGATAATATCATTCTCAAATAGACGGGGTATTAATAAAAAAATAAAGGGATTAAATTGACACAGACGCTTTCATTTTTATGTGGAAAATGGACAAAAAAACGGACGTTTTTTTTATTTGTGTAATTGAAGTTTTTTATATAATCGCTTACTAATTACATACCTATGTACTTTTATTTCTACAAATCATAATTGTTTTAATTTATTGTGTACATATTAAATATCTATAATAATACAAATGTTTAAAGACACATTTGTAATGTAAACATAATAATTTTAAATAAATACAAAACAAAATGTACATTTCTTAATCGAATTAGAAGTAGTATAAATTAAAAAAAAAAAGAATTGTTTCAAATGTTTAATTTATCATTAAGATTCATGATGAAAGTTAAACAGCCACGAATTTTATCTTACAAACATTAGAAAAACTGACAGTCTATTTAATAATATTATGGTAACAATTTTGTAGTAATCTAATTCTTCTTCACACCAATACTTTAAGACCACAATACTATTATATTTATAATTTTATTTTATTCTTTTTCCACATCATCATTTACATAACAAAATCAATAAAGCAATCTACATTAAGGGGCCTTTTTAGCAAAAACGATAAAACACTAAATTTTCAACAAGTTTGGTACACAAACTCTCAAAACTTGTTGACCCTACGAACATTTTGATTTGATAAAATATGAAAACAAATATTAATTACCAATATCAAACTTTAACATTAAAAAAAAACTTGATTTTGGCTTCATAGTATTCGTTTATAAAAAAGCATATTTCTAAAAATCGAATTCGGGGGTGTGTTTGGTACATAAATGCACGAGAATCCTACAAATTTTCATATATTTTTTTTTAATATTACGAATACTCAGATAGTTATTACAATTATAGAACAAATAAATTATATATTTTTTTGTTTTTTTTTTCATGGATATTGACCGATTTAAAAAAAAAATTTGATAAAATTTCTCATCTTTTGGAACCAAAAATCACCACATGAACTCGATTTTTTGTATACTAAAAAAAGTTTGCTAAAATTTATAGTATTTATATGCTTGATAGGATGAGTAAAAAAAAATATTGTACAAATAATTTGTATTTTGATATAACAAAAAGTACCTTAATATATCTCGTCAGTCTGCGATTTATTTATTTTTTAGTATAAACTAATATTGGTAATAAATATTTGTTTTTTTTTATTTTATCAAATCAATATGTTCGCAAGGGTCAACAAGTTTAGGCACTTTTTATATCAAATTTGTTGAAAATTGAATATTTTACCGTTTTTGCTAAACGGGGCCCTTAAGAAATGTGATGATATGCAGTAGAGAGATTATCACTACATTAGTGATTTCTTCCATCTAACCACGTAGGTATAACCTTCTCTTCGATTGATACAGAAAAAGTGTGTCTAAAGTATGCACATATTATTATGTAAATGGTGTTCAGGTGTATTAATTGCTTTCCAGGTAATCGATAGCACCATTTCATGGCTAATAACAACTTCAAATGAGATATTTACATATTTCCAGTAACGTATTTCATGAAACCATCATAGAGTATTGACCATAGAGCATCTCACCAGAATGTAAACTCTAGAAAAACATTAGTTTCATTCATTTATTATTGCATTCAACCTTCACTGTAAATTCACATATCTTTCCTTACTTTCTGCCTTCTATTGGCTAAAAGTAATATGGTATAGTACTTCCCTACTGTAAACTAATTGCAAACAATTTTAGACAAAAATCAATCAATTGGCATACAGAGAGCGAGTATGTCGCAAAATCATACTTTCTTGCAACTTATCCAATTATTTTCAGCATTCCCTTCGTTAAAATAATAATATTAAATCAAGCACTGCCTCAGAACAGATAAAAGACAAAAAATTAGTGAAACAGAGAAGTTGCGTTTAGTCGCATTGATTTTTAATTTGAGTTAATGATGAGGTTGTTGGAAAAAAGCTAAGAAGTCAAATACGGATGACATTTATATATTTATGTATCTTTTTAAATTATAGAATTACAAAATCGTGTACGAGTATTTTGTGACGAGAAAAGCTATAAATTTTCTTAATTTTTTGTGCCAATACTCTTCAATCTTATAGGTACTTCACATATCTACATACATAATTACCTATTTCATTTAATGTACGAATGTACTTATTTTTAATTACATTTTATATTTTTAAATTCAAAATCTACGAATGATCATTCACTGTACATAGTTCAATATTCTGTATTAGCTTGTAATTAAAAATAAGAGTCTATACGGAGGAAATTATCGACAAATGGAAAACTGCTATGTAATGCGTTTAATATCAACATGAAATGAATGTTTTGAAAAATAAAACGAATGCTATTTTTTCTAATAACGTGCTACTAAAAGATGTTTTACTGTACAAAATACTACGAAGAAAGTTCAATAAGTTTTTATTTATTTCATTCGTAACATTAAAGGTTTCCTACTTTTTCTTGTAAGATTTCAAGCACGCTTTAAGGGCCAGCTGTGAAATATCATATTATATTTATTGCAAAAGACCTTTAATACATCTTCAACTCAACGATAGGTTATGGCACCATTTCTGAATTGATCAGTAATATGTTACACTATTGTAAATGTTTTGATGATATGGCATTAGAACTATTTCTGAATATTTCTCTCTATGGATAAAACTCAATTCACTGATTTACTGAGAACTCTGTTATGATTTCAGCAAGATGATTATGTATATATAATACCTACATAGTATCATAATAATATATTTTGTCTTTTGTAAGATGCAGCGTTCGAAAAGATCTATCGGATAACCATGTAGGTTATTGTGATATTCAATAAACGCTCTAGTTGGAATAAGGACCCATAAACCAAAATGACATTTTTAAATATGTACAGTTATTTATAGATTTGAATTGTTTCTCCTTCATTTTTTTACTTAATATGACCAGTTATTTGAATGTTTTATTATTAATTTATAAAAATATATAAAAATACAAATTTAGTATACCTAGTAGTAATAATTCAAGCAGAAATCAAAACAAAATTAATATCAACCCTTCAAACAAAACAAAAATAAATATTAGTGTAACGAATCCAGACAACTCAATGAAATTGCAGGAGTATTGACAAGATATTTCTATATCCTCTGAAAAAAAGGACCCATGGATCTATGAAACATTGTTCTGGCTGCCGCCTAATAGATAAATAAATCTTTAAATAAGATTTAACTAAGAGTATTAACTTTGCAGATGCAATGAAATCGGAACGATGAACTTACAAATAGTAGGTGTATATTCGAGAAAGATAGTTTTTATTTAATTTTTGTAAATGTCAAAAGTTGCTGTCAGGTATATGAAAATATGTATTTAATACTAGTTTTAAGTGGCGGTTTTGTAAATAAATTGATATGTGTGCTGTAAACGTATTGATATGTGTGCTGTAAACGTATTGATATGTGTGCTGTAAACGTATTGATACGTGAGCAAAAAATATACAAAACTTTTATATTCAAAGTTCTTTCGTAGCAATAAAATTCAAAACATGTATGAAGTTGTAAAACGGTAATAAAAGTTATGGTAATTCTATACAATGGTGTCTATTTCAGAGAGTGGTAATATAGTTGATGTTTTTACATTAGGATCTATGATGTGATATCAATTTATGGAAATTTTATATTTGTAAACTAGAAGCATTTAACATGGATGTGGATTAGCATAAAATAATTTTCAAATAAAAAGAAACCTCATTTTCCGGCAGCAGAAGGCGTTTCTTTACTTCTCCATGTGGGTAATTTATCTGTCGGTGCTACATGTTTCGCAGCTCTGGAAAATTCCATTTACATAATATGAAAAAAAATGTTACATATTTTCATCCAAGTTAATCCATTTAAGTACAAATGTGTAAACCTTTTGATAAGCAATTGGCTTGAACCATCAAAACGGTTGATAAAAAACCGGGTTAGTTGGAAGACATCGCATTTTGGCGATAAACTCGCCCTCTGTATATTGAATTGTATAACTGTTATTTTTATGACACTATATTATTATGTAATATTGTAACCAATGTACAGTGAAGAATAAAATAAATAAATAAAATACGTAAAAATAAATAAAATAAATATATTATGACTGAAAATAATCTGCAGTTAAACTCAGTGCTTCTAAACCTACATAGGAACCAAAGGATTTGTGCACGTACGTACATCTTTTTCAGTTTCATCCCCACATACGATACTAAGAATAAATACATTATTTGTTGCTGCTTTCAATATTCAGTCTTCATACCAAATAATGAATCAAGCATAAATCCAATTCCACCTTTCTACATTTATTGTAACTGTATACCTACATACTTTATGATAATATTATCAATGTAAGATTATTCGAAAAGATTTCTACGTAACGATATAACAATGACGAAAATGTTATTCTTGAGTTAGTTACGTATACACTATAATAATAATATATGTGTAAACCACCCACTGACCAAACGATTGTACCTACCTTCATAACAGAGAGATATGGAAAATACGTAAGCAATAATGTACCTGTCTTTTCCTGTACAGGATTCACCAAAAACTCCGCCACGTGTGAAACGTGTAAAGGAAAAATTGTTGCCAGGAATAACTTATACACTTAGGTGTACTTAACTCATTTGAATAGTTTGATTGAATTCATATTTTATCCATTTAATTTTATTGAGCACAAATCGCTCGAACTAAACATATTAATTTAGAGATACGTGCCTAATGTACAATTCGGTCAATTTGGAGAACACAAATTACCCCCTATTCTAAGTTGATTCAATCTAAAATAAAACGTTACAAAATTTTATAATCAAGTTCAATCGCATTCCATATGATACAAATTGTATATAACTCGATCTAATTAGGAACGATTTTAGAGTTTATAGAATACCAATGTAGACTAACTAAAATTAGAACGTAACTATTTTAGTTAGTGCACACTACAAATGAAATAAAATCGGGGGTATTAAAGTAATACATTGTCCTTGCCTTCTGTGTATTTAGTACCTACATTGGAAAATGTGATTTGGATAACTTCAATTATTTGCATTACCTACGTATCTAATAATGATTGAAATCAAATAACCATATAGATATTTGATACCAAAATAATTTTATGCATAGTTTTTTTTATTATTTAAAATTACATGGTATTCTATTTCAAGTGATTTAAATTATTTTTTCAAATTTTACATACTGAAAAGAAAACTTATGTAGATATAATATTATCACCCTGTATATCATTGAGTAAATATACGCACCCAGATATTATAGGTACATATATAGATATTGTCCTGATTGCCTGTTCATGGTTGCTTGCCTTTTCATTAAACCCTTGACCATAGAGAAATATAGTGATGAATTCAAGAGCAAATTGTGCAAAACAGTTTTACATCTAATAATTGCTTTTACTATTATATCAATTTTGTATTGGTTTGGTCATGTGGAACGAATGGAAGAGGAAAGAATGACAAAGAGGATATATTTGGCTGAAAAGAGGGGTGTGAGGAAGCGCGGGCGTCCGAGAACTACATGGCTTGAACATGTAGATCAAATTCTCAAGGACGGCCGTGTTTTGAGTTAGAGAAATCGACGTGCGTGCATGAGAAATTGTATGACTGTGGAGGAGGCGAAAGAAGCGTGTAAGGACAGATTTAATTGGCGTTCCGTTCTCTCTGCCTACCCCACTTGATTTACGGCGTGAGGGGATAGATAGATAGAATAGACCAAATAAATTTTTATTGAAATTTAAACTAATATCATCAATATTAATTAATTAAAAATTTAACTATAAACTCTTTTTAATTTCCACTAGGTACGTTAGATATTAAAATGAAACGTTTTCGCCTATGCTTGTAGGTATCTTCAAGGAATCTGAAATATACTGATAAGTTTTGTTAAGAGTTAATATTATTAATATCTGTATTAAATCTTATAAATATCTGTTTTAATATTATTAATATCTGACTAATAATATAATTTGCAAAGTACTTATTTACGCCGTTTTGTTATACAAATCATAAATAAATAATTTAGAATATCTGGAAAAAATTTATAATTTCCTTATAAAATTTACAAATTACCAGTTAATTGGTTATTTTCCTTCGAAGTTCGGAACTCCTTAGCTGTTTGAAGTAATATTCTATTGTTTACATGACCTTAGCAATTTTTCCTTTCGTAAGAATTCAAAGACAAAACCTTGTGGAACACCTTACTTTTCAGTCTTTTAATGACGTGAAATAACAAACTGTATAGGTACAAGTACCTACTTATTTGGATTTTTTTAATGAAAAATAAACCTATAAAATTTAATTTCATTGGGGTCGTGTCAATTTTTTAGACCCGAAATGAAGGAAACACATTTTTGTAAACCAACAGACAGCAAATATTTTTAAAAATTATACTTTTCCTTTTAAATAATTATTGTAATATTTGTAAACCTAAATAATTTTCATCGCATACTTAATTATATTAGATGTACGTATATGTACAATTGTACATATTTGATCCCCACCTCCGTGAAACCAATATGCATAATCTCTTTAACACCATATAACAATATACAGACAGGGAGAGGGTTGTATTGAATAATTTTCATATAAATATTATTGGACAGTGTTGTTGCAGTATGAGGTTGAAACGTGGACCCTCAAAATGAGTAACATGAACCAGCTGAAGGCATTTGAGATGTGGATGCATCGAAGAATACTTCAGCAATGCAAGGGTTATCCAAAGAGCCAGAGTTAATAACTACCAAAACCTGGAAAGTATCCTATTTAGACTACGTGCTCAAGTAGAAAAATACTAATTGTTGAAATTAATCATCAAGGGTTAGATCGAGGGTCGAAGATGTGTTGAAAGAAGGTGGATTGGCTCCATAATATACAAGAATGGACAGAAATACGGAGCGTCGAGAAGCTGTGTCGGGCTACCCAAGCTAGAGACGCATTCTCATAAATGATAGTCAACGTAGGGGGGAGCGACAAGACAAATGAAGAAGAAATGTTTTTGGGAGTGAGTGAATTGTCAGATGTGTATTTCTTAAACATCACTATTAAAAAAGGTGCGAGAAATATAATACCTTTTTATTTATCATTTTTGTTTATCAACAAAGATATCATAACTTATAAGTATGTGATAACATGTCACTTTTTTGAGAATGTAAACAAATAAATACTTAAATAATTTTGAAGTTTCTACCAAACATTTTTTGCATCTAATTTGATTACTAATTTGAGAAAGAATTAAGCTACATGAAGCGCACGTCCAGTACTTCTAGAAATGGCTTACAGAAGACCAGGCAGACAGCACAGGTGCAGGATAGGAGTACTTAGAGAATGAGGAGCAGAAGGACGAAGGAGCGAATGCAAGACCAGGAGAAAGAAGAAAAAGAAGTAAAATAGTATACCTAATTTATGTGAGAATCATATGAAATCCTATTTTTATGACGTCATAATAAAGAAAGAATCACATACTTTATATTAATATAAAACGCGTACTGTGTTGGTTTACTGAATTAGTGAAAACGATGTATGATACCGGGAGGGTCCATGGCCGCGTGGATAGGCCATCGATTCCAGACGGCATCTAATTGGTGTTCATTGTGATTATTCATTTGTATGTATTGATGTAATGATACTGTGTTTAAATACTAGTAGGTATTATGTATGAAGGTAGCTAGTATTTCATACGTAGGTAGTCTTTGTTGTTTTTTCATAATCGGTTTATATTTTGTAATCCATAGCTTTCCACAAAACATTAAATGAGATTATCCCATTACCCTACAAAAATAACTGTACACCTACACATAATAATATGTATCTAAATATTTTGGGTTACATAAGAAAATATGTTATTAAAATCTCCTCTCAAATATTACTTCATACACAATATTAAAATGACATGAAAACATTATTAAAACAGCATAAAACAAATAGATTCCGTTACACAATACATACTAAGAATATTAATAATAATGTTTCACAATACAATACTAATCCCAGCAGTGGCGATCCTATCTTTTGTGGGACCCCTTATGATAATTTGGTATAGAAATTTCAGAAAATACTAACTTTTCTTAAAACTTTTCAATTTCGTATAATTTAATAAAATTTAAGATTTTTCCATTTTTATACAGGAATGTGGAAGAAAATCTATTTTTTTACCCAACCAGCTTTAAAGATTATAATACTTATATAGATATCTTCCCTCTGTTGCGCGCAAACCCCAATAGCAAGGGTCCCGAGGCGGTTGCCCGGTTTGCCCGCCGTAAAACACGCTACTGAATCCCAGATATTATAATAATACAATGCATGGATAAATGTTTATTAAACATCACGTTATTTTAGCCGCATACATTTTCAAATTTTAAACCTATTGTGTGACCTCAACTATATACAAAATGATTTTCTGTTATAATGAGTGACATTTAAAAAAGCAAGTCACTGAATTTGTTTTAAATAGATTCTGCTTTCTGAGTTGAATCTACCAACGTCAGTCTTTACATTAAGTTTGCTATCTTATAAAAATTTTAATCCAGCAAAGCCTGCTTCACTAGTCCATATGTTTTTATCTAGACAGCCTAATCTATGCAATTGTCAATCTCTTTGTGTCTTTTGGATTCTTAATACTCGCAATATAATCAAAATGAAAGGGGTAGGAATAAAAAGCAAATAATTATTTAAGGTGAACATTTAATACAAGGAATGTAACAGAGTCAAATTATTATTTTATAATATTATATACAATAGATTATTTTTGGGTAAACGTTCAACAACATTCTGAATGAAGATGAAATAAAAGTGTAAGGAGAGTAAATATGACCAATAACTGATTCAACTATAATCTGTTAAATAAAACAATTGCATAAAATAAAGGAAAAATCTTCAAATCACATTCTAATTGTAATGCGCAGTTATTGGCATATCGTCGTTGGTTCTATGAAACCTCTTATGTGCTCCAAACCAAATTTTACAGGGGACGCAAAAAAACTGTTTTAAAGTTCACAGATCAACAAATGTAATCAAATTTATTATCAAATTCATGTAAAAATTTAGACATTTTAAATGAAATTGATAATAAATTTGATAACATTTGTTGATCTGTGGACTTTAAAACAGTTTTTTTGCGTCCCCTGTAAAAATTGTTTTGAAGCACATAAGAGATTTCAAAGAACCGACGACGATATAATTATTATCTCAGAATCAATAGTACTGAAAAATCTTTCTGAAATAAATGTTCCATATGAAGGTTTACTATCAACTAATGAGGGTATCTTAATTTTATGTAATCACATTAAGCTGATATATTTATTATTTTTATAACAACAAAATGAAATGTTACAAACTGTTGATAAACACGAATAAAATACTGTATTTCCAAAGACTTAACTAAAGAATGCAACTATTATATACACAATATTATACAAAGTAAAATATATCACAAAAATAACAGAAAAGGGTTTTCTCAATGCGAAAAAATGACAGTGAAAGGCGGCATCCATGATTAAAACTCTGCATCTGGACTCAGAATGTTCTGTCAGTACATCTAGTAGTCCAACCGACAACTTTAGGATATCAACTGGAGTACGGCAAAACTGTGTGTTGGCACCATTTATTTTTACCACCGACATGGACCTCCTCAGAAAATCTATCGTTGACCCTGGAGGTATACCTCTAGAAGAGTGAAGCGTCTGTGGGAGTGCTGTACGATCTTGAATACATGGATGACTTAGTGCTATTTATTACACAGCTCTGGATGCATTACGGTGCAACACAAATGTTTTATTTTATTTTATTTTGAAATGATTTGTAACTAGGCAGTTTTACAATACATATATAACAACAGATAACAATATTACATAAGTCAAAAACTAGTAAAGTACCTATACAAAAATTAAATACATAAATATATTACCTTTCATACATACAGCGAGAAAATTATATTATTCACCCAATATGTTTTATAAGAATTCATTATGCCTTGGTCTTCCAATCAATGGTAGTCAAATGGAGTACATCTGTAACGTAACATGTACAACTACTGACACCTCACTAATGGTTGAAAATACCCAAATATCCCAGATCAGTAAATTTGGGAATTACGAAAAGGCAAGAGGGTGACCTCTATTCGGGGTCACCAATCCGCATAGGAGCTGTCAGTGGGGTTTCAATAACATGGGTTGAGTCGAGTTTGGAGGGTGTTTGGACTTAGTGTCAAGACAAAATGCCACTCATTCAATGTCTGTATTATCCCAATCCTCCTATATGGTTGTGAGTATTTGCACCTGACCAAGGTTCAAAAACGGAAGATAGGTACTAAGATTCCAAAATAACACTTTAAAACTGAAGGATAATACAGTGTAACTGAATTAACACATTTAATGGATTAACAATGTAATATATAAATTTTTAACTGTAACTTCAACAAACAGTAGCAATACTTCGTTTTCTGCTAAATACATTTTAACTACATTTATGTAAACATTATATAATAAATACAGATGATTATTTTATGCATATCATACAAATTATACTAATAGAACAATACATATTAATTATTTTCACTCATTCAAACAATAAAATGAAATTTGATCTTAAATTGTTAATGAAGGTTAATGTGAAACATTATTTGTGAATTTATTTGCTTACTTATACACTACTGTTGACAATGATTTTTATTTAAAAAAAGACAAATTTGGGTTTAATGGTAAACCTAAATACATTCCGACCACCTTCACTCTAACAGCAAAAGCTTGTGTCATGAAGATGAAGTAGGATGGCAGTGGGATTCAAAACACAAATCAATGCAACAAAATAAAACAAATCCAAAGTGATAAATGTATCTAATAATGCAAAAGTCTATTTTTCAGCAAAGTACTTAATTTACAATTCTATTTCAATTACTGTATAGCCATAGCGGTGAAATAAATCTAGCCACAATTTTGGAGTAATAAATGACACAATTACATTAAATTTATAACTGGATATGGATACACAATAAAAGCATTCATTATCTAATATCAATTTAAATATAATAATATATAATGCATTCATTCATCCATACACGCAATAATTACGAACAATGGTATTTTCGTATCTACTGACTTTCCGAACAACCAAACAATATACTGTCTTTCTACAATTTACACTTTTATGAGTTGCCAGTAATTTAGGAAGCAATTCATTTTAAGTATTCAAGTATAATTCTAATCTGTCAATATTAAGTAACAATCATAATTTACAAATAAAAACATTTCAAGCATTTTCGCTTTTAGTAAATGCAAAATTAGCACAATGCTTCCAGGATCAAAATCAATTTGAAAATGTTTTTACAGATTACTGATTTGATAACGATATATAAGATAAAGATTTCAGTCACAGTCCAAAATATTGTTTCAAATAGGTATGCGATAAATATTTTGAAAAAAAAAACACCAATTTGAGAAGAATCTTTCTAGAAACTATTATGTACTGCAACATCATACACATACAACAGAACTTATATACAGAACAACAACATAACATTTAGTTAATTTAGTTGTCTTTCTTCATACGATTGCTGGTCATTCTGTAAATGATGGAGTCTCTGCCAGGATCCATGTCTCCAATGATGTATGTGATGGCCAAGAGAGAGAATATGAACACAATTGTGAACCAGAAGATAATGTTGAAGATGACTGGATAGTCAGATGTGTAGGAGTCGGCCAAGTTCAGGTTGTCAATCTAAAAGAAAACAACAATTTACATACATGTTTCACCTCTACCCCACTATTGAAAAATGATGTGATGGTTTAGGTAAGTTGGTTGAGATATTTCACCCCAATTTTATAACAAAGTTTTATATTTTATATAGATTAAATATCCATCATTATAAAATAAATATTTATTATTATTTTGTTTTGTGTTACTTACTGTTGAGTAAGACTAACGCACGACCGGTTTCGCGGACTCCGAGTTCGCATCATCAGGTGCTGATCTATACTGTATAGATCAGCATCAGATCAGTATAGATCAGCACCTGATGATGCGAACTCGGAGTCCGCGAAACCGGTCGTGCGTTAGTCTTACTCAACAGTAACACAAAACAAAATAATAATAAATATTTATTTTATTTTATTTGATAATTTAAAATGAAGTGTTACAAAGTAAATGCCGATACAATTAATGAAATAAATATCCATCACTCAAAGATAATAAAATAAGTGGTTTTGATGATTTGCATGTTCATGACATTCACAATTCATGAAAAACGGAAACATGGATATAATATTATTTTTACTCTAAGTTAAATGACAATAAGAAAATAGCATAATTAGAAAAACAATAGATAGAAACCTATGATCCTGAAGTGAAGGAAAATAGAATTGTAAATTGAGAAATCCAAAGAGAAGAATTGTTGAAATTATTAAAGTAAACAGAAAACATAAGGTTTGCGTGGCAAAACTGATTAACATGCAGGAGATTTTAAGAAATATACATTCAGCAATAAGGAGAATGAATAATAAATAATATTATTTTGTATGTAATACCACAATACTTAAGAAACAGAAAGATTTAAAGGACTGTTTATTCAGGGAAATTTTAATGTAATAATTATAACTAAATTATAAGTAAATAAAAAAATTGGATTTATGAATAGAATAAGAAATTCTTTGGATAATGAATCGCGTAGGTTAGTGTATAATTCCATAGTTGCACCACATTTTAATTATTGTTCATCGGTCTTGTTTTTGTCGAACAGGACTGATTTAAATAAATTACAGATTGCACAGAACAGGGCCATGAGAACTATTTTGGGATGTAATAGGTATGCTAGAATTAATGATATGTTGTCAAGATTAAAATTTTTAAATATTAGAAGGATGTTATGCTTGAATGTTTTTGTCCTAATTTATAAGATTAAAAATAAAATGGTGCCACGATACCTGTTGAATAGTGTTAGATATAATTTTGAAATACATGAATACCCCACGAGAGGGCGTGACTTGTTCAGAATAAAGGTGCCGAGACGTGCGAGTACAGAGAGAAGTCTCTTCTACAGAGGCTTCAGACTCTTCAACGATTTGCCGTCACATATAAGATCTGCGCCGAATGTACCGACCTTTCGTGGTGGGTGCATAAAATTTTTGTTAGAAAAAAATAATTTTGATGATTGGGTATCGTGACACCCTGTATGAATGTAATGTATGAATGTTGGGAATGGAAGGCGACTGAGCGAGTGTATTGTTGTAAGTTTAGTAAGTAAGTTAGACTAAAATTTATGTTTGTTATAAGTTATTTTTAAGGTATAATTATAACTTTATAAAATTAAATAAATAAAATAAATAACTATACAATTAAATAATATTATTTTGTATGTAATACCACAATATTTAAGAAACAGAAAGATTTGCAGGACTGTTTATTCAGGGAAATTTTAATGCAATAATTTTAACTATCGGAGTAAAATTATAAATTAATTATTTATATTGCTTCTGGACCACTTTATTCTACAGAAATTTTTGATATTACAATTTTACTTACATGAACAACATTCTCCTCAAGGATGCTCCTTGTACGACGTGTATGAGATGAATCACTTGTGATGACAGCTACTAATACATCTCCATCATATGCCTTCTTGAAGGCTTCATTTAACTTCATCAAAGCTTCACCTATGAACATAACAATAAAAAAAATATTAACAATTTAACAAGAATTTCATAATGCCATAATAGTCATAAAGCTTGAAAAAACTAAGTAGAATATAGAATACGTGAACAATGGCGTAGTAGTAATATTTATCATTTGTATCAATTTATCATTAATTTTACATTGTAAATCTAAATTATGATAATCAAACTCATATTGAACAAATAATAGGCAATAAAATAATTTAAACAAAAAATAAATCTAAATCAATAAAATCCCAAGCTAGATAAATGCTCACAATGTTTGACATACTAAATATCGTAAAAATTACAAATCCACAAGAATGCAGTTGGAGAAAGTACTATTTAGAAAAATAGACAATTCATACTATAAAAACAAAATCAATTGTTAATCACCTAATAGCATCTTTGCTTCTCTGGTGGCAGTAGAATCCACTCCATGAAAGTCTGTCAAGGCATGCAGAGACTTAAACTGGAACCAGAAGAAGTCCACAACATTGTCTGGAGAGATGACCCCACTGGCTACTTTTTGAGTGATCTCTTTCAAAAGTTCCAGCTCTTGTAAGAAGAGGAAGTCCTCATCATTTAACTTAGGTTTAAGTGCTTGCAGGGTGTATTTACCCATCTTTCCGTTGATCTGGCCAAATACATTTTTATACTCGTTAACCTAAAAATAAACAATCACTATTTTTATCCATCCATATGTTTATATCGTTATGACATCTTACACAAGATGGGCATCCAGAAAGCTCAATGCTCGAATATTCACTCTTACATACATCATAACATCTCACACAAGTGAAGTATTCAATGAAATAACTAATGTAATGAACATATAATTGTTCTCTATGTGACATAAATATTTCCTCTTTATACCATGTCTAATTTAAACCTTAGTAAAATTTAAAATTTTATGTTTGAGTAATGCATTTTTCTTATCGATTTTTAACTGAATAATAACTAAGCACTGCCTTTATCAAATGAAAGTACGGTAAATAATTTTCAAATCGAATTCTAAATAATAATTAAAAATTAATAATAATTTGACTTAATTATTTTCTCTCCGCTACATTTTAACATACCGCTTCAGGTCCATCCGACAGGTTAATGTTGACAAGTTTATTTCCTCCCTCGGGGAATCTTTGAATGATTCTTCTTTCTAGTGATTCCCAAATGTTCCAATCACTATCGTCAGTAGTCAAGGCATACCTGCGACTCTTCAAGTGAGCCTTGGTGCCCAAAGATGAGACTCCATCAATAAAAACGCCAATGACAGCTTCAGGGGAACCAAATGGATCGTTAATGATTAAACCAGACCAGTCAGAACCCTAAAATGAAAATAAATCTTACATTAAGGTTTGAATTAGTATTTACACAAATCACTAAAGGATTGCCTGATTATAAAAAATTATGTTCGCCTATTTTACTCTTAATGTGCAATAAGTGTAACCAAATGCACATAAATGACGAGATTATTTACTGAATCGTGAGATATTGAATTTCACCAGGACTATCGAGTTAGACCTCAATCATCCCTTTTTTCTTTTGCAAACAGAATTAGTGGTGAGTACACAGCGGAGTGATAGAAAACAAATAAAATTAGCAAAGAAAACAAATAATTGAACTGGAATTGACGAAATAAATAATTTAAATATTGTAGTTATTTAGTTTATTATACATTTCACTGTAAAAATCCACAATCTAAAATTCTAAGGACACTTGCCTGTTCAACAGAAAAACCCAATGAGGCAGAGAATATTTCTTTTATTAGACTCTCTTTAAGGTGTTCATGGCCATGGAACTTGATGGAATCTGGGCTGTGAAGAATATCCAGTTCTCCTGATCCCAGTCCTAAAATAACAGAAGAATAAAGTACCCAATATTCAGGGGCAGGGCTACTCTAACATATTATTTAACTTAAAATATTCTACAATATCACATACAATATAAATGAATAAACTTTAAAAAAAATAATAGAGTTACTAAAAATATGACAATATTGTGAATTTCACAAACCATTTTGGACAAGAACGGATAAACATAATAAAAATCCCAAAATCGACACAGCCATTTTCGTCTTCTGCACAAATCGAGATGTCAAGTCATATGACTTTTCTTGCTCATGTGTTTTGTTGCCAGATGTAAAATTGCTTATGGTATATAGTCATAGACAAAAAATAGCTTTCGACGTAGATTATTTTTCTACATTTGAGAGAATTTGAAATTGTTTTGATTTCGTTGCCTTTGCCGTCAACTGCTTCCAAATTAAGAAAATCTTATTTATTGTAAATTTATTTTACAAATATTGGGTTTTGCATTTTATTTATTCTACAAAATATTACTACAATTTTGTTTCGGGATATTAACTTTAACAGTTTTTAGTATCACTGCGGGTTTGCAGCCACATGCGTGTAAATGTAAAGTTTTTGTATGTTTATGCGAGTGAGTGATGTATGTGTGTGTGTGTGCGTGCTTTTTAAAACCAACCTAATCATAGTTTTTTGTATGGAATTCTGCGTTTTTCATTTAATGTGGTATAGAAGTGGAGTCGAATGTATCACAGTGTAGTAGATTTTAACTTTGGCAACACAGAATGAGCTTTCAAAATGTTTTTATAATCTAGCATCACAGAAACGTCATCGCTGAAATCAACTAAAAATCGTAAACTTTCTTTGGAAAATAAAAAATACGAATGGAAATGGTGGTTTCTCATAAAAGTGATCGTGATTAGGTGGCTGTTCTGTGTTGGATTTACAATGAAAAAGTTCAAAAATGAAGCAATCACCGCGGCTGTGGTCTCATATTTGGAACGAAGGAATTATTCTGTATGTTTTGTCTCAACATTTTAACATAACCTCTAAAATTTGTAAACATTATTTTGTGCAACAGAATTAGATAATCCTATATTTGTGACACATTTTGCATTAACGAATGCGGAATCTACATATAAAAGTTTCATTCATTGGTATATCTTAAATATTTATGTATGTTTGACGATCGTTTGTTGTGTCAGTTACCTTGTATCATGTTATCTTATAAGGGCATAACTTCATAAAACAACGAATCAGCAGTATCGTGTGTATTCCATGTGATGAATCAATGGTACTAAAATATAATCGCTGTAATTTTCTTTAAAAGATTGGGTGATGTAAGTAGAGTGGTTTGATGAAAAGCCAGCTTTTCATGTTTAAAATTGTAATTTTAAATCATTATTGTTTAGCTCTTTCCAAAGACTTAATTCTGGATTAAAAACTCATGATTTAATTATTCAATTGACACATGGTTTGGGCTTCTATTTCAGAACCGAGACTTATCTTCAGAGGCTGCTTCTTCATGTTGTTACAGTGCAGAGCAAATGGCTGTATCAGCTATAATTGATGGAGAATCTGGCAGAGCTAATTCTATATTATTCTCATCAATTAATAATGACACAAATCAGTATGAACTGCAATTCAACAGGTAAACAAAACATTTCATTTAATAATTTTTACAAGTCCTGGATTATTTTATTTATCTATATAATTTTTTATATTAAAAGTGTGCTACAAATTAAAACCTTGTGCTCTTTTATGGTTAAAGTATATAATAAGTTTTATGAAGTAACAAAAGTGTACAAAATTACTTTTTCATTTATGTATATGAAATATGTCTTATTTATATGCGCTTAACAGTATTGAAATCCATTGTTATTTTCTATTTGTTCACAGTTTGGTGTCCTATATAAAAAATATTGAATTGGAATCTATACAAAATGAATTATCAAATATCTTATGTCCACTACTGTGTCACATGTACCTTGAGATGTTGCGAGGGGGTCATAGAAATTCTGCTCAAATGTTCTTAAAAAGAAATTCAGCCAACCTGCCCCAGAGAGAATTTGGATCTTCTATGTGCTACAATCATCAATCTTCAGATGGAAATCTTCCCTCGGCGTTATATAGACCTAATAGTTTGGAGCAATTGTTTCATTCCTTACAGAATGGAACTATAGACAACGAAATACCTGAAAAAGATTTTGTGTATCAAATATTAGAAGATTTAGGCTCAATTTTCACACTACAAGATATTGATTCGAGACCTGCTGTTTCGGCATTCAGGTGAACCAAAGTCTTCATTTATTTTTAATCTGTATGCTCCAGAGAATATATTTTTGAAGTGATCGGTAACCTGACGCTAGAGTCTTGGACTTTCAATCAAGAGATCCCAGGTTGGATTTCTCCCTAAACCGATCTACTCCATCTTTATGACACAAGTATATTGCTTACTGTTAGGGTGTTTCATCTTTAAGAAAAAGTTAATATTAAGATAAAACATTTTTGAAGTTTTAAACAAAATTAAACTTATTCTTGAAAACTAGTAATGATTAAGATACTATTCCATAAGTATACAGCTTTCATCATTGTAGAGATGTGACGGCAGAAGGATAAATTAAAGTAAATAGATCTAATAAGTGCAATACACTCCATCGTAGACGATCGGTGTGGCACGGAGGCTAACACACTTGCCTTTGAGTCACGAGGTCCCGGGTTCGATTCCCGGCCAGGGCAAAATGAAGAATGACCTTTTTGATTGAAGAAGGACAAAATGAAGATTGAAATTGTCCTGGGTCTGGGTGTTACATGTATATGTGTTCAGTGCATTGTATATGTGTGTCGTTGTGTTAGTACCCATAAAACAAGATTCATATCTTAGTTTAGGACTAGCTCGGTTTGTGTGAATTGTCTATACCTACATGTTATGTTACGTTACATCAATGAAGTAAAAAACTCTGCGATAAACTCGCCCTCTGTGTATTGATTGTATTTGTTTTAAATGTATTTTTGTGTGAATTAGCTTGTAATCAATTTACAGTAAAGAATAAATAAAATAATAAGCTTATTATGTTCTCTTTTTTAGATCGTGTAAATTTGTACTACAACTGTCATTAGAAGCTATTACTTATCTTAAAAACTTTCTTTCGAAACATAGTCATATTGTTTTAATACAAGTCCTGCAGACTTGGTTTCATTTTGATATTGTCAACACAGAGCCAGCTGAAGAGGTGAGTATAATACTTATTATATACAGTTAATTTTTTTCTAGAGATTGATTTACATGCTTTGCGTGCGTTATTTTAAATCTGTAAAATATTGCCTGTAATTTCACTGATTACACCAGTTCAATTTTTCTTGGGTTGAAAAATAAATTGATTATTTTTTTTTTACTTATTTTTTAGTCTGATGACAATATGGAAGAAGTAGAGGAATATTCAAATGATTTTTCTAATAACATGGAAAGCAATGGTAAGTAAACACTACAAAATGTCACATTTAATTTTGCATGTAAAACTTTTGTTTTTGTAAGCTTAGAAACGTCCTGTAAAAGGTAGATACTCGTAAAACATCACATATCAGACATTTAAACATCCTTAATTCAGCAATGAAGTATGCCACTCATCCTTAGTGTCTCTTTATTTGGCACGAAGAAGACAATCTATATGATCATTACTTACAGTTAGTTATACTGGCCAACTCCTTGTGGGAAATGGTGTGACGGTATGAATGAATAAAGGGTAAACTTTTTGCTTTTTTTATATGTATGTATTTTCAATTTGAGTACCAATATAAAGAAATCAATTAAAAAGCTACAAATATTTCACTCTGTTAACATGTATGTTTTTATACCTGCTATATGTAGATACATTTACCATTCAAATTCTAGAAAAACCAATACCCTTTATACAAACTTGCATTAATTTAGCATATCACTGTAAAATAATTGTAAACCTAATATTTACTTGATATATTTTTATTTTTTAAATCCTGTTTTTTTATTTACTATGTATTTTATCTACACTTTTCTCGCTATTTGTTTAATTTATGCATGGCAAACACTGTATTAGGTTTACTGATGGCATTTCATCAAGACAGTACACATGATTTTGGACAAATTTTATATTATAATAAGTGTTATTATTATTTAAATATTTTTTATTATAAATAAAATAACTTCAAGTATCATGTAAGAGTTTATGAAAAAATTATATCTTTTTCCAAACCAGAGAAGCATTTTTAAATCTGTTAATGTAAGGTGTCTTAGGGTCATTCCGTGTCAATTCAACACAATTTTGGGAGATTTTCAGACTTGATGTCTCAGATTTTCATGATTTTTTTTATGCAGCAATATATCATAGACTTATGAAAAAATACCAAATTTCAGCTATGTAGCACAATTATTTTTGAAGTTATTAATTTTTAAAGTTTTCAATTTTTATGAAAAAAATCTCATGTCTTGGCACCTTTGGATGCCTATAGACTGGCAACCAGTGATGATATAAACCTGGGAGAGGTCTCGTTTTAAAGCTGTTGAATTGGGCTTTAATCTGATGTGTCACAGGATAGGGGTCACGGTTTGAAAAAAAATTTAAATTTTAAAATTAAATTTTAAAAATTAAATTTTTCAAAAAGTGACAATTTTAAAAATTCCAAAAAATTGTCAAAAATAGTTTGTAATGTATTGATACATATGCCAAAATTCTATTATGGGATCTCAATAGGATCAGGAGATACAGGGCTTCAGAAATGCATGCATCGTGATATTGCGTGTTTTGACACCTTTGGATGCCTATAGACTGGCAACCAATGATGATATAAACCTGGGAGTGGTCTTATTTTAAAGCGGTTGAATAGGGCTTTACTATGATATGCCACAAGATAGGGGTTAAATTATAAAAAAAAAAAATTAAATTTAAATTTTTCTAAAAATGGCAATTTTAAAATTTAAAAAAATTCTCAAAAAAAGTTTGTAATGTCTTAATACATATAATAAAATTTTATCATGGGATCTCAATGGGATCAGGAGATACAGGGCTTCAGAAATGCATGCATCGTGAAATTGCGTGTATTTTACGATGCGTGTATTTCTGAAGCCCTGTATCTCCTGATCCCATTGAAATCCCATGATAAAATTTTAATATATGTTTTAAGACATTACAAACTTTTTTGAGAATTTTTTTAAATTTTAAAATTGCCATTTTTAGAAAAATCTAAATTTAATTTTTTTTTTTAAATTTAACCCCTATCTTGTGGCATATCATAGTAAAGCCCTATTCAACCGCTTTAAAATAAGACCACTCCCAGGTTTATATCATCATTGGTTGCCAGTAGGGAATCCAATCCCGCAAAAGCGGAATCCCGTAAATGCGGGATCCCGCACCTTTTTTCCGGGATCAGAAATGCGGGATTACTCATGCGGGATCCCGCACGCTTGCGGGACTGAAAAAAATATTTAAGAATGGGCTCAGACGACATTCTGATTATTTATTAAACCCAGCACAGCCTCAATGATAAGTTAGTTAACTATTTTGCCTTGGATCTCGTGACTTTTCAATAGAATTTGTATGGAAAATAATTAGAGTTTCCTAAATCGTGTGTCGAAAAAAATTTCCTAAAATGTGATCGCAGCAACAACCGATGTTCAGCAGTCATGAAGAAAGTTGGGAGATTATTATCAGCGCACCACCAGTTATTCTTTGCACATGGGTTGCAACTCGCTGTTCTTGAAGTTCTATGCAATCAGAGACAAGAAGAAGAAATAAGTCAAGTTGAAGTACTCGAAAATAGACCGGATGGTGGGAGTGATAATGAAAATGATGACGAGCAAGGTGACTTTTCGGTAGAGGAAGACATTCAAGAAGGAGATTTGCTACCACAATATAGGTAGATAAGTATTGTCAGACCAATAGATTTTTCAATGAAAATCATTATAACTTATTCCATTTTTTGTTTTTACTGTTTCAAAAAGTCAGGAAAATTGTTAAGCTTTTTCGAATTCTCAGTAACAAATGATCTTCTGCAAATATATATTAAAGCAGAATTCTGCAAACAATTACAGCTGATCTTAGGTTGCCGAACGCACTGGAACAGTCTCGCATCAATGTTATCGAGGTTCAACCAAGTCAAACAGTACATACTTAAAGCACTTATTGATCTTAAACTGACATCATCTTCATTTTCATTCACTGATGTAGAATTTATACCATTGAGTAATATTGAACGAGCTTTAGAGCCAGTGAAGCTTGCTGTAAATGTCTTATGCCGCGAGGACGCAACATTAGTTTCTGCAGAAACCACATTGCGTTTCATGATAAGCAAACTGGATCGACAAAATACCAGGTTAAGCCAGGAACTTGAAGTGTCGCTCTCTCGCCGGATAAAATAACGCCGCACATCAAGGACTGTGCTTAGAAAATCCTAACAAATATCTGGAAAAAGATTCAGGATCTACAAATTTAATGTGGTGGACGTTCCATTCTTTCATCCAAGCAAAGTTACATTTCGAACTGAAATGAAGTGTTCAATCGAGAGACTGTTGTCAGACACGCAGGTACAACCTGAAACTCAAAACCAACAAGTTGATGACAATGGCGATGAAGAAGACACGCCTTTATCGAATCTATTAAATGATGAGCCTTCGTCTATACTAGAAGATGAATTAGAGCACAGTCTCTGTACAGAATGGTTAGTCAAGTAATATGAAGTCAACTCCACCTAATAGCATGGAAGCTGAACGTGCTTTTTCCGCCGCTGGCTATTTATGCAACAAGAAGATCAAATCTATAAGATGAAACTTTAGGTACTTATCATTTCTTCGAAAGTATTATCAGAAAAAAGCTATTTTTTATGCCTCTAAAAGTAGAAACTAATAAATATGTTCAATTGTTCATACAAATTACAAATCTATAAGGTGAACTGTTGTTATATTTCATAATAGTTAAATATCGTTCCTTATAAGAAGCTGATTATTTATACCTCTAAAACATCATTATTTCCACTTGTTAATTAGTAATATGAGTAATAAATCTGCATAATAATAAAAAAATATTAAAATTTACTCGTCTTTATTTAATATATTTTTTTAAATAACTAAGTATCTACTCGAAACAGTTTTTTTTATTAAAAAATCTCAATCCCGCAAATCCCGCGGGATCCACGGGACTGATGACCTCAATCCCGCAGGCTTGCGGGATCGCGATTTTGATGCGGGATTGGATTCCCTAGTTGCCAGTCTATAGGCATCCAAAGGTGTCAAAACACGCAATATCACGATGCATGCATTTCTGAAGCCCTGTATCTCGTGATCCCATTGAGATCCCATAATAGAATTTTGGCATATGTATCAATACATTACAAACTATTTTTGACAATTTTTTGGAATTTTTAAAATTGTCACTTTTTGAAAAATTTAATTTTTAAAATTTAATTTTAAAATTTAAATTTTTTTTCAAACCGTGACCCCTATCCTGTGACACATCAGATTAAAGCCCAATTCAACAGCTTTAAAACGAGACCTCTCCCAGGTTTATATCATCACTGGTTGCCAGTCTATGAGATGGTGCCAAGACATGAGATTTTTTTCATAAAAATTGAAAACTTTAAAAATTAATAACTTCAAAAATAATTGTGCTACATAGCTGAAATTTGGTATTTTTTCATAAGTCTATGATATATTGCTGCATAAAAAAAATCATGAAAATCTGAGACTACAAGTCTGAATCAGTGTGATGATTTGACACGGAATAACCCCTTATTTACAATATTTAATTTGTTATTTTTTATTTTAGATGATAGTAAATTATGCAATGGACATATGGACTTCATGGAAGATGTTAAAGAACTTAGAGAATTACAAGATGCAATACGTTCTGTTAGGGAATTAATACCTCCATTAAAACTATTCAAAATAGCCACTTCGGATACTAGGTAAATTTCTCTTCAAAAAGAGCGCTCTTTTGGCCATCTATCTTTGAACATATCAAAGTAAAATATCATCTGTGTTATATTTTTTTCTTTTTTGAAATGTCATACTGCTTTCATTTCAGTTTGACATGTGCAACAATGGACAATGACTGCAAGAAATTAATAGCAGGCTTCAGCAGCTCTGAGATTAGGATATGGGCAACAAGTAGCGCTGAAACATTATCCCAGAGTCTGGTTAACTCCAACATTTCACAAGTTGAGTTGGCTTGTTATGTTACTCCAGACGATACTCCCAATTCTGATATTTTTTTGTAAGTAGAAAACAGCAGTTATTTATCTATGAGAAACTAAATTATTGAAATACAAGTATGGTTCCAGTCTGAAAGATAGTGTGTGAAATAGTATACAATATAAATGTACAATGAAAGCTGGTGTAGTTACCAATATGAACGCAAGTAAGCTTTGTTGGGATAGGGATATGAAAAAATGAAAAAGAACAAAGTGATTAACAAGATATGCATGACTCAGAGGAAGGGTTTTCAAAGACATATCCACTTGATAATCTAATGGATAGAAAGTATAAGAATAATACCTGGAGAGATTGTCTAATTGATTATTTTTATTTTACATGATTGCAGAGATCCATCTGTAGGCATCTGTTTACGGGGTCATAGTGGTTCCATTCACTCTGTCAATCTTCTGGAATCAGCTGATAAATGTGGAATCCTTGTGACTGCTTCGCATGACACAACCATAAGAGCATGGCGGATGTCTGATTATAGCTGTGCTGCTATTTATAGGTAATTTATTTATTCTCTTTACATATCCTCAAACATTTACATGAAACGTAAATACTAAATTAACTTTTATGAAGAAAAAAAACACTTAGTGCTGATTCTAAACATTTAATTTCAGGGGTCACAATTATCCTGTGTGGTGCTTAGATATGGCTAAGCACGGTGTGTATATGGCCTCAGGATCTTATGATAGAACAGCTAAACTGTGGTCACTCGATAGGACTTTTCCACTTCGAATATTTGCTGGACACAATTTAGATGTTAATGTAAGTTTCATGTATCCTCAGTATTTTAACAGAAATTGTTTTCATATATGTATCATTCAAAATATGTAGCAGTAGCATGATGTTAAAATCTTGAACTTCTGAGTGAAAGGACTGTGGTTCAAGTAGTGCTGTAGACCTATTCCATCTTCACATATCTTAGATTGTTTGTTTGTGTCAGTATTTTGTATTAATGTATATATTTATTAATTTTCAGACCATAAGTTTTCATCCAAACGGTAATTATATAGCAACAGGCAGCGCTGATAAAACTGTCCGACTGTGGTGTGTCTCCACAGGACAGCAAGTGAGGCTGTTCCCAGGACACAGAGGGTCGGTGCATAGCCTAGCCTTCAGTCCTGATGGGAAACTCATCGCTAGTGGGAGTAAGAATATTTTGATATTAAATAAAATTACTAATATTCCCATGTTTTCATTAAAGATTATCGACTCTCTGACATCTAGTCTCTGAATTAAATTCTCCCACTTTTCTGTATGTTTTCAAATGTCCTGTAAATAGCAGGTATAACAAAAAAATCATAAATATGGCTATTTAACATTCTGTTAATGACTTAAAGATGTAAAATATGTCTTATATGATTCATATTCTCATAACACAAAGAGGACTACATGTATATTCATTATATCTGTTTAATATTTTTATATATATTTTCTTACTTTGTTCATTATGGAATAGACAAAAAAGAGTAACGCCAGAAAAATATGTACATTCATTTAGTAATCTTAAATATACTTTTCAGGCGAAGATAAGAGAATCAAAATATGGGACATTGCGAGTGGAAACTGCCTACATGACTTCAAAGGTCATCAAGGTTCTATCACACACCTAGAGTGGACATCTCCTTGTCAGAGCTCTTCTGGATCTAGAAGTAGAGCTCCTGAAGTTAATGGTACTTCAAAGATTTCTTCTAATGAATATGGCTACCTGCTGTCTACTAGCATGGATGCCAGTGTAAAACTGTGGGACTGCCAGTTTAAACACAAGTATGTTTATTTATTTATTTCTTCAATGCCTTAAAGCCTTTTATACAATCACTACTTTATAAATTAATATTAATACTTTGTTTTGATAAGTATTAATTAATTGAGTACTTAAAAATTATAACTTTGTTTTGATGGCATTCTCTAAATCATTTAAGCATAACTAATTTCTAAATCTTCTAGTGATTCAAACATGATTAACAAGACTAGATTTATGTGTGGAAATACTTAAGATAGCATTGCATCAAAGTTGATTTTATCAAATATTATTTTGTTACACACCATTCCAATAAGAATCTGGGTAAAAGTGAGTCAATTGGTGCAATATCTTCTCAAATTTATGAGTCTTGATTGTACTTTGTGCTACCAAGAAAAGTTTTAAAAGGGGGGAGAAGATTTATCTAATTAATATACTGTTAATTATTGCCGTTAAAATTAAATAAATTGATTTTAATATTTCTTTTTTAGAAGCAGTTCGAGTCACGAGCCGTCCCCTACAACATTTAATTCTAAATGTTCTCACCTTGTGACGGCTAAGATAAATCCCGATTGGTTTGTAGCTGTGGGTTCAGTATTAACTTAATCTATCTTATAGGAATGTTATTATTTATTTACTACTTGTATATACATATTATATATTATTAAATCACAGATAATGTTTTCATTACATTCAGACTGCATCTATAAGAGTGGTTAGCATGCAAATAAATATCTCTTAAATCATGTGAAAGAAACATGTTTTATCAATAGCAATATTGTAATTTTTATAATATTCAGTATCAAGTCATTTTTAAATTTATTTATTTACTTATGTTAAACCATAGACCTAGGTTTATCTTAATTGGAGAGATATCTAGATATGTATTTGTGACCTATGTATTGTGCTCACTCATTAGAATCTGGTCAACATTATCTATCTGTTTCGTCCTTAGGGCTTACTATATTATTTTTATCTGTACATTTAGCGACAAAATATTCTCTTACCATATGATTTAGGTACATATTGACTGTGATTCACAGCTTTTGTCTACTCAGCATACTACAATAAGTGTTGCTTTTCACTAAAGTGTAAACATTTTTATATGTGCCTAACGAACATCTCTTCCACCCAGATTATCTATTTCCTGGCCCAATTATTTTTGTAACCAAAATATTTACTTATATTGATTTTTTGCCTCATTTGTAAGATTTAATTATATATCATTCCATCGTTGCAATAATACATTTAGGGTAGTAGAAACTAGTGATGTAACGAATATTCGCATTCGCATTCGTGAATATTCGCATATTTCAAAGAATTCGCATTCGCATTCGTATTCGCAAAAAAACATGCGAATGTTTTGCGAATATTATTTTGGTAATGAAGTATCGGATATTCGGTCAAAGTACCGGATACTTACCCAGTACATTGCAGAAAAAGGTACTGCAAGAAAATGTTCTTTAAGAAAACCGAGGAGTTTTGAAATATTTTAAATTCCTATACCATTTTGAAAATTCGGCGACAGGGGGGTAGAAGTTTTAATGATTGAGCAATATTGTCGAAATCTGAGCAAGTCAATATTCGCTATTCGCATTCGCGAATGTCGGCAACAAATATTAGCATTCGCGAATATCCAAAATCACACATTCGTTACATCACTAGTAGAAACACAAAACATTAAAATATAACACGCAAATGAGTACATTAGTGACCCTATAAGAAGCAGGTACATACCTATCAATGAAACATCAGGAATAAAATATTCAGCATCCTGGTATGCTACTCTTCCTGAATGTAATATTTTTTTGTTAGCACAAAGTGGATGACCTGCATGTTTATAACATGTAAAGATACTTTTATTGCTACCTCACTTGTGAGAAATGTTGTGATTGTATAAATAGAAAAATATAACTACTACTACTATACCATCACAGCATATCATATCCCACAAGTGGGGTAGCCAGCAGACCAGCTGCATATAATGAGCATGCAAGCTGTCCTCTCTGTGCCAATATAAAATCAAGACATTCAGGATGGGAGGCGAAGCTCATCGCTGAATTTAAGATGTGAAATGTCTTAATTTTTTCAATCGCCTGCCTTTTATAGGACACTCGAAAACTTATGAAGAAGAGTGGGAGGCCAATTCTTTACCGGGTGCTCCACGGGAAAAATATAACACACATAAATAATGATTTTTGTATTGATGCAATCACTCTTATAAATAGCTCTCTGTTAAACGATATTCAGCCTAAAATTCATATCCTTAGGATAATAATACTTAGTTTGTATTACATTTTGCAATAATGGCGCAACACAAAATACTCTGTGTATATTAGTTAAAAAATCGTATTAGAAATAAATATTAGGCTATACGTCAATAATCGAGTCTTACACATAAATATTTTAGTTTGATTTGTTCTTATCTCATTTCATTGGTTAGATGAAAGAAATTACTTGATAGTGATTATTTCGCCATTGCATATTGTCCTAATATTTTAAATTTTGTTTTGTCAACACTGTTATATAATGATGATGTGCAAACAGAATAAAATAAATTTGATTTTAATCTACATTCATTTTACGGCGTGGTTATCTACATTGTACATAAGTGACAGAAGTATTACTCCGTGTTATAATCCCATGAACCAAATTAACACACAATCAATCCACATAAATTTGTAAGCCATTCGCATGTATGAATAAAACAAGTAAAGTCAGTGTTCTTACAAAAAATACTTATATATGTCAATTTGTTATTAAGTATTACTGTTTTAGACCATACTATGTAAGCAGCAGAATGAAAATATGTGTCGCATCGTTTCATATGTTCTGAATTCTGTCTTAAGTTGAAATTGTGTTATTCCTCAAAACTTTTGGTTACTAACTTCACTTCGTTTTTTCTTATTCTTTTATATGATATGAGCCAAATCAGAATCATTTCAATTGATAAATGCACGGAAATTTGAACCCAAGTTAATTTATTATCAACCATTCTTTTAATTTTCCATTTTTCAATTTATTCAGTTCACATCATTGTTATCATAAATTTCACGAAATTGTAATAAATTGATAATAATCAAAATGTAATGATCAAACTATTGTTCGTTATTTTTTGTTAATAGTGTTCTTTTGCAAATTTTTTTCATTTTGAATTATTTCAAAGATTGATTGTGTTTTTATATTTTTACATTTGTTCACTGTGGAACACTTTTTATTGATAACTTCATCTGTTTTTATGTGTAACTCTTTTAAAATAACATGCTAGGAAGACTGCACATCACAAAATAATATTTAATCTAAATACCATTTTTATTTTTTTATTTCTATAGGTTTTGTTGTATATTTTGAAATAAAATAAGCACCATCAGTAGTAATAATAACCAAACAGAATTTTTATTTTGAATACACTGTTTTATTAAAAATCACTGCAAACAACATATAAAATGTTGTATTTTTTTAGTAAATAGGGTTTCTAATCTCATTTTGAGTACCTACATCCTCACTTCTCAGGGGTGACAAATGTGTCACTCTGTAATCTACAATGTTCGAGATTCATCTAAATAAAAAAAAAATGTTTGTATTTAATATTCATGGTCATAGAGTTCGTCGGTAGCCTGGAGGTAAAGTCTCGGCCTCGTAAACAAGAGGTCCGTGGTTCGATACCAAGTGCCGGCAAACTCCCCTTTCACGACACAAGCTTTTAGTAGCTTACTGTGAAAGATGTATAAGGTTGTATTTGGGCTTATAACAAAAACCCAGTTATATCTTTTTTTTTTTAATATATACCTATATATGTTTGAAAAGGTGTTTTCGCAGTGCATATTATTCATATAGAAATATCGCTTTTGAGTACTCTACGTACAGTAGCCTTGAGAAAGGCTTTTATAGTTGGTCTTGAGAAAGACCGTTAGCTTCTGCCCGACGTTTCGTGTAAGATTCAACCTGACATCAGCTGGGGCGTAGAGGGGCGGTGGCAGGCTTCGGCGGCGCGGGTGTCGTGAAGGCAGCAGGCGTCGATGAGCAACCTTGCAACCAATATTTTAGAATGTCCCTAACTACAGTAATAAATTATAGTGAAAACAGTTGTTAATGATCTGGGCCCAAAGTCAAAACACATTTTAGCGTTACATTTCGTTTTCGTTCGAATGTAGACGACGTTGCGAGAAAGTGTCAATTTTCGTAGCTACTTGTGTATCGTCATCTATATTCGAACAAAAATGTAACGCTAAAATGTTTTTTGGCTACGCGCCCTGATGTGCAGCTTCCCTTATAGTTTATTGTATTTTAATGCTGTTCTGTATATAAAGTGTGATTTAGTTAAGTTATTTTCTAAGACAAATGTGATATTAATAATTATTGTTAAAAATCCACTGAGTAATGATAATAATAATATTATGAAATGTATATGTTATTATTGTTTAATTAATTATTGTATTGATAATTATTGTTACATGTATAGTAGGTATTATTGTTTCAAATCCCCAGTAATAATACAATTTAGTAATAATTATTGTATCAGTGTCACACAATCAAAACTGATGAGCTTTGCAGAATTTTGACGTGCTTGCTACATTTTTATTTTTACATTACTAATATTGTTTAACAATTTATTTCTGTCAATTAACAAAATTTAATGTTTAATTGATAAAATTTATGCTCTGTGGAGCCTCCAGCAAAGAGAGATCTTCCACTCATTTTTATAAGCTTTTAAGTTTCTCGTAAAAGGCAGATGTTTCACAAGACATCACAAATAAAACATTTAACCCTTTGTGACGCCAATTCAACAATTTTCTAAATAATATGTTATATAAGTTCTAAATATGCCTCAAGATATGGGAAAAATATTTAAAAAAATATAAATGCTTTTTTAATGTATTTATTATATAAAAATATATATGTTGCACGTCTGCAACATTGCCTCATTGTGTATGAAACAATTTAAAACAATTATTTGTTTTATTGTAACACAAACCTACCCCACATTTTTCGCAAATAGTTTGTGTGAATCCGGTGCAATTGGGCAACTTGCATCGGATCCTTTTATCTGCCCAAGCTGGCCAATGACCACATTGGTCTCTCCTTACATCTTTCGGTGGCACATGTTGAGCATTCCCCTTCCTCTTCTTCGCCTGAAGCTCAGACTCCAACTCAGACTTTCGCTTTGTCCCTCGCTGCTTTGTAAGATATTTGCAAAGGGTCTCCGCTATTTCGATTCGAAAATCTGCAGAGTCCAGTATCTTATCCGTTCTTCCTGACTGCTCGTGTATTCTTCTGTATAGAAGCCAGGAATTGCACATAATTAAATCCAGAAAATGGTAAAATAATCTCATGTTCCATCTTTTGCTCCTTAGTTTTATTTTGTAGTGACCCATTAAACAATCCAATAAATCCACTCCTCCCATATATTTATTATATTCTGCAATAATAAAGGGCCGTTCTATTTCTATGTATGATTTGCAGGACTTGTCATAACGCTTCACTGATGACACTGGGAGTTTCCCAGCAAAGTTAGACGCTAGAGTAACAACTTTATTGTCCTTCCATGCAACTAGTGACACGTCCACTCCATTTACATCTCCCACATGTTCCTCCGAGAAGCCTCTTGGCTTTTTCTTCATTTCCTTCTCGTTCATCAGTTTACAGTCTGCAATTCTATTTCTTCTGATGGTTCCCAACGACAAAATACCTCTCCTGGCTAAATACTCTACTAACGGCAGAGACGTGTAATAATTATCAAAAAATAGCCGATAATTATTATTAGAGGCTATTTTTCGTGCTAGCCTAACAACGATGTTTGCAGAAGCACCAAGATCGGGTTCATTATTATTTATTTTATTCTCCTGTCCACTATACACTTCAAAATTATAGCAAAATCCACTTACTCCACTAAGTACAAAAAGTTTGTATCCCCATTTGCTTGGTTTGTCAGGCATGTACTGTTTTATAATATTCCTAGCTTTAGTGGAGCACATTTGTTCATCGCAGGACAAGTATTGTTCTAAAGGTATTCTTCCAAAGCTATCATTGAGGTGTTCCATAAGTGGCCTAATTTTAAAGAGTCTATCATAGTTAGGATGATTACGATCTAGCATTTTTGTATTGTCATTGAAATGCAAGACGTTTCTCAATTTCTCAAATCGTTTTGAAGTCATGGTCTCCATGACCGGTCCAAAACCAATTTTTTGAGACCAATACTTTTTCACACTAGGCATGTGTACCACAGACATATAATACACAACACCAATAAATTGTCGTATTTCAAGAGACGTAATATTGACTGGTCTGTTGGCATCATTTTGCACACTGTACAAATTTGTTTGATTTGTAATATGTTCAATCAATTGGTCAGTTAGAAGGTAAGAAAAAATTTGATATGGAGTATCTAATTGCAATAATTCTTCAGGTAAATTAGTATTTCCTAGAAATTGTAGTTGTTCTTCAGGAAGCTCCAAATTCTTTACTTTCCATGTTATATTTTTCTAAAAATAAAATATCATATTCAGAAGAAGCTGAGAATTGAATAATATTTTTAAACAATTGAGAAATGTTATATAACAAATACCTTGGCTTGTTTCCGTCCCAAGTTTGTTGTTGGAACTGAAGAAGTAGAAGAACCAGTAGGTACACCAGGAACAGATTCAGTTGTTTCATTTGAAGATGGTACCTCCTGTGTTCCAACATCATCATTACCATCCTCTTCTAAATCTACATTTTGATCAATATTGACTACACATGAAGGATCTGCTACATCATCATCATCAGAAAAATCCAAGTCATCCTCACTATCTTCCCAGTAATCAATTATTTTTTCTATTTCCGAATCCGTCAATGGCTTCATTTCTGATATAAAATGTTGTACTTAGTACTCTGAGCAATGACGAAAAACTATGCGTAATGACGCGATGTTGCAGAACTACAACAAACATAATTTGGAGGTTATTCACACATATTTTTATTTATATCCAAATGTTATTAAAAAATAGTAAACAAAACATAATATATAACTTACGTTTTCTTGCGAATGTTCACAATTTCAAGAAATATAATTATGAGAAAAAAACACTTTGAAAATAACCAAAATGCAGACGCTCGACACACGCGACACTTCAAATACAACTATTTTTCTTTACCACTAACGCCATCTAATTACAAATTTTGAACTGCATTTCATACAAAAGGTACGTTGTAGTTCTGCTACATGGTACTAAAACACGCGTGTTAACTTTGTTTAATAAATGCGAAGGGATTATTTACAGTGTTGCACCTCTGCAACATGGCTGCGTAAAGGGTTAACATCTTCAATTCAGCAATGACGTATTCCATCCATTTTGAATGTCTTAATTTTTTATTGGCACATAAAAGATTACCCGTATGTTTACATACAGTGACTCTGTCGGCTTACATTTTATGGGAAGTGCTGTGATAGTATATATGTACATGTAGATAAGCAATGATTTTAATGTAGCAATAAATGTTCTGTTTGAGCAACTCAATATTTTGAGAAGCTATCATTACTCGTTTTGAATGTGCAACGATGATATGTAAAGTTGTGGATAATACTATTAATATATATATTCATCAGGTGAGATGGTTGGTAGCCTGATTGTAGAATCTCAGACTTTCGATTGAAAGATCCGAGTTCAATTACACCTGCTACCGACTTACTTCACCTTCAAGACACAAGCCTGTCGCTTGCTGTGAGGGTGTCTGGAGTGTATTTGGATTTATTCCATCTTCATGGCTAGTTTTTACTAGTATGTGAAATTTGAATTTTATAAGTGACATAAAACGTTACAAAAAAGTAATTGTAACATCCGTTTGCACCAAACGTTATTCTATATCTACTTAAGTGTTGTATCATACACGCGTAACCAAGCAATAATATACAAAGTATAAAATTTGATGCAAATTGGTGTATAGTATCTAGATATTGGATTATATGCAACTTAAAAAGGTTGCAAAATGCAAGAAAAAGGGTGAAACTTGTGAATGTTAAATATGACGATATATAACCCAAAAATATAACTATTTTTGGGTATCCTAATTTGAAAAATCGTACATTTTACTATAAGCAAGAATATAGCAAATTATGCATAGTGAATAAAATTTTAAATTGTGTTTTATTCAGACCCTGTTCTTTCTAGACATTACCTGATTCTGTAGAGTGACTTCAAGTTTTTAAAATTATAATGTCACAACTCAATTGAAAAATTGAACCGATTCTAGCAGTCTCACTACCGGTGAATTTACGACTGGGTAGAATTTGAGATTACGTTTTAGGCTTTGCTAACACACTCTTTAACCAAATGTGTTAGCTGACATCCATTAATACCATCACATAGGTATAAAATATTGGAAATATTCAGTTATTAATGGAATGTGTTATATGTTACGAAACAGTTAAAATAATGTGTATTTGCATATAATCCAGTTTCTAATCGTTGTCTTACTTCAATTGGGGTCTATCTGCATAGAGAATTCCACATATAGAACCTCGTTAATATAAATAATAGTACACAATGTAGCTTGCACAGTAAAAAAAATTACCTAATAATTACATTTAACTTTTTATGACCTATATTAGATACTGCAACTCATGAAACATATTGTACTTAGTAATATACTTGTATAAACACACAGTACAAAAACTTTTCATATTATGAGTTAACATTTAGGATGAAGAAATACAAAATATAGTTATCGTGTCTCTAAAATAGAATTAAACAGTATGTGCCCATACCATCTTAGTTGCCTCTCTTCCAGCTTGCTATTTTGTCAGTAACATTCATGCTACCACAGATGTGTTAACTTTTTATTTTATCTTTTAATGATAAACCCGCTGGCCGCACTGATCGTCGTCTATTTTTATAATAATTCTTATTCATGTGAATAATCTTTTCGTATATCTTCATAGTGTGCGGAATCAATTTTATTCTTCTATAATTATCACATTTTCTAGAGTCACCTTTATTTTTGTAAAACAGAAGAAGGTAGCTCTTTTTAAAACTTTCTGGTATTTTTAGTCCAGTTAATATTTTATTAAAAAGGTTGCACAGTCATCTTTGTCCCACTTATTCACACTCTTTCCATAAATCCAATGGAATTTTGGTTATTTTTTAAAGAATTCAATGAAATTATGTGCCAACTGGTTGATGTTAATTTAAACTCATGATTTCTATGTATAGAAAGAAGTTTTACATTGATGTTATCTCTCCCACCTTTGTGTATTCTTAAAATATAAGATTTGAATAGGTGATTGAAGTTTAATTTCATTTTTAGGAATAGATATTTGTAAATTTCCTGTGTCCATAGGTTGACTAAATTTTCATAGTGACGCAAATAGTAGAGATTGTATTGTTTTTACTTGGAATAAATAATTTTTGTACTAACATGTTTTTCAACAAACCAAATTGTTGAAATTTGTTTATTTACATTATTTAGAATCACGCACCAAAGTTTTTTCAAAAAAATATAGGTATAAAAAAAACAATTGAAAACCTTCGTTTTGTGTTTTGATAACGGGACATGTTACACATATTATGTTTTCTGTACAAACTTTAAAATCTGTATTGAAATATTTTAGAAATAATCTATTAAAACATAGCAATAAAAAAAATGTCATTGTTGCATAAATTTGGAAGGCCATATCTTTAAAAATGTATATTTTTGCGATAAAATTATGAAATAAAATAAACATCTTGAAGCATATATTATATTCTGTAAAAACTGTTTATTAAAATTTGGTTAAACTTTAATTTATTTCTTACCTAACTTGCTGGTGCGCGAATTAACAAAAATGAGTTTATTATCGGTTTTAAAAAGTGGTTAACTTACCTAAACTCAAAAATTGTTAACCTTGTGTTCGGTGTGGTACTTTTCAAAAAGAGTCTCCCAGACATTATTGAAAGAATAGGTATCAGCATCAGTTTTTATTAGTCAACATCTAAACACAATCCCTTAACTCAAAAATTTGTTTTAAAAATCATTTATCTTCCACGTAAAAATATAGTGTGGAATACAGATTGTGTACTAAAGAGTAACATTTTATATAGTACAAAATTATAAGTGTTGTGTATACTATAATATCTAAATATTAAGATTATATTACATGAACACAACATTAATCATTGGTTTGTAATATTTTGTAAATAAATAACTTTTTTATTATATTGATACAAGTACTTTAGATTTATTTCAAATGATGTATTTTATTGGGCTATCAGCTCTCCAGCTATCTTACCATCTCCATTCTCAAACAAAGTAATAGATGATTTAATAGACCTCTCCTTTGAAATATGCCGGGCCTATTTCTCCCGACAGTCACACAATACAAAGATCATGATATTTAAATAAAGTTATAAAATGATTTTTTTAGAAAATGTGCTTCAACTTAATTAGAAAAACATTAAGATGCTTGTCGTATTTTTTTAGTTTGAACTATGTAAAGAAGATATATATCTGCATATTTATGTTTTTGGCTACTGTCTATTTTTAGTTATTCTTCTTATTTTATCTTTGAGAACAAGTTGTCGGCTAACAGACTTTCTTTCAGGAAGCACAAGAGTTATAGATAATGGCACCATCTAACACTTTAAGTATCTAAATTGAAGAAGGAATCGTTTGAAAATGTTTTTTATAATGCCAGTATTACTGTCGAGGGGCTCTTTTCTACTAAGAGTTTGAGTGTCAGAAGAGCCTTATAGATCTGAATACAAAAGGATACGGATAGATCGGCCCAATAATTTATTAACTAATTTAAAATCATTGTCTTTAATTACTTGGTTTATGTAATGTTTTTACTTTTGTGAGTCTTGAATCTATGTATATTTTATTTATTTTTACAATATTAAAGAATCAAAGATTCCACTCTTACCAGAAATGTCTTAGTCTTGAGAAAAAAAGTAAAAGTTAAAATTTCCTAAAAAAGTCAAAGTAAATTTAAAAATAATAATAATACAATATTTGAAAATAATACAAAAATATAAAAGTAAAAAATTCCAAAATACTAGAAATCAGTCTTTCAGTCTCATTAGTGTTGAGAAAAAAAGTTTTAATTTTATAGTATAAATCCAGTGACGTAGTGTTCCAACTCAAGTGCAAGATGAATGCAATAACTAATTGATAAAATAATCCTACTTAATATAATATTACACGCATATTATTATTATTATTTATGATAAGTGTTCATTTGTGTACAATATTACTATTTATCTAATATTATGTAAATATCCTTATAACAAAAAACACAAATATTTTATAAATATTGTGATATTTCTGTAAATACAAACTTTTGAAAATATAACTTTATTTCATTTCCATTTTATCTAACTCAGCAGTGAAGAAATTAAATGTACTAAGTGTATTTTTATTTTCTGCATTGAGTAGATGACTTGTATTTACACTAGTGCATTTACAAAAGAATTGATTGATTATTCTGTTGCATCTATATGTGTATGTTGGGTCTGTTTTTTCCTAAATAAATACATGACTAGATACTCCACTTATAGGAGATGCTAGTGAAAGTTCTACTCCGTTTCACTGCACAGTCAGGCGGAGACTTGGCTCATGCCTTTGCATAATATGTTATGAGACATGGCCCGTTGCCAGAATATGCAGTTTGGATAAGTTGAAAAGATGTTATGTTCCGACATTGGCGCATGTCTTTTAGACAAATCCAAATTGCATATTCTGGCTCCTATTATTTCCTGCGTAAAATCATATGATCTTTAACCCTTGGAATGCATGTTAGTTTTCCGCATGTATTTCGGATGAAGTGTACTAAATTCCCAATTATAATAACAAAAACAACCTTCATATCTGCTGTGGGGAAAAGGTGAGGTAGTTAAATGGAACAAAAATGCCAAAGGATATGAATAAAACAATAAAATTTAAAAACAATAATGGTATATTTTAACAATTTTCTTTAAAACAAATACAAATTGGTGCCAAAAATATATTAAATATTATCGGGAGGAATACAAGAATAACATTTATATTTTACAAACCAATCATGTATTTAACTGTACCTATACTAAACAATTACAAAAGTGTCATTTTTTACACATCAAAAATTAAATATTATGAACTAAAAACTTGTGTAAGGCCTACTTATATTTTATTTATTTTATTATTCATAGACATTCCACCCGGTACGAGTGATTTGTGCCTACTGATATTTAAACTGAGCCCGTAGACAATTTGTACTTGGCGATCGCCTACAAACGAATTTTCGTCAATAACTGCAACAATAACGCATAATTATACGGTACGTGTAGGTAGATTGTCGAAAAGTTCGCCAGTAGACGATCGCTAAGTACAAATTGTCTACGGGCTCAGGTCAATTTAACACATAGATAAGAGCAGTGGCGTCTTTAGAGTTTTCATACTGGGTACCCACCCTCAATGTAAAGTTATTAAAAAAACAATTTTTTTAAAAAATACGAGAAAATATAATGCTTACAAGTTTAAGTATAAGTATATTTAACATATTTGACATTAACAAAACACTTTACTTTTCATTATTGATTTTATTTCCATTGTTTTGTCTCGCTTTTGATGCCTTACTGCTTTGTATTCTTTCATGTATTCTTTTTACTCTTTTTATCCTGTATAATTATGATGAACCCAAGTGTCCTGTAAGGGGCCTATGGGGAATGATTTACAATAAACAATATTACTGGAGCACTTTCGTCAAGTTAGCTTGACATTTTCATGAGAACTGAACATTCCGTGTAAAATGTCAAGCTAATTTGACGAAAGTGTTCAAGTAATAAAATCAATAGTAAATGTACAGTATTTTATTAATATTAAGATAACTGAACAGTCTCTTTAACTGAAAAGTAAACAGTGTTTTTTATTAACAAATATATTAAAAATGTCTTTTCACATTGTGAACACACAAACCCTCGATCATTTGTATATATTTAACATTATTGTAATAATAATAATAATAATAATAACTAGACAACTTATTTAATAACTTTAACAATAATAAAAAAAACCAATGCATTCCACTCCAATCAGCGATCTGGGACTATGTTTCCATATAAAAATTGAAAAGTAATACTCTACATACCAACATTAGCAAATCAATAAATTATGTGTTGATTTGCAATTTTTGGTACAAATAGTACGGGATGAGCGAGATAAAATGATAACAACTATAAGCTATATAAGCAAACATATGTGCAAGCAAGATAAAATGTTATGTCTTGCTTCTTGCCTATGTTACAGCTCCGTACTTTTAGGTACAACTGCACTCAAACAATATTTTAACAGGTGAATTACATAAGCTAACGTGAATTGTTTTATCATATTTTTATTATTTTAAGCTTAAAAAAATTCAGGTAAAGCCTGACTTTTGAGCTTGTGTAGAGGACACACCACTGGGTAAGAGCACAATATTTCATTACGGGCTGTTTCACCACCTCTGGATAAAGTGCCGGATAGCCAATCCAACACAAATCTAACGGATAAAACGAAAAATGCATTTCACGACTCCCTGACTATCCTATCGATAAAGGTCTAGACAAGTTATCTAGCGGATAAGTCTTAGATAGTGTCAAACTGTCAAAATTTGTTTACATGTGCGTTGCCTAGATATATTCCTAGGCAATGCACGATATATTCCTGCCTACGTGCATACATTCATGCAACAAACGCATGAAATTACAACGTTGCCACTGCTATCTGGCGGATAACAATCTTTAAGAAATCTGTAGGTGGTGAAACACTCGCTTCAGTTTATCTTGCAGATAAATTTATCCTGAGGATAGTTATCTAGAACTTTATCCAGAGGTGGTGAAACAGCCCGTGAATAAATTTATAATAATGTGCTTGTGAGTTTTCTATACAATCTGAAAACTCAATTATAATGTAAATTATTATAATAATATGTATTGTCAAGGTAATAAAGGGTACCCAAGTTCAATAAGAATAATATATGAAAATCTCAAATTTATGAATCAAGTATTAATAGACTTCTGACATATTGTGTAGCAACTATCTACTTATTCCAACATAATTCAATTGTGAAGATAATAAAATTAATTGACAATTGGTACATCACACCATTAATCCTCCAATTGATACAAACAAATGATCTTTCTCTTTACCTCCAGTTGTAAATATATACAAGATCAAAATAATGGATTTTTATATTGACAAAGATAAAAAAATCTGAGTGTAATATGGACAAACTAAAATAACCTACAGAATCTGATTTAGTACACAAAATGGCCTTTCAAACTTTTTTAAAAAAACTCATCAAACTCTTTTGCTTGCCATGTCCTTGCGGTGAAGTCTTCTTCTTCTTGGTAGGTGGACTACTAGCTGTTTTTTTACTCTGCAGCTTAGGCTCGACCTTGACATTGTTAATAGGAACATTTTCAACCTTAGGATCTTCATCCTCTTTCTCAGAACAACTTTCATATACTTCTTCCTTTTTAGTTATAATATACCCATTTTCATCCATGAATGTTTTGTCTACAACTTTCTTACGTTTCCTATGATTGAGAGGTGCTTTATTGACCTTTACTTCAGGTGTCGGAGGAATCACATCTTCATCTTCATCAGAAAGCTGAGGTTTTTCAACACGTTCTGGAGAATCTGATGAGAATATATCATCAAGATCAACATCTTTCGATTCCTCATCACTCTCACTATCCAATGTCTGTATTCGTTTACGCTTCTTTCCAGCATCTTTTTTATTTACTTTTTTCTTTGTAACGGCATTAGAAATATTTCCCTCATTTGATTTTGAGTTTTCTGGTGACTGCTTTTCTTTCTTTGTATCTATTTTTTCCATACTCTTTGTTAGAGATGGTATTTCTTCTTTAATACTGTTTTTCTTTGGTGACAAATTTTCTTTCTTAACTTTAGGGTCATCTTTTTTGACATTATTCTCCACCACTGGTTTAACATCTGATTTCATATTTTCAATTTTTGGCATTGAATTAGTTGTTTGCTTAGAAAAAAATCCAGCTATTCCAGGATTTTTCTTAGATTTATTGTTTGTGACAAGAGTAAGTTTTTCTTCAGCAACTTCTTTCTTCACTTCTGCTTTAGTTGGAGAATTCTTCTCTTTCTTAATCTGATCCTTGTTATTGCTAAACATACTCGACGGTTTAGAATTTCCATTAGTACTATATACCGACTGAGGTTTTACAACAGGTTTGGGATAGGTTACTACCCTCAACTTGGCAAGTTCATCAGTTGATCGCTTTGTAATTAAATCATTTTTTATGATACCTTTGCAATTATCGTCATGTTGGTTAGCCATACAAAGCATGGTCAAATCTTGTAGGGTCCCGCCCTTTTGAATACTGTATAAATGTTCAGATATAACAACACTTAAGTTATCTTTAAAGTGTGCTAAATCTTCCTCTCTTACCACACTTGAAACCATTCCTTTACCGTCTTTAGGAATGCCCGACACATAATATGTTTTCTTGAAGCTATCGGAATATTTCTTAACATTCTCTTTCAGCAAAAATTGTTCAATTAACTGTCTTACCGCATTTATGTGTAATGAAAATGTACTGCTCAACCACTTGCAAGTCACAACCTTTTTTTCGTCAAATATGTACTCTTCTAAATTTAGCAAAAACATTTTTTCCGATTCGATATCCATTACATTTGATTTGAATAGAATATAAATTTCCAAAATACTGAAGAATTAGACACAATTATATAAAAAATATATCAGTTGCAAACACCCACAAAACGCGCCAAATAAATCAATTATTGACAACATGAAAATTTGACACCTGACAACACTGACAGACTGGATGAAAAATATTCATAAACAATTATCAGTATAGAAACATTAATCTACTATCTTCACATGAGCAAATATTTCATCAAAGGCACAGTTCCCCAAACCCTTCTTGGTAATTCAACTTAACTCAAACTGAGAAATATTTTAATTTTGTACAATATAAAATTATTTAATCGACAACAAAATATTTTTTTTCTGTTTTTTTGTCATTTCAAGGTTTATTTTCCGATTTTTCTATAAGAAAACATAAGTATAGGGTCACAGGGGGCACGGTGGAACGCGGGGCAGAGTGATACACTTGCAATAACTCTGTTATTTTCTAAAGTTACAAAAATTTAAATTTACAGCATAATCAAGCACATAAGCGGCCATATTAATTCAGTTTTCAAACTAAAGTTGCATGGGTAGTGAGTAAAATATTTTGAAAAAACGGTTTTTCAGCATTCATTTCTTATAAATTTTCGTTTTATGTTTTGCGATTTGTTAAAAATACTGTAGCTACTGGTAAGTGACATTTTAACTGTATATTAGGCATGTTATTAGTGATATATTGTACAACCAAATGTAACCTAAAACGTAACCTAAAAATTGTGATCATTTTTAGTTGCGTGAAATCGGGTATGGGGCACAGTGGAACGGGGTACAGTGGAACATGAACATACAGAACATCCACAACATGCAACAAGTCGAGGACGGAAGTCTCACAAGTCCCATAGCACGTAGAGGATAACCAAAGGCTAAAGAAAGAAAGAACACGAGGAAAGGTAGAAAATGAGGAAAATCTTGCATCGCCACTGACACACCTGTTAAAAAAGAATTTGAAAGAAGATTTACTATGTACGTTCCACTGTGCCCCTAGGCGTGTTCCACTCTACCCCAGACCTGGGGCACAGTGGAACAAAATTCTGGTCTCGGAAAAGTGGCAATAATTATTAAGCTGTGAAGATTTTTTGATACTTTTTGTTGTAAAATGATAAAGCAAAGACTGCTAAAGGTTTTAGTTCTCACCCCATGATGATTTGATAAAAATTAAATTTTCTAAAAATCAAAATGCGTTTTTCGTTCCACTGTGCCCCCCGTGACCCTATAGTTTGCGCACCACATATTCTGTTCTCGGCGTCTTACTAGTTGGGACACTCTATGGAGGCTCAAGTGTCAAGGACAGTGAATACAGCTTTCTTCCATATTCGCTAACTGCATCTAGTATCAAAACACATCTATCTGTAGATGCAGTAAAAGTCTAGTCGCCGTCTTTGTGGTCTCTTGTCTTGACTAGTGCAATATTATATGTATAGGACTGCCCCAGATCCTTTCAATCGTCTCCAGATAACCTTTAATGCTGCCGCCAGGACCATTTACAGGGAAGGCCAGCGCTGTCACATTACACCTCTGCGGAGCTACATTGGCTTAGAGTCCCAGAGAAAGTGAAGTTCAAACTGTGCCTCAAGGTCCACAAGGCGTTAAACGCCCCAGCACATCCATCTATGCCTTGCTGAGCTCTGTCCCATCGACGAGAGTCTGAGGCGACCACTGTGATCAGCTTCCACCGCTGTCAACAAACTTGTAGAACCCAACAAGGCAAACACTTAAAATTTCGCAAAGTGGAGTTTCAACGTTGCGGGGGCAACTGCCTGGAACCGATTATCATCGGATTTAAGACAGAACCAACCAACTGTCATATTCAGGAGCAAGCTGAAAACATTACTGTTCAGGAAAAGTCATGGTGACCTTGAGATGGTTACGGGTCATTAAACGTCGCCAAATACAATTTGTCTATATCAGTGGTTCCCAAAGTTGACTGGGCTCCGACCCATCTAGGAAAAATTTCCAATCTTGGGACCCGCCTTTTAGCTTTTTTTCTCCAAACATTGCTACAACAACATTTTTTATTCATGTTTTATACGGTGGCGAATCGTCCATTAAAGCCCACTCAGTATTCGCTCACGACCCACTGGTGGGTCGCGACCCATAGTTAAGGAAATACTGATCTATATTATTATTATTGTTGTTACGTCACATACGGTTACTCAGGATTTTCTCCCGGTATTCCAGGAGGCACCGGCACCCGTGTGCCAAGTCTCACCAGTTTCTGTGTCAATTGGTTAATTTTTCTGTGTCACTTCGTTAAGTTTTTCCTAGTTATATGAAGTTCTTGCCTGTAATTAGTAAAGTCAGTCTGTAGTTTAGTTATTCTGTAGTACGTACGAATTTCTCAGCGATTTCGACGACTCTTGTCGGATGATTTAATTTCTTATTTTGTCTCTCAAGCTAATGCCTAGTATTTGTCTTTCCATGGTATGCTGTACACACCTCAGAGAGGCCTGAGTCAATAGCACATTTTCACGTTACGTTTTCGATCCGTTAACGTTCAAATGCAGACGACGTTGCGCCAAAGTGTCAATTTTCGTAAATATTGTGTATCTTAGCACCGAAATTGACACTTGCTTGCAACTTCGTCTACACTCGAACGTTAACGGAACGAAAACGTAACGGTTAAATGTGTTATTGACTCAGGCCTCAGTTCATTTGTTCGTATGTGTTAAGTAGCATTCACATTGCTTCACTTTGGATGATCATCCAGAGTGTCAGGGTCAAACCTGTTCATCGAAAGTGAACACTGTTCACATTTGTTCATCCTATGCTTTCACTGCCATGTCAACACTCTCAGTCATGTTGTATGTATTTTGACATATTTTCGTACAAAAATAATTAAATAAATAAAAAAACGAAAAATAGCCCTTAAAACAAATCAATATAGTTCTCGACTGCATAATAATTTTGTACATGATTCTGACATTCTATACAAATTCATAGAGAATAAAACAAAAAATAAGATAAAACTTGTTTATGGTCGTTTCAGTGAAAGGTCCTTTCATCGAAATTATGACGGACTATAATCGCTTTCATCCGTCATCGCTAGTGATCACTATTGATAAAACGCCCGTTCACACCTATTCATCTTGGAGGATCTTAAGATTTATAGGGACTTCATTTATATTTCTTTAAGAGAATAATGCGTCACATCACGTGAATCATCATCACGCACCATCTCAACATTTTTCTATGGTGGGACAGGCCGTTTGGATAATGTTTGTACAGGCTATATCATTTTATGAAACTGCAATTGGGCGAACCTGTAAATAAAATAAAAGGGTTGCAACATGACTGCACACTTTCCTCAATCCTGCCATACAAGTGAGGTGACCGCTTGATATCGCCCCACCTTTAAAGATTATTGCTCATGTGTCCAATGATTTTCCCCTAATTTTTGCGAATGTCCAATCTGAAAAAGGATATAACATACAAAGTTATTATGAAAAATAAATATGAATAAATTTATAAGTAAAAAAGATATTTAAATTTGATTACCTTTGCCACTACAAGAAATAATAATAATAATAATTATAATAAAACTTTATTGACAGAACATAATAACATAATTGTACAAACACACATAATAAACACAATGTTCTGTCAAATGGCGGGCTTGTTGCAGTGCAACATCTTCCAGCCAACCACTGTATTTGGATAAATTTCCTTTGCTTTCATGTGCAGTATAATGACTATGCGTCAAAATCAAATAATTTACTTACACTAAACTACTTTGTACAAAATTCAGAGTAGAAATTACTGGTACTAACAATATATCAAATCGAAATCATCAGCTACAATCGCGAATGGATCGATATCACCGATCACTTGATTTTTTCTTTATACCTTTCTTTGACATCAACACTGAAAGTCGTGAAATATTTACTTTGATTCATTGTCATAAGTATTTAAATGTATTCATTGTAAAAAAATGCCAAAAACTACTATATGTACAAACCGATCACTCACAGCAAGGTTTTACTTTCCAAACCAAAATATCGTCAGCCATTTGAACCATGTGAACAAACTGACAGTTTCTATAAAACAATAAAAACCAGTAAAACGATATCGTCTCAACTTGACCACATTTCAACATTTTTCGTTGATGGAACGATGCGCGCATGCGTAGATGTGCGCGGCATCCGTATCAATGGTAAAACTTCATAATCTATAAACTTTATAATGTTTCCCGTTTCGTGACAGTTGTTATCTTTGTTGTTAGTTTGTGAAGTTTGCTTCCTTAATGAAAAGGCGCCTTATAACCTCTACTTTAACATTTTCAACTTATAATAAACAATGTGGTTTGAAGGCTTTCATGGCGATCTTCACTATCTGGTTGTTGATTTTCGGGTTTGCCATGTCTTGATTTGTTTAGTCGACGTTTCGGTGCGCTTGCTGGCCCCATCTTCAGGATATAATAAACACTCCACGATCTCCATCTTGGCATCCGCCATTTTGAAAACAAAATCAAAGCGCATCTGACAGATCGTTTCTATATCGGTGGACTGTGTGAACAGGTGTGACGATCAATGGGTGTCCGGCGAATTTTGTTTTTTCACTTGTCGATATATTTTGAAATTTGCCTGGCGATATCCGCCAAATGTGAACACCCCAGTACAGATTGAATTTATGCCGGTGGACTGTGTGAACATGTTTGAAGATCAATGGACGACTGACGGATTTTGTTTTTATGCAAGCGAAATCGTTAAGCCTTTATGTCGCCTTGTATGAACACCACATTATGTAGATATCGGCCTAGTTATGAAATTCTTAAGAATATAAATATAATACGGACACGACATCGCTCACCAATACGTATAAATAAAAGCCGACAATACATCGCGTGGTAGTATTATAAGCTTCTTCACTTTTTATGAATCATACGAAGTGAGATTTTTGTAATATTTTTATGTAAACAGATCATTACTTTTTCGCTATGAATATATACCTAATTGAAAATTGATTAAACTAACGTTTAAATACTAAATAATGTCATGAACAAAGATCTGGATCTGAACTTAAGTAGCATTCACATTGCTTCACTTTGGATGATCATCCAGAGTGTCAGGGTCAAACCTGTTCATCGAAAGTGAACACTGTTCACATTTGTTCATCCTTTACTTTCACTGCCATGTCAACACTCTCACTCATGTTGTATGTAGTTTGACGTATTTTCGTATAAATATAAATAAACAAATTAAAAAATGAAAAACAACACAAATAAATTAATATAGCTCTCGACTGCATAATAATTTTGTACATGATTCTGACATTCAATACAAATTCATAGAGAATTAAGCAAATAATAAGATATTGTTTATTGTCGTTTCAGTGAAAGAACCTTTCATCAAAATTATGACGAGTGGTAATCTCTTTCCTCCGTCATCGCTAGTGATCACTATTGATGAAACGCCTGTTCACACCTTTTCATCTTGGAGGATCATCCGGAGTGATCATTGATAGTGAACAAATGTGAACGCCCCTTTAGGTTCGGAATCCAAGATTGCCGCGTGATGTTTTTATTGGAGTACATTTCTAGAGCTAAGGATGTTGGTGCAACTATGCCATAATGGACCATAGACAACTGATGAGGACAAAAACGACGCAACGCTTTGGCTTTTTCTTCTTTTTAATTGATAGTCGTTGGTTTTCGTCGTCTTCTATGTCCGTGGTCCATGTTTAGGGAAATGAAAGGAAATGTCGAAGAAGTGTCAATTATTCAGAAATTCGTCTAACATCACAAATAATTGTTTGTTTTCAATCCAAATGTTGGACATTTAAGAAAGTGAGTGCGCTTAAATAGTGTATGGGTGAATAATTAAGACTTGTGATAGCAGTAAGTACCGACGGTATCTTTACTTATAAACAACTTAAATTGTGAGAATTTCGCTACACAGGGACAACTTTGATAGATATAAACAACAATAAACGCTTCCTCCATATGTCAAATATGTTAGTTGTACTTTGTTTACGAAAATAATAGTGTTTCAAGCCACATAAATCGGACTTCACAATATCCTTTTAGGGTAGGTAGCATTATGCGTTGCGAGTCTGAAAATAAACGGTATTTAGTTGAGAGCTATTTTTTAATCACTGTATTAGAATTTTCTCCAGGAAGACTTTACGGCGACTTCCACAATTTATTATTAACCTTTAAATAAATTTGCTAGTACCAATATTGTACAAATTACTATATTACATTAAATTGCCTTATTTTTCAGCTAAATTCAAATATATCATTCAGTTTGTTAAGAATCTTTATATATGAATAATCTCTGAATCAAAATATTCAAATTTAATTACAGATCACAATTTTTTATAAAAAATACATTAGATATACAATTAACCAAAAAACGGGAATTTATACAAAAAAATCTCCTCAAGGCCGCTTAATTTCACATCGATCAACAAAGTCCTACATTCCGATTCCACAATTAAATATTATGCATTACAAATTAACAGTTTTATAAAACATTCACATAAATAAGATATCTGTTTCTTGTGGATTTGCCATGAATACTAAATAACTTGTATTTTCAGTTTTGTGATCATACAAGTGTTGTATCACAAAGACAATATGGACGAGTACATAGTTCCTGATAATGAGGTGGAGATCATCACATCTGATGAACATGTTGCTGCAGAAGAACCTGTACCAGCAGGTAATCAATCGTAACACAGTTCAGAGATTTCCCTCCAAAATATATTTATGTTTATTTATTCTTATTATTACTTGTACATTGCCTTTGTGCATTGATGTAATATAATTTTTCCATTGTTATCCTATCTATATACAGTTGATTCCGCTTAATTGGGACAGCCGCTTATTTGGTACAAATCTCAAAGAACAGAAACCAAACCATGACACCAATAGTAAATTTATATGTTTAATTGGGACAACATTCTGCTTAATTGGGACAGTAAATTTAAGATCACAGCACATATTATGTTACACATATTCTCAAGAAAAGACATATACCTACAAAGAATTTGATATGAATCAGGATTTTTTTTTCTTAAAAGTTTAAAGTACATATTTGCAATTAATATGATAACTTTTATTACCTATATGTAATTTACAGTTTCTTAGAGTTTATAAAATAAGATTATTGAAAAAAAATATGCATTTAATTTTATGTGTGTATTACTGGTTTATAGCCTTAGTTGCCAAAACCATTTGGTTTATTTAAATGAATTTAAAAAAATGTAAAATTCGCTTAATTGGGACAGCCGCTTAATTGGGACAAAATGCCCAAGTCCTGATGTGTCCCAGTTTAGCGGAATCGACTGTATATGAAGAGATCAGGAAAAAAGTAGAGTGAATTAATAATAGTTTTGAGAATAACAATAATTTAAGATAAAACACTGTTAGTTATGCAGCAGTTAAAATTTACAAAGTATTTTATCAATGACCAACATTTTTTACATTGATATATTTAATGAGGGTGTAAAGTGATAATAACTGGAAACTGACATTGATGCAATTACTAAATTACCAACACTATGAAGTGATTTCTTACATATAACCATGTTTTCTCCATTTTTATTTTCGATACGAGTTTGTCAGATGTTTCTCACAACCAAACTACTGCATTATCAGATGCAAATGTTTCATTAATTTCAGATGTGATCTGTTCATTATTTTTTTGAACACATTCCAAGTACGACTTGATATGTGCAATGATTATGTTGTGTTATTATTTTCCTGCAGTTTGCTATGAGGTTCCATTAACATACCAACCTGCAGATAAGGAAGGTGGGGAGTCCACAGACCCAGACAATAGCTGCGAGCCAGGGGAGTACATTGAAACCAATGTGGAGAATGAGAAAAATCAGGTGGAAATGCTGACACAAAATTTAAGTGATGAAAAAATGTTTAGCATGATTCCTAGATCAATACAGAACCCACTGACTAACAAGACAACCTTCCTCACACACGAGTGTGTTTATGTTCTGGTCAAATGGGTATTTGAGCGTAGATATAATCCTTTCCCAACAGACGCTCAGAAGTCTCAGCTTTCTGTCATCACTAAGTTACCCATATCAGAGGTGAGAATAAATTTTTAGTGTAAAGAAACTTGTTTTCGTTTTATTTTGTTTTGGATTAGAATGTAACCAGTTTCAATAATTAAAATAGGATCTATTATGTAAAGAGCTCGAAAGAATATTTAGTCAATCTGATAGAGTTGCCATAGTATACAAAGGGAATAGGGTTTGCTATGACGGTGATTCATAGTTGGTTGTTAGTCTAATTGATGAGGCTGTCAGCTGGAGACTGAATTATGTAGGTTAAAGTCTTCATGTAGACTAACCTGTTACCAATATCACAATGATACAATATTATGTAGTATATAATATATTTATGTTCTGTTCTTCTAGATTGAAATCTGGCTAAAAAGAGCCCGTAAAATAATTGTGCCGATAATGATTATGAAAGGAGCAGATTTCATCAATAACTATATGAAGTATCACATAGAAAATTTGAAAGCACAAGGCAGAATCACCGTTGCCAACTTCCATAACAAACGAATATTGTTGAAAAAAGTCGGCGGTGATCCTGTTATCATAGGGAAGATACAATACTCTGCCCAGAATCCACAAAAGGTTCAGTATGTTGTGCCCATCAAAGTACAAAAAGTTATAAATAATGTTGTAAAGACGGAGATGAAGGATGAAGCAACACCAAAGGTGAACTACGAATCTAATGTGCACACAGATTCTCCTTATGATGAGAGTGTCATATCTCACTCCACATCTAGTCCCGCAGAAGGTAATACTTCATTCCTTAAAATTGCACCTTAAATTTCTCTAGAATTAAGTTTCAGTAAATTGTTTCAAATTTTTCTCAAATATTTTAGTTTGCTGTCAAAGGTTTTGAAACTGAAAAGACAATCTTTATAATCATTATTTTATGGTAGTCTACAGATTGCTCCACTCTTGGGAAATGTTGTTTTGTAATAGGTAGCAAAATTATTTTGACATGTTTTGCAAACAATTTTATGTTATATTTTAGGTCCTAAAGGTACTGGTATTGCTACAAACAAACCATTGAACATGAACTCTGCCAGATATTTGATGACTTGGTTGTACAACTTTAGAGACAAACCTTTCCCTACAGTGGATCAACTCCGACATATATCTGATGTTACTGGTTTGCCTGGAGCACAGGTAAATATATAAATAAACCAAAAGATAGCCTGTCAGTTTGAACAAGATCAGTTTATGATATCTTTATATTTTCATTTCAGGTCTTACGATGGATGTTTACAGCTCGGAAAAAAATTCTAAAGAAAGTGAGACATAGCAATACTGTGTTGGCCCCAGAGATGTTCAAGGAGTGTTTAATGTGGCATTTGAACGATTTGCCTGGACCCAAACGTATGAAGCAGCAACTTGAAGCCGGAGTCATACCCCAAATGGATCGGGAGAAGAAAATAAAAAACACCTTTGATTTATCTAATCACAAGAAGTCACCTTACAAAGATAATTCAATGTCGGCAGATGGTGAGTTCATTTGCAATAATATACATATATTATTGATTTATAAATATGTCATCACTGAATTGATGTTAAATGTCGTATGAGAGATATTTTACTAATAGTGCCTTTTACAGGACACTTAAATACTTACAGAAAAGAGTGGGAGTCCTGTTCTTTGCCAGAGACTTAATTGGAAAATTTGAAATAGTTTATCCAATTTTATGTCTAGTTAAACTACTATACTATACCATATCTCAAGTCAGGGTAGGCAGAGAGAACAAAAGCCATATTGATCAATTATTGCATATTTTCACTTCCTCCATGTCCTTGCAATTTCTCTTACTCAAAATGTGGTTGTCTTTGAGAATATGATTCGCTTGCAAATAATGTTTCTGTCCTATTCATAATTTCACATTCCACTTTCAGATTCATTTAACGGTAGTGACAGAATGGATTCCCACCACGAAAATAAAAGACCATATTCAAAGAAAGTCGATCGCAGCTTAACAAGTAACAAAAGATTATTTGTTAAAAGTGATGCTGAAGAGTTGCATCCATCTGATTCTACGATGAACTATTCTCAGCCAATGGTGGCGCACAAAGGAGCATCCAGAAAAGGAAAGGGCAACTTCCCATTAAGTTCCAAGAAAGTTCTCATGGATTGGTTATTTAAGAATCGTCACAATCCTTATCCCACAGACCAGGAGAAGTTGGAACTCAGTGAGATGTCCAGTCTGACCTTGTTACAGGTGAATATTTATTGTTTAATTTCTCTTTCCATGTGATTTAAACTTTATCCAGCACTCAGCATTGTAAAGATGTTGTATTTTTTTAAATATATATTTATTTGAACATAAAATATTGTGCTTTGTATATTTATAAATAAATAATTTTTCAAAATGATTTTGTACATTATTATCTTAGGTCAATAACTGGTTCATAAATGCCAGAAGAAGATTCCTTGACAAAATGCTCAAAACTGGAGAAGAGTGCTTCCTCATCAAACGCCAACATAAGGGATTCAAAGAATTTTCAAAGAGCTACCTAAGAGAGAGCGGGGAGGTTGAAACTGAAATAGTGACATATTCGGATGAAATCATGATGCAGGATGAACACAATCAAGGGACTGAAATACAAATCACAGAATATGTCTGTACAGATTCAGCAGATCAGTCTATGGTGGAATATCACGAGGACGTACCGTGTGTCACTGATTATCAAATGCAAGAACCTGTTTCTGAATCTCAACAGATCCTCAACAACATGATAGAAGTACAAGTTCACCTGCTGCCTACAAAAGGCGAGGAGCATGGAAGTGTTGTGAGAGTGAGGTGCCCAGAGGATGAAGCGGTGCACGTCTTAAAAGCTGTCAATTCACATCCCACTGTGACGTTACATAAACTGAAGGATTTTGAAACTCCAAATTATGACGAATTGTTGGTAGAAGTACCCTATGTGGAAGAAACTGAAACCTCGGAAGGAGCGCAATAGTTGTATTGGTAAACTAGACGTTTTAAGCAGCAGACTATGAAATAAAGACATCGCTAGATGCGGTGAATATATATTTGTGCTGGTTTCTATGTTTCTTTTTTGAGCAAGACAGTGACAATCCGCAAAATCGGTACTGGAAAGTGTCTGTATGAGTGTCTAGTTCTACAAATAGGTTTGATACCAAAATAGTGGTAGTGGGACATCTATTAGCTATAGTTTGTAAATGATCTATGGTGAGGTAATGAAATGATGTAGAGTTTTATCTTAATATAATATGTGTTGTACAGATTTAGTTTATAAAACAGTATGAATAAAAATAATATTGTAATATTATTAATTGGTACATTTAATCGCAGTTTGCTTTATTGTTGAATTTTGTATATTATTATTACCTATATATATATATTGATGTATTGAGGTATAAGTTCAAAAATGTTTTGATCGATCAAGATCTCTTTGAACAATTGAATTGGTTTTTTATTACCATTTAAGTGTCTGATAATATTCTGTTGTGTGAAGTGTCTCTAACAATATTGTGAATAGATATTATTTGTATAACGTATGTGCAAGGATGCGCAGCTGTTAAGTAGTACATAAACAAATAGACTTTTAGGGTGATTCCATATCAAAACAACCAGAAAATTTAAAATTTGTACCTTAGATTTTAATAAAAAATTTGCGAGTAAGTTGTGTTTGTGAATATAAGAATACAAAATAATTTTAAAATCTTACAATTATTTGTTATGAATTTCACTTTTTCTTTGTAAGTTCAGTACTTACTGAACAAATAACTTGAAATTTCTCATCTGTTTTAAATTCAATATAGAAAGAAAAGAGGATACAGTAATTTCCATTCCCTGGAATAATCCCAAAGAATTGGTCTCTCACTTGTTTCTGGAAGTTTTCGAGTGCCCTGTAAATAGCAAGTATTTGTAAAACATCATATTTTAAGACATTTAACATCTTTAGTTCAGCGATGAGGTAAACAAATCATCAAATATCATCAAAAGATCAACATTTCAATGAGTAAGATGGTAATTACAGTATTTTTTTTATTTAGGCAGCCTTACAGACTTCCTGAAATCAACTCCTAACCTCATTTTTTTTAACAGTGTGGCTGTAATAATTTCTTGTGTATTTTTATTAAAAATCTGTGGAATAATACTGGTTGTTTGGAAATGGAAAGACTTACTTTTATTTTTATGCTTGGCTTATTTTGAATACATGGCGACATTGATTATTTTGTAAATTGTTTTTTTTTTTAATTAAGCTGGATTTCTTACAAATCCAAATAAACCCTACTCATAATATGTTTTTTATATTATGGATTTTTTTTTAAATTTTTTGTTGTGTGAAAGCTACCCTAGGGCACTATACAATTTTTGAAAATCGGGTTAAGTAGAATTTCACTTATTGACTTACTTTTTCAAAGGGGAGATTTTGAGTGATATTTTATCTTTCTATCTTCTTAAATTAAATTGTTTTTTATGCGAAAGAGTTTGAATGTAAAAAAATGGGGACATTTTAGTTAGTATGTACTGAAAACTATTAAAATATGTGTACTGCATTATACGTTTTGTACGTTGTACATTCAATTCATTTTCAAAGGCTGTCCACTCATTTACAGGAATGTATGAGTTGTTTTTCGGCTAACTCTACAGCAATGAGACAGGATATTTTTTATCAATTTCATTGCTTTACATGTAGTTATGTATAATTAATTATATTTTACATCTAAATCACTTGCAAATGAGTGGATAGCCTTGAAAAGATTATAATTATATTTTTCCTACAAATTAAATATGTACTAATCTTGAAAATGGTTTCTTTTAAATTGGACAATGTGTACTTGGTATGTAAAAGTGTTCATTCTTTTATATGTACTTTAATTTTTCAGTTAAATGCGTTTCTTATATTATAAAATTTGGAAAATAACCACTACAACGGAAAATTACAATAGTAATGATAATTTTGTAAAATAAAAGTAAACTAAAGAATTGGGTATTTCTGTTAATAATAAGATGTTTATATTTTAAGTGTAACACTTAGTAAATATTTGTTTAACTTGGTTTTCATTGTTTTTCTATTTGTATGTGAACTGGGTGTTATCTTAGTTTTGAATGTTGTAGCCAATACAATTTGTAATTTAATCTCAAGAGAAGTGTTTGTATATTTGATTGTGTACATTTATTTTATGCACATTATATGACAAAATATAATTTGAATATTCTTAGTTTATAACTGTACGAAACTAAATTAATTTATTAATGAGTGCGGATAATGTTCATTATGAATATAAGAAGTATATTTTCTATGAATTTACCAGTACCATTTGCCCTATGACATTCTTTAGAGAAACTTAGGGTAGAAATCAGCTTCTTCCATTTTTATTTTGCGCTGATGAAACATATTCCTACGGCATTCACAACACTTTAATATTATAACTATATTTTTGTGAAGCAAAGTGAAAAGATTATGGTCAACAAAAATGCATACTTTACATTAAGGAATAGCTTGTATTGTGAAGGTGGAGCAGGTCAGCAGCGTATTTATTGCTAATTTATGAAATAAATCTTTTGTGGCACATATTATGAAACTGTGTATTTGCCAAGGTTTTGTTTGACTTATAATTTAAATAAATGTAATTATGTTGTATATATTTGCATAGTAATAACTATTATAAGTTATATTGCTTTCTGATGAGCCTTTTATGATTTATATTCATGTTCTAATTTAAATCAATTATTATCGAGATATTTGTACATAAAACTAGCATCTCAAATATCTTTAATCGATGCAACATGAATTAAATAATATATTTTGTGGTTTGTTTCATTTATTTATCACACAGAAATACTTCATTTAGTTAAGAATAGTATCAATATTACTGTTACTTTCAAGATAAAAATATCAGTGTTTTATATTCTCATGTTTTCATGAAGTAAAACTTCTTTTATTATAATTTTTTAATATCTCATAATACAAAACTCGTAAATCTATTAAACAATATATATACTGATAAGGGGAAAAAAATTATGTGTATCAAATTAAAATCACATACCCAAAACTTATTTTATTGACAAATCAAAATTAAAGCAATTTTTTATTATGTTTTGCAGAAGAATATGAATTTAAGGTTGTATTGCTTTTCAAAACTTTACTCTGCGAAATTTTGAGTATTCAATTTGATACTTTAAAAAAAAAAACATATTTTATAAAACCAATAAAATTACATTTTATTTTATATTTTACAAAAGATCAAATGACTTTTTAATTTTTTTTTTAATTATCACAAGTACTTGTAAAAGAAGTAATAAATAAGTACCTAAAATAAAGTCTGGATGAAAAGAGTGTAACACAAATGTACACCACAAACACAATGATAGTCCATTTTGAGGAGACTAATAAATATGATTGGTTTATTGATATCATAATATTGATCATTCAACATCTCAATATTCCAATATATGACACATCAAAGCTTTGATGCATTATGATGGTCTACCAAAGTCTCAAAACAAATATTTATTCAAGTTGTCACTTATGGAAATGAGGCGTTTAATATATTGATATTCTTTTACTTAATATGCTTTGAAGCATAACAATTTTAACAAATTTTTATTGATGATACTCTCTGAATGCTTTTATCCCAGTTGCCATACAGATTTTTCTTTTACTGCTGTAAGATCTTATGTCATGCACTATGTGTCCACTCATAATATGCACAGCAACCTCATTGTGCCTATGACGCTGTGTGAATATCAGAATGAGTCTTCGATAAATCTCATTGCTGAATATAATATTAATAATAACTTAAATGTTAGCTATCTAAATAGTTGTGGATGTGGTGAAATAGATGGTTTGATGTGTTTCAAGAATGAATGTTATAATGGAAATGTAGGTTGTTCTATTATTGTCTAATATAGTAATGTACATAATTGGTTTTAAACATTTGTAAATAATATTTTCCCATTTAAATTCTACTGTATCGCTAAGCTTTCTTTATTATGGTTTATCGTTAGCATTTCTAGAATGTTAGTTAGATCTTTTTCTTTCTCGTTTTGTGATAATCGATGGTTGTTATTCCTGCCATCCAATACCAAACGTCTGTACGATAATTATCAAACTGTTACCGACTGAAATATTTTAAAAACAGATTGTAAACTTGATCTATGGTTATATGACATTTCAATTCAGTCTTTGAGTTTCTAATCAACTGAATCTTTCTCTGTAATATTTTATCCACTCAGAATAAAGAATAGATATTGGTCTGCTTAGTTAGTTTATTTTTTATTTTAAACCACTAGATTAATCATTCCGATCAATTCAACTCTGGAAAAATAATAATTTTAATTGGCTGGTATAACAACTGAAAAACAACAGATTAAAAATAATAGTATAAGGTGTTCAAATGTTAAAAAGAGTTTTAAATAGAATTGAAATCTTTCTGTCAAAACATTAAAATAAAAAGATGGAGGCTTCTAAATACTATTTCCATTAAACTACAACAAATAATCCATTCCACTTTGAAAAATGGAAGTTGTATGGAGAATGTACAAAGTCACAAATCAACACATGAAAAAATATATAATTTTCAAAAATTTCCTGGAATATGTGATAAACATGATACAGAGGAGTTGAGAATGTGATCCAAGCTTAAAGAGTACTCTTAACTGTAAAATCGAGTCAATTAACAAGCATTGAAATTTTGTATCATGCATTCCTAAAAACAAGTTCACATATGTATGTATCTGTATCATGTACAACATACCTACCTAGTTAATATCTATTAAAATAGGTTAACTAGCGGTCTATACACTCGCCTTGTAAGTGAGGGATCGTAAGTTCGATTATCAAAGTGAACAGAATATTTCTGCTCGTTTTCAGAGTTGAATTAATTGGAATTATTAATCTAGAATGGTTCAAAATATGATTAACATCTATAAATCCAGTCTCCAGCACCCACTGTGTCAAAATTAAAATAGTTAATTTATACTTTGATATAGGTACACGAACGTTGAATATATTTTTTCTCTATGTCTGTTCTTTTGTCCATAAACTATGAAACCATGATTTGATTACTTTTTGGATTGTTTTTGTAACATTGTAGAAATGAAAATTTTTGCACTCTGTATATATGTACGAACTAATGATGTGTTTTTCATAGGAAATAATTTAATAAATAAAAATGAATTGTTCATTATAATGGTGAGTTTTATTTTGATGATCAAACCCACAATTTCAGTTACATTGTATTCAAATGAAGTAAGTGGGCCTTTATTTCAATGTCGCTTATTTTGATTTATAAAATGTGTACCTAAGTAAAATTTGAAAATTAACGGCTTTCTTCAAAGTTTATTTTTTTATGTAGAGAAAAAATTAATATTTGGATATGGGATAAAACCAAGGAAATGATAATGACCAGATGTGACTCTTAACAATAGCAGAACAAAAGTGGAACTGGGCAGGTAACGTCGCGTGATGAAAAGTAGAGTATTGTTACTCGCCATTATATATAATATTATCCTGTTGAACTGCTGTTTGACGGTAAACGCTTAAATATAAATAACATAATTGACCCATTTGTTTATATGATTCAGTCAGTACTGGTACACATATCTATAGTTTTAAATAGGTATTATATATCATCCATGGTAGCTAGTATTATATAACAAAATCAATTCAACTGAATAAGTATCTATTTATTATGAGATGTAGCTATAATATGTTTATATATATATAATGAGTTACATTGAAGAGAGACCCACCTCACACCCGGATATTTCAGGAGTCATGGACTCCTATTTATCCGCACATTCAAACCAAAATTGTCCTCACGGGCGGGCCATTGGGCAGGTCTGAAGGACCGACCGGCTAAAACCGCCGTCGTGGGAATCTTTTAAACTACACTCTCTTCAATGCCCCTTTTGAAAGTATGTTTATTTTATTGAATAAAAAAAATACAAAATTATATAAAAAAAAAAAAAAAAACATAAAACAGGACAAAATAAAGTACAATTAATATAAGGTAGATAACATCGAGTAAATATGATATATAAAAATTGCTGAGTAACAAAAGCCGAAGTGAGGTGTCCAGAAACTTGTTATTTGGCGTTCAGAAGGCGCGAGCCCGAGAATCACCAGTGCTGAATGGTGTGAAAACATTAAACCCTCCCAAAAGGGACATACCTCCCAAACCTACTCTCCACCAAGGGAGACAGGACGATACAACGAGAAAACGAGTTCACTATCGCGCCAACGCCACAAAGGGCAAAAACCAACCCTAAGACTCTCCCGCGTCAGGCGGGGGTGAACCCGGCTGACGCAGAAGCTCCCAACGAGATACCCATACATCCACAAACACCAAAAATGCTTTAAGGTTCCTCGGGCATTGCAGAACCTCCCCAAACCAAATTGGTCTGGGAGTGCTCTCACTCATATCATCTATCATTGCATCTCTAGCATCATTCAACACGGAGCACTCCCAAAGGATGTGCCCAGCATACTGCGCCCCCAACCCACAAACACACCACGGGTTTACCGCAAGGCCAAGGTCATATAACCTGCCCTTTAGATCACCGTGTCCCGTCACAAGCTGGACGGCATGGTGATTGAGGGAAAGGAATCGCCTTTTCATTCTCTCACATACGTCAGGGAGAAAACTGTAGACCAATCTAGCAGTTCTCCCCCGATCCCACCTATCTTGCCAGACCTCCAAAGTTCTCTTTCGGATCATGCCGATTGCCCTACTGAGCCCTCTAGTCCCGGGCTCCGCATGAACGGAGATTCCGAGATGTTCAACATTGCCGTCAGCCTTGAGCTTACGCCTGGCTACACAATCTAAAATTTCTAAATCCGCGGGCAGCACACCAGCGATGACAGGAAGGCCATCGCTAGCGGCCGTTCTATACGCACCGGTGACGGCGAGCAGGGGGAGTCTCTGTCCCCTCAAGACCGCCGCGGACACAGAACCAACAGCAAGACGGTGCGACCAAACACGAGCACCATAAGTGACCTGAGCCACATACGTCGCCCGATAAATGGTACGCACAGTCCGCGCCTTAAGGCCCCAAGTACCACGACTGAGTCTACGTAGAGTGTGAAATAACACTCCCGCTTTTTCGGCAGTCGCTCGCACGTGCGGAAGAAAGGTGAAGCCCCTGTCAAGGACAACCCCCAGGTATCGGACTTCATCGACAACCCTCACAGGATGCCCATCCATCCGAAGCACCGGGTTCCTGCCCCTTCCCAGCACACCCTTCAACCACAGCGCGGAGGTCTTGCTCGGTGAGAAAACAAGCCTATTCACCCTGCCCCACGTCAAGATGCGATCTATCGCGATACTAAACTTGCTTTCGATCGCACTCCTCGTATCTCCGGAGAGTAAGAGAAGTGCATCATCGGCGTATGCAAAAATTGTGCAACCAGGCGGCAGCTCCATCCTCAGAAGGTCATCAAATAGGACATTCCAAAGAAACGGTCCAAGGACCGATCCTTGTGGGCAGCCCATGCTGACTTCCCTCTCAACTAAATGCCCTGCGTGGTGAATTACCACAGACCTTTCGCTGAAGTAGCTGCAGACTATGTCATACAACCAGCGGGGACAGCCCCGTATCTTCAATTTGGCCAGGATAAGCGGCCACCACGCATTGTCAAACGCCCCAGCTATATCCAAGAAGACACCCAGTACATTCTTTTCTCGCCTTTCATCCTTCCATTTCAGACAAGCTTCAATGGCATGCTCAGTAGAGAGACCCCGGCTAAAGCCAAACTGTTTAGAACTCCCTTGCGTCAGAGCCAGTCCAAGCCGGTTCCTCACCAAGATCTCGAGGATCTTGCCGAAGGAAGGCAGCAAGGTAATCGGTCTGTACGCCTTGAGGTCCGACAGCGGCTTGTCATTGCCTTTAGGTATCACTCTGAGCAAACCTTTCTTCCATACTTTTGGAAAAACACCCTCTTTCATACAACGCTGGAAGAGCTGTAGCATCTCCGCTGGACAACTCTTCCAGACGTTTTTGACTATCATACCATTCAGTCTGTCAATCCCTGAAATGAGAAATGAAAAATGAGTTACAATCCATTGGATTGGTCTGCAACGAGTTTTGACTTATTTCTCCACTCCTCCCTATTCTCAGCTAGTCTCTTCAACTCCATATATGAGCCACAGCTCATGTCCCTCTTCAGTTGGTCCATATAGGCGTCTCTCGGTCGACCTCTGCCATTTGTGCCTTCGGTCCTGCCCTCTGCGATTGCGATGAGCAGTCCTGGGTGCCTGATGTTGTGGCCAATCCAATTAGCTCGTTGTTGGCAGATTCTTTTGAGGAGTTGCCTTTTTTCGCCAACCCTGGTTAACACTTCTTCGTTTTCGACGTGTTCCGACCAATGAATCTTCAGCATGCGTCTATAGCACCACATTTCAAATGCCGCTAACCGTCCGCTTTCCCTCTTGCTGATGGTCCACGTCTCGCACCCATATAACAAAATGCTCCACACAAAGGCTTTAGTGAGATTCTTCCTCACGCTTAGATCAATATTAGGGGATTCTAATATTTTGGATTTTTTGTTAAAGGCAATTCGTGCCTGGTTTATTCTGCTCACAATTTCTGATTTGGAGCGTCCGTCCTGGTTTATTCTGCTGCCCAAGTACACGAATTCTCTTACTTGTTTGATGCTCACTCCATTTATGGCAATGTTCGCAGTCGCTTCCTCCCTTCCAACGACCATACATTTTGTTTTATCTTTATTTATTTATTTTCATGTTGTACTATGTTGTAATATGTTTATATCATGTTATAAATGTCCAGTAAATATTATTATCGAGTATATTTTTCTTCTGATTACATTTTAATTTTTTTATTTATCCATGTTCTGTGGAGCATCTGGCAAAGAATTGGTCTGTCCTTTAAAAGGTGTTCAAAAAAAGAAAAATATTTTAGATCTTAAATTCAGCGATGAGGTTTGTCACCCATTTTGAACGTCATTATTTTTTTTGGCAGAGAGAGGATAGCTTGTATGGTCATCATAATATGCAGCTGGGCTACCCCATTTGTGGGATTTGCCGTGATGGTATAGTAGTAATAGTTATTTATACAGTGATGTGAAAAATAACATGACCAAGCATAACCATACTAGACTTGCAATGTGGTACATTTTATCGGAATTTTTGTGTTCCAACATCGATGACCTTCTATGTCTTGTATTGTCTTGACGTTAGCGTCAGTTAAAAACTGGATGCAAAATATGACTGGCTGGATGATCGATTTTTTCTTTGAATTACCTATCTAGTACATTCTACACATCTTTGTGACCAAGTTAGGACTTTCATGTTGATAAAATTGTGTTACATTTTATAATGCTTATCATTGGTAATCTACCTGATATTACACAAAAATAATAAAAACAGATTTTATAAAAATGACATCTAGTTACTGTACACATTGCAATGAGATTATTAGTAGACAGGAGTATTAATACACAATTCACATACCTACTAACAATGGTAGCGCCACTGTCGAATGGCACCAATACAAATTGAGCAAATTGTCCGGCAAGGTGATATCTGATCAAAAAATAATTTAAGAGGAAATCAGAAGATATATTTCATCAAGAAATGATAAATACAAAACAATATTATTTATATATCAGTGTCTGGTGCATTCTTGGAATTATGTCACATAATAAAACCACAATACTCAAGGAAATATTGAAAATGATTATTCTCAGCTATCGAGTGATTCACTTAATTACATATTAATTATATAACATTTCATAAAACTTTTCACCTTCAACAAAATATATATTTACAATACTTATAAGAACACCACAAAAAAGAACTGTAATTGAGATTCAAACAAAATTTAAATCACAATTTTAAATTATCAATTTCTGCATCACGTCTTTATAATAACGGCACTTCCCATTAGTGGAGCAGTACTAAAATCAACATCCTCAAATGCTAACCATGGAAAATGAAAAGAAGTATTGGCTGACAACATTATTCCAGTCATGAGACAAAAATGGATGCAGAAGGCACAAGATTTAGATTCGCCCGCTGTGCAAATTATTTGTATATACCATGCTGTAATTGTTTTCGTCGGTAGCCTAAAGTCTCGGCCTCGTGCAAATGAGGTCAGCAAACTCCCCTTTTACGACACAAGCTTTTAGCTTACTGTGAAAGGTTTATAAGGTTGTATTTGGGTTTATAACAAAAACCCAGATATATCTTTTTAAAAAAAAAATCGAATTGTTTTAGTTTAAATATTTTGCGCAAGTTTATTATTATTATTTAGACATTTGGAAGAGGCCTATATCCAGCAGTGGAGAGTTGGCTGACAACAAGCCAAACCCGCCAAAATTAACATACAGAATGTCTTTGTGTCATAAAAAAGAGACATTCAGAATGGGTGTTACAGATACCTAACTGCTGAATGAAAGATGTTGTTTATTTTATGTGATGTTATAACATGCGGTTAAAAAAATATACAGTGCACTACTATTCTATTGGATATATATTGTGTCTTGATTGTTACTTGAATTACAAATTTAGGTTATCACATCAATAAATTCATAAACTCTGTTTAATGATGTGGTTGGACACTTGTGTGAAATGTCAGAGAAGTTGTATTTGTCCATTGCAATGTGAACAACATGCTATGTTGGGAGTCATTCCAGTTTTGGTATACGCATGGTGAACTAAAGCCAATGAAGGACGATCATTCTTCACACTTATATCCAATGGCTTCGCCAGTAACTGAAAGAAAACAATATGCGTATTAGGAGCAAACATTTCACATAAATATATTACTTTAAGAATCTTCAATATACTAGGTAACACAAAATGATTCTTGAATGTTTGGCTAATTATGTTGACCTAGCCTTCGTGGCTGAACGTTGTGGAACAAAATTCCCCATGATTTCAATGTGGAGGTGGAGAAAGATGGTCTTTGAAAGGCATGATTCTCACAATCTTCAGAATTCAGAGACCAACAAAAATTATATAAAAATGAAACCACCAACCTTTTCAGCAATATTCTCTGCATCAGTATTAACCTCCAATTCATTCAAAACAGCTGAGAAATCATCAAGTTTTTCAACACCATTGCAAAGGTTTTCAGAAAACTTTAAGTTGACAGCGGATAGATCTATAATATTTGAAGATTTTGGTTTGCTGAGATCTAAATTGATACTGCCGATTGGAGTCTGCTCAATAATTCCAAATCCTCCGAGTTCACTCAAACTTGTATAATACATTTCTTTAGAAGCTAAATTAGTTAACCAGTTTTCATGAAGACTCTTCAGGTTTCTGTATGTGTGGATTAATAAATCTCGAACCCTATTTCTATCCTCTAGAATTAATCTTAAAGAGTTTTGGAGTTCATCTGTTCTTTGTGTAAACAGAGTCTTAAGACCAGCTAGTTCTTCCACCATGAGACTGAAAAACAAAATACAAAAATTATCAAACACAAAACTCCAAGTTAATTTCAAACTGCGGAATCCAAAGAATCATGAAATAGATTCTGTAAATTGCATTGATATTGATTTTATATGTGGACACCCTGGACAAATAGTAGTGATATTTATCTTGTATGTGGACATCCTGAACAAGAACATATAGGGTTGAGACTTACATTAACATAATAAAAATTGTTTTAAAATGATTTTTGAAATCAGCAAAAGTATCTTGGTTTTCTATAGTATAGTAGCATGAAACGCTTGTTTCAATTAAACCAATTTTGGAATTTGATGACTTTCGAATCTTTTTATTTTGATTTCTAGTATTTTGGGATTTTTTGTTTTTAAATTTACCTACTTTGACTTTTTTTAGAAAATTTTAACTTTTGCTTTTTTTCTCAAGACTAAGACATTTCTGGTAAGAGTGGCATCTTTGCTGTTCCACATGTTGAGTGTATTAATTGTTAATATGTAATGACTTTTTGATTCTTTAATATTGTAAAAATAAAAAATAAAATAAAATATGGATGTGAATATCTTCAAAGTGAATTAAATTATACCTGCTGGCTAAAAATTTACTTCTCCAAACTTCACACTGTCCAGCCAACCATTCAGTTTGCTCCTGTAATAAATTGAAACAAAACAGATGAGTCGGCATTTAAATATGTACCAGGGCGGTCCGATAAGTACTTAGCCTCTCCGTCCGATGGCGTCACTATCACAAGAAAAATATACCATCGTATAGTGCACTCTTGTGGACAGCTACTGTCAAAATTTCAGCCAAATTGGACTTATAGTTTTGTTTTGACCGCGTGTGGAAGCGGGTGGGTCCACGGATTTTAGAAAAATGGAAAAAGAGCAATATCTTGATTGGTGATTCAATTCTTGTTTTTGGAAGGGAAATCGCGCAGCGAAATCAAAGAGCGCTTGGATGCTGTGTACGGTGACTCTTCTCCTTCGATGACGATTGTCAAAAATTGGTTTAGGAGTTTCGACATGGTCGTACGTCGGTTTTTGACGAGTCACGCCCAGGTGCCTCGAAAACGGCCACCATGGAAGATAACATGACAAAAATCCACGATATCGTAATAGCAGACCGCCGATTGAAGATGCGTAAGATAGCTAAGATAAAAGGCATCTCAAAAGATCACATGGATTATACCATTCATGAAATTTTGGACATGAGAAAGCTGTTGGCGCAATGGGTGCCGCGTTTTCTCACTCCGGATAACAAGCGCAACCGTGAGACCACTTCAAAGCAGTGTTTGACGCTATTTAAGAGCAATCCGAAAAAGTTTCTGCATCGTTTCGTAGTCATTGACAAAACATAGATTCACTAGTACACGCTAAAGACCGAGGAACAGTCGGAACAGTGGACTTTACCCGACGAACGTGCTCCAAAGAAGGCGAAGACTGTCCTATCGACCGGAAAGGTGATAGTCACCCTTTTCTGGGATTCACAAGGCGCAATCTACATCGACTACCTGGAGAAGGGTAAAACGATCACAAGGCTCTACTATGCCAAATTATTGGGCCGATTCGACGCCGAATTGCAGAAAAAACGGCCCCATTCGACGAAGAAAAAGTGATCTTCCACCATGACAAAGCCGGTGCTCACACCTCCGTTGTCGCCACAGCCAAATTGGTCGAATAGGGCTACAAACTGCTGTTCTTTCCACCGTATTCTCTAGATTTGGCTCCGTGCTACTTCTTTTTGTTTCCAAACTTGAAAAGGTCACTTGCTGGGCAGAAATTTGAGTCGAATGAGGAGGTCATTACCGCCATGGAAGCCTACTTTGTAGACCTCGAGAAAACTTATTTTTTAGACGGGTCAAAGAAGTTGGAGAATCGCTGGTTCAAGTGTATCGAGCTAAAAGAAGACTATGTTGAAAAATAAATCACCACTTTTCCAAAATTTTCATTTTTTCTTATGTAGGCTAAGTACTTATCGGACCGCCCTCGTAAGTGTAAAAACAATCTTATCAAACAATTTTCTGCATAAAATTTAAGTTAACATTTTCACAAACGAGTGAACATACAAAGAACACTGTTTACTTTGTATTTTTACTCAATTTTATTTATAAAAATTAACTCTCTGTAGATGTACAAGGTTTTTTGAACACTCAAACATTCACTTCTCACAAAAAAATTTGATAATATCAACCATGTTTTGTTTCCAAACCTGATGTGTTGAAAGGTGTTGTGCAGAGTTGAGAAGGGCACTGGCCAATTGCTGTTTATCTTCTGTTAATGTTTGTACTGTTGCTTTTAAATCTTCTCCCATAGAAGCCACTAACATAGTCTTTAGTTCTTTATTCACCTAAAATCACGGAAAAAATAAATATATATAAACGTCATTGTGTATTACTTTAAAAGATATGAGCCAAGATGACTGGGAGATATTTATTTAAAGTAAAAAAAAATTGTAATACTCAATGAAAGTTTATAACATACTTGGGCTTGCTGAGTTATCTGCTCATGCAAATCTCGATTTGCTTTCTTCAAAGATTGTATCTCTTCCATCATTGTCTTCTTCTCTTCCTCCCATTGTGTCTTCTCACTATCGTCTGAACAATCTTTATCATCCTTCACACAACAAACATCTTTCTGAGTAGAACTTTGCTTTCTATTACTTTTGAATATAATGGGATTAGTGTCCATCATAGCCATTTGTGATACCAATACATTTAAATCCAAATTATTCTTTGATTTCTTCTTTTTCAAGCTATTTGTGTTTTGTTTGATTGGCACTATTGGTTTAATAGCAGCTTTGTACGGTTCATATGGAACAAACTTAGGTTCTTTGGACATTACCTTAGCTTTCTTAGTCACATAATGAATTTCTTTAGGAGTCAGGTTAATTATATTTTTGGGAAAATCTAAACCCAATGGTGAAACGGGAGGAGTCCTTGATGTAAGATGAACTGTTTGTCTTCTTGCAGGTGAAGTAATTTTAATTCCTTGTACATCTACCACAATAGGTTTGTCTGCTCCTCCAGTAAGTTCACCTTGTGAATTCATCTCCATTCCGTCCCCTTGAGTTCTCATTTTTGAAGACATGTCTAAAACATAATGCAATAATATGATCTAGCGCACTCAACAAACTAATCTCAAAATATTTATTTTATCTAGTACCTCTGATATGATAGAAGATAAAACACGAATAATAATTACTCATTAAGTCACTCATAATAAATATTGAAGAAATTATAAGCTAAAAGAGTGCAATGATACACTGTGTTTTATATAAAAATTATAAACGACATCACTGATATACTTGATTAAAATAAGTATTGTAAAATCTAGTCCATCAACTTCTATCTTGTAGGTAAGTGACACGTCTTATTGCAAATATTTATGTAGATAACAATATTTACCTAATACTTCCTTTTTAGTCCATTCCATCACCATAATTTAGAAGTTCATATTTCGATGTTTACATAAATATCAACTGAAATTAATCACTCAAATCGTATTAATACAACACTAACATTCTGAAAACACTAAAATGTAAAATGACAACATCAGCAGCTGACAATTTTATACCAGACCTAGGTTCACGAGAGCATAAATATCGCTCGACGTCGAGCGACCATGAAGTTGCAGTGAGTGGCGAATGTCACCCCGGATCTGAATAATATATATAATCTGTGCCCCGGATAATCTTGAACAACTTATAAGTATAACTTGTAATGGCACCATTTTCGTAAAATTCATTCGCGGTAGTGCGTCGTGCTTTACTTGATTACGTTTTTAATTTGGATAGTTGAATTGGATTTGTTTTAGGATAATGCATATTTAAACATTATTTAAAAATAAATTACTCACTAAAATCTGCACTTACTATTTTAATTTCTCTTCCATTTCACTTCTTGAACTAAAAAAAAATATGATTTTCTATTTTGAAAAATTGTGTACGACATGAATACACCATAATTACGATTAACTTCACAATTGTTTTGGCAACCGCCATCACTCAAACTTCAAGGTAACTGTCAGAGCGATAATCACCTAGCTTTGATTTTGGTTGTCCGGTTGTCTTACCCGACGACATCCTGAACGCAACAGTGGGAGTCTTCGGGTGACTTGCCCCGGCTTTGTGAACGGCTGGAGCGTCGTCGAGTGATCACTCGACGACTGTCTGAACGCAACCCTCATACCCTGATAATATTCCATGGATGTATGTATGTATTACTCTATTTAGGTCCATGTAATATTCTTACATACTCTATGGTTATGTTGATTCAATGATAATGATCCGAAATATCTCTAGAACCCTGACTCATTTACAAAAGTGAGGCAAAAAATCTATGAATTTTTGACAGAACGGTTGGCGAAAGCGTGTGGTGTTTCCTACATTTTATGAAGTATTTCTCGCATTTTTATTAAAATATATCATTTTTACATTTATAAAAACGTAATTGGACATTTTTTGAAATTCTTGTCGACGTTTCAAGCGATTTACCACACTTTTTTTCGCCAACCGATCTGTCAAAAGTGCTGAAAAATAGTGCCTCACTTTATTACAATGAAAATACAAACGAGTACGCCATCTAGGTATTATATATAAAAATCTATGGAAATATTTAGATAGATCGATATCGATGATTCGGGTCTCGGGATCGCGAACGGGTGTGTAATAAATCAGTAATTTTTGAAACCAACTCATCGCAAGTCGACTTTAAGTTTCTACAAAGACTTCTCTCAGTTTCCATATTTTGGATCCTCCACTAAATTTACAAAAAGTCAACTCAAATTCTTCGGACCTTCTCAGTCTAACAACCTTTTTTTCTTATTTTTATGGGTTGTACCCATCACCCGTCATATTCATATCTTAAGGCCCCATAGCCATGAGAATGGGCCACTTGCAGATTTTTTTTTTATTTCATATAATTGTAAATTAGTATGAAAGAAACACAACCACAATTTATTATAATTTTTCTTGCCCTATTTTCTTAGATATTAGCTTTTAAAAATTGGATTTTCTCGGAATGATCAAAAACGATATGGCGGCGCTGTGACGTCACGGAGTCCCATGTGTGTATGAGATTATAATCTGTGGTGCGAAAATTACTATGATTCACTGGACTCCGTGACGTCATCAGCTGTCAAAAACCATTGGGAGTGTTTTCCCAAACGTCAAAAATTTTGGGTTTTATTTTTGGAAATCCTCCATAATTTAGATATTTAAAAAATTATAACTGACATATTTGTGTTTTCCGACCTCAAATTTACTTAATTTGATCATTTTTATTAAAATCCCCCACGACTGCAAGTGGCCCGAGATCACCCGAGTCGCCCGACTCTTAAACTAGCTGACTGAGTGCTTCTAATTAATAATATATTATATTCTGCAATGTGTACTCCACGAGTAAGTTAGTTGATATTTGTTATACTCTATTAGTATTGTTCAGAATCTGAATATTCGTTCTTATGTATTCGTTCTTCAACTTAACTCGAAGAACTAAATCCTCAATGCCAAATCTGTTCGGTCTTTTTCGTTCTTTTGGGAAAAATTACATTAAAGTACTATATTTTCAAAGAAACTAAGGTTTAACATCGCGTGGCAAATAAACACGAACGAGATTTAAATCTTCGTGTGTGTTTTTTTTTGGAAAAAAAAACCTTAAGATACTCTATTTTCAAAGATACTAAGGTTTCATATTGCGTGTCAAACGTTGAGAACGAGATTCTTGGATTTAAATCTACGTGTTATTATTTTGGAAAAAACGCCATTGGAGTATTCTATTTTCAAAGGAATTAAGGTTTTATATCGCGTGTCAAATGTAACAAACATGATTCAAAGATTTAAATCTTCGTGTCGTCTTTTGGGAAAAAGGCCTTTAAAATACTTTATTTTCAAAGAGACTAAGGTGAAAATCGCGTGACAAATTCCACGAACGAGAACGAATGTTAAGAACGAATTGTTTTGAAGAACGATGTCTCAAGTACCGATTCCTGAGAAAGAACTGGATTTACCAATACTATACTCTATGAGTAAAAAAAAAAATGTCGAACTAAAGAGAAAATTATTGAAATACATAAGAAATTTGCGTCCATGGTATCTTTACATTGATGCGGCAAATATCTAAAGTAGCATTCACTTTGCTTCACTTTGGATGATCATCCAAAGTGTCAGGGTCAGGGTCGAAAGTGAACACATCTGTTCACATTTGTTCATCCTATGCTTTCACTGCCATGTCAACACGCTCAGTTATGTTGTATGTAGTTTGACGTATTTTCGTACAAAAATAATTAAACAAATTTAATAATGAAAAATAAATTAATATAGCTCTCGATCGCAAAATTATTTTGTACATGATTCTGACATTCAATACAAATTCAAAGAGAATAAAGTAAATAATGATAAAAGTTGTTTTAAAATAAATAATGAAAGGACCTTTCATCAAAATTATGACGAGTGGTAATCTCTTTCTTCCATCATCGCTAGTGATCACTATTGATGAAACGCCTGTTCACACCTTTTCATCGTGGAGGATCATCTAGAGCAGGGGTCGGCAACCTTTTAGCTGTGGTGTGCCAAGCCACTCTACCAATATGATTCAGGGTGCCGCCTTAATTCTAAATTATATAATGGGGTTCTAGAGGAGAAGAATTTTATACCAAATTTATCTTTTAAACATATTTATTAAAAAAATAACATAAAATTCTAACATAAATTAAATTTTTTTAATGCGAACCTTGTCCCTGCACATTTTTGCTTAATATTTCAATATCAGGGGTATAATTTGTGACTTTTAATTTCACACAAGATTCTGAATGTTCAGTTGTTAAACGACTTCTTTGTGGACTCAAAATATGTTTCATGTGAGAAAAAATTTGTTCACAGAGATATTTATTTATTTATTTATTTAATACATTAAACGGCGTTTAAGCCTTTTTACATTGTATTACAAAGTATACTTGAACATATATCATTATTACATTACAGTTATACACTCAAGGTACATATCGACCACAAAAGATAAAAACAAATTTCATTATATAAACATTAAGACATAAGAATTATACTGCAATTTATACACAATCATAACAATCCGCTTAACCCTATAACAATAAAAATATAATTACATGTATCTATCATTGATATACTAAAAAATATACTAATAAAAATATAATTACATGTATCTATCATTGATATACAATACTATGCACACACGCAGGTACCTTCCAACAAACAATATGTGGAACCAAAATCGAAAAGGAGAGCACATGCAATTTTCTTTAAACAATTAAATCTTTCCGGCAATGACATCCAACAATTTAATATAGCAGTCGATTTTTCCATAGAGTCACCTCCAGATTTTTTCGTAATTCCTTAAATTTTGTTTTCCATAATTCTGAAGATATTAGTTCGATAAGTTCCATTTCAAAATTATCAACATTCATCCACTCAAATATTGAAAAATCAAACGGGATTATTAATGGATCTATTAAATCTGGTTTTATGAGGAAGGAAAATATAGGCACATGAGCTTCAAAGTCTTTTGCATCTTCTGGAAAATTCATCTTTAAGTGCTTCAACGTAGGTTTTAAGTTCATCTTTGTCTATGGTCGATTTATTTGCAAGCGCGATAAATAATTATAATTAAACATTTTCTCTTATTTAAAAATCACTTCGTCTCGATATTTTCGCGATTTCCCTGATTACTTTGTAGAGTGCCATTCAGAACCCCATCGCGTGCCAAGCCTGGCACGCGTGCCATAGGTTGCCGACGCCTGATCTAGAGTGATCACTGAATGTGAACAAATGTGAACGCCCCTTTAGAGATAGGCTTATCCTCAGGATAAATTTATCTATCTACAGATCGATGCGTTGGGCCTCTGAGAGAGCCATAGTTTCAGTTTTTATAAATATATTATGATTTTTTTTATTTTCAGTGACGGGATGAGCCAAAGGTATATGCAAAGATAGAAGTGTGACGCTCTATCCTTTCTGCCTACTACACGAAAGCGGCGTGATTGTATGTATGTCTATGTATGAAAGTATTACACCATCACGTTGCCACCTACAAATGCAGTAGTACAAATGCCAGAGATGATGAACATATTGGTCATAATTTTTACATTTCTCAGCTATTTTTAATCCCTCTTCAATAAAAAAAAAAATAGTAGCATTCACTTTGCTTTACTTGTTTAAGATTTTCCTCAGTAAGAGGTTATTAGCACTTTTTTGTATGTAGGTACCTAACATTTTTTGTTAATTAAATATGGGCATGTGAGGTGTCAAACTTCAAGTTTTTTCATTTGGAAGAGGTTTTTATTACTTTTATTTACGTAAACGCTTACTCCATTTTTTCAATAACTCATGTATTGGCTGTTATCTGTTTATTTCAACCAAAGCGATGCCGGGTTACAAAAACTAGTTACTAATAGACCATTAAAGGATGACGTCACAGAAAAATCATTGAGGGGCAACAGGCATCCCAACACAACAGACGATTATGGTGTAATATTAGGTGGAACGCCTAAAGAATACCTAATAATCAAAAAAACTGTCAGTGTCGATTTTGTTATTATTTTGTCGTCTGACTTTCTTTTTTTTCCCTTATGGCATAACATCCAACAAGGATGATTTGCGCAATCTGACTGTTTGCCCCCCAAGCAAAAGCAAATCCATAGACAAGACCACGTGACCTTTAATGGTCTATAAGTGAAAAATGAACTTTACATAAAATTGAAAAACATCAACAACAAAAAACAGTTTTCTTGTGCTATATTTGTGTGTATATCCAGAGTGATCACTGAAAGTGTATAAATGTGAACGTCCCTTTGTACTTGAAAAAAAGAAAAAAGAAAAATATTGTCTATGGTTTTCAATAATTATAGACAATAAAAACAATTATCGGTTGTCAAAATGTTTGACAATTGACATTTTGTTGTGAATTGTCGTGGGGATTACGTTGCCGGGTCATTTTATTTTATTGTAAAATTAAATTAAGCCGCTAACATGGAGAAAAACAAGGAAAATGATGAGCAGAGTATTATGGATAAGTCCATGAGATCTGTGTTTGGTATGTGCATAATTTGAATAATTTTGGTAACGATGTAGTGGTTAGGTGTTAGTTTTTGATTTTTTCCTGATATATTTGATTTCATTTTCAGTTGGAAACATTCCTTATGATGCTACTGAAGAGAAACTCAAAGACATCTTCAGTGAAGTTGGTCCAGTGTTGTCGTTTAAGCTTGTGTTTGATCGGGAATCCGGTAAACCGAAGGGTTATGGTTTCTGCGAATACAAAGATCAGGAGACTGCTCTCAGTGCAATGCGAAACTTAAATGGATATGAAATTGGAGGACGATCACTCCGAGTTGACAATGCTTGTACAGAAAAATCTAGAATGGAAATGCAAGCTCTCATGCAAGGACCTTTGGTAAGCAACAATATCGTTCTCGTCTCAAGAGCACATGTATTAATCAGCACCCTCCATTCAAAATGACTGCGCCAATTGAGTTAGTTACCTTTTATAGTGACATTGTTGAGGTTCTGATTCATTTTAGGAATTGTGTATTGTGAAAGAGAGATATATTGAGGCTAGTGGAAACTTTGTGGACAAAAGAATAGTTCCCTTTTTGGTCAATTATCTTTGGACATCCTTTTTCTCATTTTGCTGTCAGAAAACTACAATTCATCAAAAGGAGGTGTATTTTTAATTTGTTATGGGAATATTTATTTTGGATTTCAGATAGAGAATCCGTACGGAGACGCATGTTCTCCGGAGAAGGCCCCAGAAGTAATTAGTCGTGCAGTGGCATCTCTTCCTCCTGAACAGATGTTCGAACTGATGAAACAAATGAAGCAATGCATTCAGGTGTGTGTTAAATATAAATTAATTTCATCGCCATCAATTTTTCATGATAATTTGGATGCCTATTAAGTAATTGGAGCAACTTGGTGCCTGCTCACCTCAATTCATTACATAGCAAATTATTTCATACAAGATAATTTAACTTTTTGGAATTCAAATATAATTATGTAAATCAGAAACATTATTACTATATTTCTTTTACTCTACAAAAATAATATTACAAGTATATTTTGGATATTTTACAACTACAAAAAGCTTCTTTGGTTCTGCATACACTGCTAGCATAATTGAATTACAGTATATATCATAAACCATACTGATTGTACTTATTTAAAATTGAGTCATGACCAACTTATATAAAAAAAATATTTTATGTTTTAGAATAATCCCAGTGAAGCCAGACACATGTTGCTACAAAATCCACAGCTGGCGTATGCTCTACTGCAGGCCCAGGTTGTGATGAGGATTGTGGATCCCACAACTGCTGTGGTAAGTTATATATTTAAATTTATTTATTCATTCATTCAACAATACTCAACACTAGGTCTTTTACAGTTCAGTTTTCTACTTTTCAACAGCAATGAAAAATAAAACATCAAATCTATATTCCCTTTTCTCTCCCGGGAAGCCACGACTTCTGTTGGAGCACCCCCAGATGAGTTTGCTCCACAAATTATATAACCTAATTAGGTCATTGAAATACTCGAACTTAACAATACCAGAATATGGCTTAACATTTATTTATTTTACACAATAAACGGCTATAAGCCTATAACAAAACATTATATAATTTACATATAAATAGAAAAATATAAAAAAGTAAACATACAACTAAGAAACCTATAAAACATGATAATTTTTGGAGATATCATCACTTGCTTGGCATGACCCATATTTATTAATAAGACAGTTATTGTTCTTCCTTAAAATTTGCCCTAACTAGGATCATCATTCCTCCTGTATTACAAAAAATCAAGTTTTGTTTACAGGGTATACTTATTGTAATAAAAAGTATGTAAAACAAGTCCCTTTAATCATTTTAACATACAATTTCAGACAATGCTTCACCCCAAGACTGCTGTACCACCTGTGTTGCAGCCTTCGGATAAGCCTGTAATAAACAATTCTGTGAATATTGGAGGTCCAGTACCAATTGGTGGTTCAGTAGGCATGGGTGCCCCACTCATGGGAATGGTACCCACAATGGTTCCTGGTATTGTAACAGGTGCTCCTGTGGTACCTAATAACATGCAGCCACCTCTACCTACTGTGCCCCAACCAGTTGTTCCACCATTTGCTGGTTAGTTGGTATTTTTTTTATTTTTGTTTTTTAGTGTTACGGATGGCTGGCAAATTTTAGATCCCTACGTGGAGAATGAATTAAAATACTTGTTATTAAATGTTTCTTTTGAAAAAATGAGGACGGATGATATTATGAGAAAAAAGGCTACAATATTATGAAAAAAGTAACTGCTTTCTATTTCTTATATTATATGGAGGGTGTTGTATCAGGCCACGAAATTGAAAAGAGTGAGTTAATGTTATTATTCAAACCATAATGATATTGTTGTTTTACTAAAAAAGTTGAGCAATTAAAATTGGTGCTAATTGATAATTTGTTACTTAACACTCTTTGTATTTAAATTGATATATTAATTATTTCTTTAGGTGTTGTGAGTGGTCAAGATGTAGACCTTCGATCTTTAGAGCCTCGCATGATGCCCCCAGCCAGAGTGCCACATCCCGTGGCCCCTCCGACAGCTGTCAACATGGACCAAGACATGAGAAGTCTTCCCGTGCAAGACAAGTAAGTGTCATCTTGTACTATGTCTTAAGAATTGAATTCTAGGCGTATCCCTATTTCTTTTTATACACCAAAACTTATAGTGTATGATTGCTAAGTATTGAGTGCTCTTTCGGAGAAACAATTTTTGCTTCATGATGACATTAAAGCCTGTTTGTACGTGTATATCTTGTTAAAAATATACATATTTTCAGTTTTGTATGTGGTATTTTGTGGGCTCTACCCTTCAAAATTTAATTCCCTTGACGAATAAAATAATAACATGAATATAGTGATCGAAACTTTTATTATTTTTATATTAAACAATTTTTTAATGGAATACTAAGAATGAATCAATTGAATGAATACTACAATGTAACTAGGATGAATACTATTACAATGTACCGCATTGTTAAAATTTTAAATTTGTTTTTATTATTTGAAATTGGGAGGGTCAATCCGGTGGATACACCATGAATATTCTTCAGGAAGTACCTGTATGTACTTTTAACTACATTGTTTGTTTGTGTTTAATTTGTTCAACATAATTATGTATTTAAAAAATTTCAAGCATGCCTTTGCTACCGGAAATATCTGATCCATTACCTATGCCGTAAGTATTTTATAAAATACACATAAACCTACCTATTCATTTATGCCTGTCCTATTTCTTATAGTATAGAAAGGATTTTTAGATAAGTTTTTGTTTCGATAGAATTTATCACTATTTAAGGATTATTTTACCGCTAATAAATTGTTAGTGGTGTTTAAAAGTGAACATTTTAAATGACAAATTATTGCTAAAAGAATTTGTAATATGTGTTAATTTTTTTCAGTTTCTCAAGAGACCCTCGTACAGCTAATCAACAACAACCATCAGGATTCCCTGCAGATCCAAGACAGAGGCCTGCAGATCCCAGACAGAAGGCTGCACCTCCACCACCCCCACCAGGTATTCTTTTGTTTATTTATAAAATGTTCGAGGAATAATACAAGACTCACTCTTATCATCCAATTTATTTTACATATACAGTAAAACCTCGTTATTTCGAAATCCAAGGGACCTCGAAAATCTGATTTCGAATTAGCGAAAACCCCGATAAATCGAAATTTTCGAAATAATTTTGATATACGCAGTATATAATATATATTATAGCCATAGGTACCATACGTAATAGAAACAGCTGATTTGGACTTGGGTTTTTTTAAATTTCGCGCGTTCAAACAAAAAAAAACATTTGTAAGGCTGATGAAAGAGCCGCATGGAAAGGGCTAACAATTTCTACTACTCTTATACGCATTACAAATAAACAGGCGACCCTTTGTACAAGAATGGAATAGTTTGTAGTAAAACATACGTAATAAAGACGTCATGGGCGTATCGTGGTTTATCATAAATGTAAAGCTTCTATCACATACCACGTTTTTGTCCAATCCTTGCATTTTGCACAATGAAGGTAACAAAATATTGATGAAACTAACAGTTTTTGACATAATTAAATTACACACACATGTAAATCTAAATATGTATGTACCTACCTAAACAATACACAAATATAAATACGTACCTAAAACACAGTCGAATATTTAAAAATACATAATTTTAATGCTTCACTTCACACACGTTACTAAAAGTTCACTATAAATGTTAAAAAATGGGAAAAATATTTTTGACCAAATTTGTATTTAAAACGTGTATAAAAGTTCGGATATAAAATATTTATTTATTTGGAATGGAAAATAAAAATATTAAAACACAAAATATTTCGAGTAGGTATAGGTACGTATGACGAGACGCCCATGAACAACACGGAAGTACATAATGTACATCGATCACGCTATGAGCCAGAGGATATACATAGGTAGCAGGTACCTGGTACATACTCAAAACAGCTGTAGATAGGTACATATTGAAATACAATACATTTACGATGTTTACATACAACATAGAAGATCTACTTAGAAATTTGGAAATCCCGTTGTTAAATATTATTATGTAGCTGGGTAGTGGGTAGGTCCTTTATGTGTATTAGTGTGAACACAAATTTCACATAATAAGTTTTATTGTCCCTGAAGGAGCTTTGGGAAAAAACAAGGGTATTTTTTATGGCAGCCAAATGTTTTCGAATTACAATATACAAATTTGTATTGTTTTGTTTTGAAAGGACCAAATATTATTTCGAATTACGTATTAGCGGGGATTTCGAATTATAAATGTCTTTTGTATGAAAATTTCATTATGGGGACATTTTTGGGGGGAATATTTCGAATTACGACGAATTTCGAAATAACGGGGTTCGAAATAGCGAGGGTTTACTGTATCAACGTGTTACAGTTAAATATTTAAATATTCACTAGTTTTGTATGTAAAAGTTATATTTATTAATACAACTTATAAGTTTATTATAACCTAAAATATTAGTCACCTAAAGTGCATCAATCCCTACAATATAATACAATTTAAATCACGTTATTTGAAACTGACTTGATGGATGTACTGTAAATTTTAGAAAAGGGGGATTACAATTACCATAGTTTTATATTATATTACTTTTATAGTGGCACCTCCAGCCTCTGCACAAAATCGAAGTGCCCCCATGGCAGGACTACCTACAGGAGCCTCTGATCAGGAGAAGGTAAGGATTATTATAAGTTTTTTATTTATATTTTCGAATACTGCTTTATATATGAAAAATGGTTTGTGTTTGTATTGTACAAAATGTAATTGAGTTTTCTATATACATATTATTGATTATATTCACACTTTCAGATTTGACATAATTTTTTTATTGTTTTTTTTTATTTACAGGCTGCACTCATCATGCAGGTGCTACAATTATCAGACGAGCAGATTGCAATGCTGCCTCCAGAACAGAGAAACAGTATCCTTGTGTTGAAGGAACAAATTGCCAAGAGTACACAAAGAGCATAAATATAACAATACCAATCTCATGTCATTCAATATATTATAAACCTATCTGCATAAGTTGTAGTAATATTTTCAATAAACATTACCTTATACGGAATAAGATACATTTACTTCACATATTTTGATTTCATATACCATTTTTAGACACTTAAAAAGCTACCTTAAAATAATTAATTGGTCTACAAGTTGTAAAAACAAATTCATTGTATTCTATATAGAATAAAATACTAACCACAAGAGTTTATTAAAACGGTATACCTAAAGTGAATTACTGTTAATAACATTAATTAGCAAGATGGCAAGTTAAAAGATATGATAAAATGGGTATTCCTATTGTTTTATTTTTTAATATACCTTTTAACCATGTACAATGAAAAATGATTTAATTATAACTACAAGTTATGTCACAAATCTTCATCAATGAACACGATTCTTTAGATCTCTTAGTAATATGGAGTAATAGAGGATAATACTTAGGAACTCTCCCAGATATGTAGTGTTGAATGAAAAGCAGTTGAATATATTCATCCAAGGTTCGGTGCACAATATCTTATCTCTCAACTGAAGTAACTTCTTTTTATTTTGGGAATCTAAAAGTATATGTATTTATTTAAAATGAATATTTCTTTCTCTTTTAATGGTTACTCCTTAATGCAGTGAATTATGAAATGAGTCACCTCTTTCTATAAAATTCCCGACATTCTGTTGTCATAGTCATGGGAATGTGAAAAAAGATCGTCCGGGATGTCTGATACTTTATTTATGGAAAAAGAGAACATTTACCAGATGGCTAAAGGTTTTCACTTACCATTTAAACAGATTTTGCTGATAATTATTCTGGCTCTTTTCATTTCATTATCCAGTAATTCACACGCAAATATTGGCAAGAAAATATAAACTATGTCTAAACTCATCCACATGACACGGAAAATGGTTCTGAGATCATTGTGTTTCTCATTCTGAAATGCATGTTACAAATTATTTCACTAGTAAAAACTTTCAATTGTAAGTAAACGTAAAAATAATTTAGTAAGTCTTGCGGGAGATATCATAATGGTGTAGATATATAGAAAACATAATTACTATTTGAATACTTACGAATGTGAATGGATAAAATATGTTGTTAATAATGTAGTTCAATATCAATATGGTTCTTATAATAAACTGAAATAGTAAATAAATAAATTAAATTCATTTTAAAACTTATTGTTTTGATTAAACATGGTTTTAAACCTTGATAATTAGAAAAGAAGAAAATAAAATATATGCATGATTGGAATCTTGTATAATAATTTAGCAACTTACAACAATTCTGTAATTAATCCGTAGAAATTTTACAGCTTTCTTTATTAGCAGATATTGATTCAAAAAATGATTCTCAGTTATTTCTGGTTTCTGAATATATTTCACACTCTCCCTTGTTTCACCAATACAAGTATTCATTACAACTGTATGTAATGAATTAAGTTCCACTTGTTTAGATAAATATAAATGGCTTAAGTAGTTGTTGAGTAATGCAATGTAAGATGTTACTATATTTGTGTATACACAAAATCTCAGTAGTTGAAGATACACAATTATTAATGTCATGTTGGTAACTGTAGGGTCAAATATTCCTTCACAGTCTCTGACAAAAACATCGAAGCTTATCACTGCCATTAAATATAAAATTGTTAGACCATGACAAAACATATTCATCTTATTTGATTTAAAGAATGTATTCACTCCTGGTACAAAACATTCCAGTTGATCAAACAAATGTAATATATTTATGGTTGGTTTACCTAAACCAAAAATGTTATAAACCCAAGACGATATCATCTCTAACCAAGCACTAATGTTTGCTACTGTCCACATCAACTGACTTGCCAATACTCCAGTTCCATCATGGAATAATGTCATGAAGTTTTTTAATAAATAAAATGATGAGACAAAAATGAAAAGAATGTAGATTCTCATTAGATTACTAATTTCACTTATATATGTATTGTTAAAGATTTGAAAATTCCGTTGACCATATATGATATGAATGTATCCCAAAGGTTCTATTTTTCTACGAAATATATTTAAATTTAATATTTTAATCATGTTTTCCTTTGTGATATTTCCATTTGTTTTAAACTAAACCACTTCTTGAAATAAATTTACTGAACAAAATTGTGTTGTTTCCCAGTTCTGTCGATTAATTTGTTAAGGTGAATTAATTATTAAGTACCTACATAAGTTACTAGTTCCAAACCGAGCTTCACTCAGAAAGTATATTCTAGCTTTAACAATCCATCCAAGCATTTTTTTTAACAATTTTCCAAATTGTATTTCATTAGGTGTGAGTATATCAGGACGCTCTGAATGGAGGAGGCTGGTTTCTGCCCTGTGCTCCCGAGAGGAGCGTTGAGGGCGATGATGATGATGATATCAGGAAATGAAACAACTGTTTCTACAGTAACTGCAATACTCATTCATTCACATACACACACACACACACATGCAAGACACTTGAAAACTAACAGAAAAGAGTGGAAGACCTTTGTCATATTTATATTTCTTTATGGAAGATTTGCACAATTTTATTAATTATTTTATTATATTACACAAACATACAAATCGACAGCCTAAAATATTTAACTGGTGACTGCTTAATCTTTTAAAATTTTAAATGGGCATTCAATTAATATATTAATTAGTTGGGTATGTTCCATTTGCTTACATTTTTCTTTATTTATGAAGTACAATAAACCAATTATATTAAAGGTAAGGAATTGGAGACAAAGCTGTTTTAAATGTACCTAAAGTTTAAAGATTTTTTATTGTACTATTGGAGAGATCAATACCAAACTCAAGACAGGTAAATTGATTTATCATTATTATTTCGAGTTGATATTCAAGATCATCTACTGCCTTGTTTTATTTTTATTTTATTTTAAGAAAATAGTCTATATTCCTCTAATAGCTATGTATATAATATACTCCTGCTAGAAGAATCTATGAAAGCGGAGGGCCCTAGAATTTTCTTCTTAGCCATCGGTAGAGAGTCTAGGCCCCTGTGCAACTCTATCTAGTACTTGATGCCGTTATAACTCATGTGAGTAGTGTAAATAAGGTTATGTGAACTGATTTTTTAATGTTTTAATGTTGTCAAAGCTAATTTCTTATGCAGGTAATGTAAACATATTGCGTATTTCTAGGGTTTTTGACAGTGATTTGAGATTTAAGTAGGTACCTATTGTAAATTTTCATTCATCTTAAAAAACATAAGATGTAGTGCAAGCCAGTTTAAACAAAATATTAGTTTTCTTTGATTGCATCGGCATTAACTTTGAAACACTTCACACTTACAAAACAAATATATAAATTATCAAATAAAATAAAATAAATATTTATTATTATTTTGTTTTGTGTTACTGTTGAGTAAGACTAACGCACGACCGGTTTCGCGGACTCCGAGTTCGCATCATCAGGTGCTGATCTATACTGAATTAAACAAAACAAATACAAAAGTTCGTTAGGATTTTCAGTGAGGGTGTAGGGGTAGGCGGGGTCGTGTTGGTTTCAGGCGTGGAGTTCTTGGAATATGAGATGGGGAATAGTTGTAGTAAGGGAGACAAATTCGGAAGATTATTATTATTAATAGCTGTTTTAGTCGAGTTATTACTCGACATTATTAATATTTACAGTGAAGGTAATTCACGAAGGATTTCTTCTGTAAGTCTCAACAAACTTTTGTACATTTGTTTTTGTTTTATTCAGTATAGATTGGTGCTTGATGATGCAAACTCAGAATCCGTGAAACCGGTTGAGCGTTAGTTATAAATACTTTATAGTAACATTAAACAATAATAATAAATACCTACTTTTAACTATATTATATAGTCAGTGTTGTATTTTAACGGCCATAACTTTGAAAGGGTGGAGAAATTTAGATACCTCAACAACATACTAAAACAATCTCTTGACCCAGATGTAGAGATAAAATGCAGAATTGAGGCAGCAAGAGCTACATTTAATAAAATGAAACCACTCTTCTACAATGATAGTATAAATTTGAAACTCCGCCAGAGAATGATCAAATGCTATGTATGGTCTGTTTTATTGCATGGATGTGAAACATGGATCTTAAAAGTCAACTCAATGAACAGACTGGAAGCATTGGAAATGTGGCTCTATTGCTGAATGCTCAGAATTTCCTGGACAGACATGGTTACCAATACCGAAGTCCCGAGGTGAGCTAGAGTCGACAGGGGAGAAAAATACTGCCTTCTCCAACTGATATTGAAGGGAAAAATTGAGGGACGCCGAGGACCCGGTAGGAGACAGATATCCTGGCTGCAAAATATAAGGGAGTGGACCGGCGTCCGAAGTGTGGAAGAGCTGTTCCGAGCAGCGCAGGACAGGGACAAGTTCGCTGAGGTGATTGCCAACGTTAGGGGGACCCGACAAATCACTTGAAGAAGAGGATATTATATAATTTAAAATATTAGTTCTTCAATGATAATGATGATGGAGACAAGTTTTGGATTGTACAAGCAATTAAAATTAATTATTTTTCAGGCAATTATTCTGGGAGGCAATTTCTTTCATTAGGTGTTTAGTGGTTCTCAAACAAAAAGTTTTAAAGTTATAGTTGACACGAGGTTTGACATTTATATAAGTAACTGTCTGATAATTACTCAAATCCAAATTATTTTAAGTGCTTTAGTTTTGATTGATTTCATTGGTGTACCAACCTACTTATTTCATTCAAAGTAAGTACTTTTGTGTTATGGAAGGGAAAAGTACTATTGGAACCAAAGACATTATAATATATGGCAAGACTGTATAGTTTTTATAGATTCAATTTTTTTATTTATTTATATTTATATTTATTTATTCTTTTTGCACATCATCATTACATAACAGTGTTAACAAAATAATACAAAATTTTAAAAACTAGGACGATGTGCAGTGGCGAGATTATCACTATAAAGTGATTTCTTCCATCTAACCACGACACATTGACATGAAACTAGTAAAAAACAAACTTACTTACAAAAAAAAACATACAAAATATCAAAACACAACAAGAAAAAAAACCAAAATTTAAAATAATATATTTAATCTCTCAATTTTTACGTTATGGTTTCAAGGCAGTTCAGTCTTGAGCCTCCACTGAGAATTACAACAATCAGGTAGGATGGAGCCGTCCTTTCCCCGGGCCTCGGTATCGTTGGGCTTGTCTCCCAACATACTTAAAGTGACCGACTGCAAACAGAAATTGGATAAAGCCTCGAACACTTGGACCTCTACAGGGGAGGGGTCCATTTACATGTAGCCCCCCTGACCGTAAGAACTTGGACCGAATAAGGAAATTGAAAATCGGAACATATGCGAGGACGCTGAGGCATGACAAGGAGTTGGTTGCCGCCAAGATAGCGAGTGACTATGGGTTAGACCTGCTAGGTGTGTCTGAGGCACGTCTTTTGGATTGTGTTAGGAGTGAGGCGGGGAACTATTCCATGATTCACTCTGGCCACAAGACAAAACACAAGCATGGTGTCGCCTTGCTAATGAGCAAACGGGCCACCGGCACGCTTCTTGATTGGGAACCCATCTCCGACAGACTACTACGTGCCTCGTTTAGGGCAACGGGTGACCCGTTGATGGTACTTTTGTGTTATGCCCCCATAGAGGATGCGGAGGGGACGGTCAAGGACAGTTTTTATGACTGTCTGCCAGCCGTCACATCCAAAATTCCTAAAAGCCATAGGATCATTGTGATGGGCGATTTTAATGCCAAAGTAGGCAACGACCCACTAAACGGTCCTGGCGTAATGGGGGGGCATGGCATGGGGGTGCTAAATGACAACGGCTCCCGTCTTATAGAGTATGTAACACTCCAAGGACTCCTTATTGGAGGAACACTGTTTCCTCACAAGGATATCCACAAATACACGTGGACCTCACCTGATGGACGTACCAGAAACCAAAATGATCATCTTTTGGTTAAGGCCCGAGACCGCTCTGACCTACAGGATGTCAGGACATTTCGTGGAGCGGATCTGAAAACAGATCATGAGCTCCTTGTTGGAGCCATGAAGCTTAGGTTCAATAAATTTGCAAGACCAGCTGCACCGCGAGTGTTTGACGTCTGTGGGTTGGGGAATATTCGGTCTCGCATGAAGTATGAGGCTGAGCTGCACCAAAGATTTGAACTCTCTCGGTATCTTTCCGATAATGACTCAGTAGAGTCGGCCTGGGAGGAGTTCCAGAGAGTAGTGAAGGCTGCAGCGGTTGCGTCCATTGGGTTCAAAGAGAGGAACAAACCACCATGGATGTCTATGGAGTCCTGGGGATATATTCAAGATCGCCAAAAAGTCAAGATACTCAGAGATGCTGAAAAGTCCCCTACGAAACTGGAGGCCCTAAGAAATTCGTACAGAGAGCTAGACCGCCTGGTAAAGCACTCTGTGCGCAAAGACAGACGACGTGATGTCGAAGCCAAAATACAGCTAGCACAAACTGCCACGGCCAGGAATGACTCGAAGACTCTCTTTGAAATTACCCGCATGTTAGGAGGAAGGGGTCAGATTAAGACTGCTGACTCAATTAATGATAGCAGTGGAAACCTGATCTCTGCCCCTGACTTAGTAAGAGGAAGATGGAGAGAACACTTTGAGTTCATTCTTAACCGACCGGACCCCTCCTCACCTTTTGATGTTGGCAATGAGGATGGCGACCTAGATATCCCACAGGTATCTGGGATAGCCGAAACCCCCCCAACACATGAGGAGATTGAGGCAGCTGTAAAAAGGCTAAAAAACAACAAGGCCCCAGGTGAGGATGGAATCCACGCAGAGCTCCTTAAGTATGGCATGAATGCGCTTATCCACCCACTGTACCATCTCTTTAACAAGGTGTGGAATGAGGAGCTCTGCCCGAAAGACTGGAGAAATGGATCCATCGTGACACTTTTCAAGAAGGGAAACCCACTGGAATGCGGAAATTGCCGTGGCATCACACTACTTAGTGTGCCCGGTAAAGTTCTCTCACAAATCATATTGAATCGCATTCAAAAACCAGTGTTGGCATCTCTGAGAAAGCAACAATGCGGGTTTGTGCCTGGCAAATCCTGTTTGGACGCAATTTTCTGTGCCAGATGCGTACTCCAACAGTCGCAAGAGTTCAACTCACCGCTTGCATGTTGCTTCATTGACTACGAAAAAGCTTTTGACAGCCCCCACAGACCAACCATATGGAAAATACTGGCCGCGTATGGCATCCCACCCAAGGTGGTAATTATGATCAAAGCCCTGCATATGGACTCTGAATGTTCTGTCAGAACATCAAATGGTCCAACTGACACCTTCAGGATCACCACTGGAGTCCGGCAGGGCTGTGTATTGGCACCTTTTATCTTTGCCATAATTATGGACTACCTGCTCAGAAAATCTATTCTGGGCCCTGGCAGTGTGCCTTTATCACAGTGAGACGTCTGTGGGAGTGCTGCACGATCTTGAATATGCGGATGATCTAGCCCTTTTTGATACATCTGTGGAAGGATTACAGTGCAACGCTAATGCTCTTTATGAAAATTCCTTGCGCCTTGGCCTTCGTATCAACGCTGGTAAAACGGAGTACATATGTAATTGTACATGCACGAGTACTCACACCCCACTAATGGTTGGTAATTCCCAAATATCTCAGGTTAGCAAATTCAGGTACCTGGGAGCAACCATAACGCCAGAGGGTGATCTCCGGTCGGAATTACCAATCCGCATAGGAGCAGCTAGCGGGGCTTTCAATAACATGAACAAAGTTTGGAAGGCGTCTGGACTCAGCATCAGGACAAAATGCCGCTTATTCAATGCGTGCATCATCCCAATCCTTCTATATGGCTGTGAGTCTTGGCACTTAACCAAGGCTCAAGAGCGGAAGATACTCAGCTTTGAAAACAAGTGTCTTAGAAGGATTTTGGATGTCAAATGGTATGAACATATTACAAATGATGCTGTGCGCCGGCGCATCCAGCAGAGACCTGTAATCTCCGTAATACAGGAGAGACGATGGTCCTGGCTGGGACATGTTTTGAGAATGCCTAATGATAGTTGGCCAAAAAGAACACTGTTCTTCCGTCCGCAGGGGTTCCGTCGGCCCGGGCGTCCCTCTTTCACAATACACCGTTCCTATGACAACGATATCAAGGCGCAAGGAATATCGTAGAAAGAGGTGACGCAATTGGCACAGAGACACTCTGAATGGAGGAGGCTGGTTTCTGCCCTGTGCTCCCGAGAGGAGCGTTGAGGGCGATGATGATGATATTTAATATATTTGACACACACCCAACATGTGGTAGGGATTATGGATCAGAGGAGGGGTAACTTTATGAATATTCATTTTACTTCTATTAAAATAAGTTAATTAACCCATTCCGTTTCCGTTTTGCCGGCTTAGTGTTTTAATACCGTAGTATAGTTAGCCGGCGATTCGCTGGCTTGTTGTGTCAATGGGTTAAAATCACTGTAACTTTCACTGTATTAATTTTATATTTGGCAAAGGTCTTTCGGAACTAGTCCATTATTAGTAACACAAATTTAAAAACTTATTAAGTTTATGACACTTTTTTAAGTCTCTTATTTTATGGCACTGATGATGGACCAGTTTTTATAGGCCTCTGCCAAATATAAAATGGAAACAGTAAAAGTTAGATAGAGTATGTTTAATGAAATCATTTTAATATGTACAGTTTTTGACCAAATTCAAGGAAAAAAATATACTTTCCCTGTAAAGTCTACTTGCTTATTAAAAAATTTAAGTGCACCATACGAGAGAGGAAGTGTTATGGTGATTTCCTTATCTTCTATATTTGTAGTACATAATAAAATCATATACCTTATCACAGCAAGTATATAATAATATAGTACTAGCTATATGTTACAAAGGGACAGCACTCTAACACTATCTCAGGTGGCACATTTTTTCAAAGAAACGCTCGGTCTTGTAATGTATAATGTCTTTGATTGGTACACTGTTAATTTTACAAAAGAAATACTATTGTTATAAAATCTGTAATAGATTTATTTCAAAGACATAGTAATATAATTATTTGAAATATCTATAAATAAACACAAGATACATATATTTTTATTTCAGTAGTAAGAATGCATTATTTCACACACATAGGACCTGAAACTCAAACTCATTACATGCATATTGAAAAAGTAACATCAAAACAATAAGTGAGTCTATAAGAAATACAGTTTTGTTATTCAACATGCAACATTATCCTATCTTTTATGTTACACAAATAAAATAATTCAAATGAAAAAAAAACAGTTATAAAAAAATGATAAGTTTGTAAATTGACCCTGTCTACCTATGTCATTATAGCATATCCCATAAGTGGGGTAGCAGTAAACTAACTGCAAATAATATGCATGCAAGTTGTCCTCTCTGTGCCAATAAAAAAATAAAACATTCAGAATACTTGTCTAAAAGAAAAGGGTGTTAGGAAGCGCAGTTGTCTGAGAACCACGTGGCTTGATTATGTGGATCTAATTCTCAAGGACAGCTGTGTGTTGAGTAAGAGGAACCGACGTGCGTGCATGTGAAATTGTATGAATGTAGAAGAAGCGAAAGAAGTAAGTATGTAAAGATAGATCTATTTAGCGTTCCGTTCTCTTTGCCTTCCCCACTTGGGAAACGGCGTGAGGGTAAAGTATAGTAACTTTCAGAATGGGTGGCATACTTCATTGCTGATTTCAAAATTTTAAATATTTTGTTATGTTTTACGAAGATCTGCCTTTTACAGAACACTCGAAAATATAACTCCACCGAAAGATGATAAAAATGATATGCCTAATGTATATTTAAGTTAATTGAATTAATTTGGTTAATTAGAAGATATAGCAATTACATAAATGATTAACTTACTTTGTGCATTTTGAATTGTAAATGTATATTCTAGTTGCTATATAAAAATAGCATATTTTTAACCAACATACAATGAAATATTAAATTAATCAATTATTGTTGTGCTGTAATAGTGTCAAGGGTCATTCTCAACCATTTTGAACCTTTAGATCTCTCAGTAATATGGAGTAATAGAGAATAACACCTAGGAATTCTACCAGATATGTAGTATTGTATGAAAAGCAGTTGAATATATTCATCCAAGGCGTGGTGCACAATATCTTATCTCTCAACTGAAGTAACTTCTTCTTATTTTGGAAATCTATAAGTATAAATAATTATTTGTCACTACCGCAGATCACAGGTAAGAAGCAAAATACATTAAAAAAATTAAAGTTGTCATAAAGAACGACTTGTTTTCACTTACCATTTAAACAGATTTTGCTGATAATTATTCTGGCTCTTTTCATTTCATTATCCAGTAATTCACACGCAAATATTGGCAAGAAAATATAAACTATGTCTAAACTCATCCACATGACACGGAAAATGGTTCTGAGATCATTGTGATTCTCATTCTGAAATGCATGTTATTTCACGATTTCTACTTTGTTAAACTTTCAATTGTAAGTTGATACATATTTATTGTTTGTGTAAATGTAATTATAAATAGTTTAAATACTTACAGCTGAGTATGGATAAAATATGTTGTTAATAATATATGCCAATATTGCAATGGTTCTTATGACAAACTGAAATTGCCAAAAGTTTTGATTAAACATGGTTTTAAACCTTGATAATTAGAAAAGAAGAAAATAAAATATATGCATGTTTGGAAACTTGTATAATAATTTAGCAACTTACAACAATTCTGTAATTAATCTGTAAAAATTTAACAACCTTCTTTATTAGCAGATATTGATTCAAAAAATGATTCACAGTTATTTCTGGTTTCTGAATATATTTCACATTTTCTCTTGTTTCACTAATACAAGTATTCATTACAACTGTATGTAATGAATTAAGTTCCACTTGTTTAGATAAATATAAATGGCTTAAGTAGTTGTTGAGTAATGCAATGTAAGATGTTACTATATTTGTGTATACACAAAATCTCAGTAGTTGAAGATATGCAATTATCAAAGCCATATTTGTGGCCACACTGTCGAATATTCCTTCACAGTCTCTGATGAAAACATCGAAACATACCATTGAGCTTAAATAAAAAAATGATGCACCATGAACAGACACATTGATTTTATTTGATCTTAGGAAAGTGTTGATCCCTGGTGCAAAACATTCCAGTTGGTCTAACAATTGTAACATTGTCAAAGTTGGTTTACCTAAACCAAATATATTAAATACCCATGTTGATATCATCTCTAACCAATCACAAATATTTGTTATTAACCACATCAACTGACTTGCCAAAACTCCTTTAGCATCATGAAATAATGTCAGTAAGTCTTTAAATAAATAAAATGATGCAAAAAAAATTACAAAAATGTAGATTCTCATTATATTACTTATGCGTCTTATATAAACATTGTTAATTATTTGAAAATCTCGTTGACCGTATATGACATGAATGTATCCCAAAGGTTCTATTTTTTTCTGAAAGAGTTTTAAGTTTATAATTTTATTCATTTTAATTTCTCTGTTTAATATCTTCATTTCGTATAATACTCTACTACTTCTTTGAAATAAATAAATTTACTGAATAATTTTAGTTGTTTTTAAGTCTTACTGAAATACAATTGTTGAGGGAAATTAATTACTTGAGTACTTTTATTACTAACACACAACCTGGCTTCACCCAGAGAAAATCAAGTACTCACCAACTATCAAAAACGCTTAGGTAATAATTTGATTGAGTTGACATTTATTTTGTAAAACTCTATATTAATTTATGGAAATAAACACAAACTGTTTGAGATTTACTGTATTTAATGTTAGGTACAGTCACATGGTTTTGACTTACAAAGTACTTGTCAAACAAATTTTTACTAGATGCCATGTTTTTACTTCATTGAAAAAAGATCCACCTCACACCCGGATATCTATCTTTTACTTCAATAGTATGTCTTAGTATAAACAATACAATCTTAAAAATATCTATCTATCTATCTACACCCTCACGCCGTGTCCCAGAAGGGGTAGGCAGAGAGAACGGAACGCCATATAGATCTATCCTTACAAACTTCTTTCGCTTCCTCCACATTCATCCAGTTTCTAAAACATGTTCGCCGATTTCTCTTACTCAGCACGTGGCCGTCCTTTAGGATTTGATCCACGTGGTTCTTGGCCGTCCGCGCTTCCTCACACCTCCTCTTTCAGACAAATACATCCTCTTCGTCATTCTTTCATCTTGCATTCGCTCAACATGTCCAAACCATCGTAACTTATTTACACGCATTATATCCACAACACTCTTAAAAATATGATTCTATATAATGTGACATTTACTTAACTAAAATTTTTGGAGTAATTTTATGCTGGCTGTGAGTACTTTCGGAGAAGAATATCCATTTTTTTATAAAAACCAGACACTCATAGTAAATAATATTCTTGAGTCATGAAGGTAGACTAGATTAGCAGCAGCTGGAATTGAACCCTGGAACTCTTATACTCTACCATCAGGCTATCGACCACCTTACATTATCTGTAGTATCTTTCCAACACATTTTTAAATAAGATAAATAAGATTCACACATTGATTCCAGAACACGCTCAATGAATGCAAATTTGTATATAGAAGGCGTCGTGTATATAATGGATCTGTGAACAGACATACTTTTCAGTGAATATATCAAAATATTCATATGAAATTTTAATTAGGCATTTAAAAATGCCGTCTATTAGGTGTACTTACATTTATTATTCTCTTATGTATATTTTTTCTGTATTTGTGAAACACAATAAGTACCTAAATAAAATTTAAAAAGGTAAGTAATTGTAAATATTAACTGCCTTTAACGTAACCCCCCACATATTTTTTAAAATTTTACTTTCGAGGATATCAATAAGTCTATTTATACCATTACGTATATCCCTCAAATGGGATAACCAGCAAACAAACAGAATGTAATGAACATACAGGTTTTTCATTTTGTGACAGAAAGTAAGGAAAGTAAATTAATATTTAGGTATAGTTACATATTATTGTATCACTGCTACACATTAGACTCATATTGATATCAAGACGAGAAATTCACCCATTTTTTTGTATATACCAGGTTGTATTTCTATTGTTTAATATATTGTGCAATAAAGTTTATAATCATTATATGATAGAATTCAAAAAAGGATAAATAAATCTATAAAAGATGGTGATGGTGCAAGTAGGTATTAGATTGAACACAAGGGTAAGAGTGTTGATTGTTTCATTTACTGCGTTTTTGAGTGTACAGTGTGTGTAATTTATATTGTTGTGCATATTGCAGATGATATGTTGTTTTCGTTGTGAGATAGAAGTAGTGTTAGATATATTATCAATATCTAATAATTTTTTTGTGTGTGTATCACTGGTGTTTATTGTGTGTGCAATCTTCTTTGCATATCCTTCCCCCACTCCCTTCCTTATACCCCAGTGTGCTCACATAATTGTTACAAAAAACTCTCTCTTCTGCTGAAAACTTTGGTGATGTGCACACGCATATATATCAGTCATATATCAAACAGTTTCAATAGTGTAATTAAGTGATTGTGTTTAATTAAAGTAATTCAATGATAATAATAATCAAATAGGGATATTAAAATAAACAATTATATAAGGTGTTTAAGTGCAATACAAGAAAGAAAATAGAAATTTAGGGTGAGTTACAGCCTCCTATATACAGTCCTAATTTCAGTAGTGATATTTAGCCTTTTAACAGGAAAATATTCTACATCCCTTTTGGTCCTTCGAGCCGGATACAGTTATCCTTTTTTCTATTTTATTTCAAAGCGATTTGCACATTTAGTATTCATTCAGTGATACATACTTCATACATAGGTACATAGTAGATTCATATTTCAATTGCAACAAAGTATTGTGGGTAGCATTTTTTTTCACATTGATTTTGATTACTGTTCAACTGAAAACCATAGATAGTTCATAGTTGGCAATTAGCTGCAATTCAAGACGGCAGCCATCTTAGTTGTTTACATTTATTGACATTTTTAAACGTCACTTTGACATAACTTTGTTTATTATTGTATTACTCAGTCAAACTTCAAAATGTCGGCTGAAATCAAATTTAATTTATCAAAGATGTCTCTTGATAAACTGTGCGAAGTATCTGCTAGTATTAATGAAGCAAATTATAATGATCCAAAAATAAAGACGGCTTTTTTAACACGTTACGAAGATCTTGAGAAAAATTATGAGGAATTTCTTAAGTGTTATATTTCAGTTGAAGCTGCAAAAAAGGCAGGTTTTGATAAAGAAATGCATATGGCTATTTATCAGGATTATGAAGAAAAGATTTATTCTACAAAATCTGTTTATAATAGATACTACAAACAAAATTTAGAACAGAAAGTCGATACTGATATAAAACCAGAAATGAATTCGCATAATAGATTTCACATTCCGAACATTCAAATTCCTAGTTTTTCGGGTAAAATTACAGAGTATATCAACTTTAGAAACATTTTTAGAAGTCTCATTCATGATGATCCTACATTAAAGCCTATTAAAAAAATGCATTATTTAATGAGCTGTCTCAAAGAGGATGCTTTACAATTGATAAGACATTTGACATTGTGTGATGAGAATTATTCAGTAGCATTCAGTATCTTGGAGAATAGATATTATAATACACGTATCATTTCTGAAAAGCATTTGGACGCATTATTATCAGTACAACTTAATGCTAAAACTACATTACGTAATTTTCTAGACATTATCAATCAGAATGTTTTAGCATTGAAATCAATGAAGTTTAATTTTAGTGAAGAATCATTCATTTTACTACATTTAACATTGAAGAAGTTACCCATAGAATTGCGTAATAAATTTGAATTACAATATTCAAATGATGAAATGCCTACATTTTCTCAATTGGTAGATTTTTTAGAAAAACATTGCAAAGCAAACGAGGCATGCAGTTATCAACCCAGGGAGCGTAATACATTTACGAAACATCAAGTATCAGTTGTATCGAAGACACACACCAAATGTATTTGTTGCAACGGAGAGCATTATGTGTTTGCATGTTCCACATTCAGGAATATGGACGTACATGAGAGAAATAAATTAATTAAGAAATCTAATCTTTGTTGGAACTGTTTACATCCACACAGGGTGCAACAATGCACATCTAACAAGAGATGTAAAGTGTGCAGTGGGAAGCACAATAGCCTATTACACGTAGATAGAGTACATGCAAGCAGCATTGATACTTCTTCTTCTTCTCCACATAGAGAACCTGAAACTCATACAGTGACAGGTACATGTTTACAAACATCATTACAATCAACAGTCAAATTATGCAACGTCATTGTAGGTACAACCATGTTACATATTAGAGATGAACATGGCCATTTTCATGAAATTCGGGGTTTAGTGGATCCAGGTAGTACATGTTCCATTATCTCAGAAGCGTGTGTGCAACGACTCAAATTAAAGAGAGAACGAGCAGCAATATCAATTACGGGAGTAGGTGGAGAAAATTCTCAGTATCTTAATTATCAAATCAGGTGTACAATCAAACCTGTTCACAGTCAAGAACCACAACTTGATATTATTACATGCAGTATGAAGAGGATTACAAAGGATTTGCCATTGCAAAATATTAGTTCGGATGTTTACAATAAATTTACTGGTCTCAATCTTGCAGACAAAGATTTTCATATCTCACGTCCTATAGACATATTATTAGGAGGAGATATTTTCAATGAGATTATGAATGGAGAAAAAATTACACTGGACTCCACATTACCATCAGCTTATTCTACAATATTTGGTTGGGTAATTATAGGGAAGCTACCTAACGATATTTCAAAAGGCAATAATCAAGTAACACATGCAGTTACATTGGATACTCTGATTCAAAACTTCTGGGAACTGGAGCGGGTTCCAGACATCACAGCAGTTAGTCCAGAAGATGAGAAGTGTGAAGAACATTTTTCAAGATCAATATCAAGAACAAAGGAGGGTCGATTCGTGGCGCGACTACCCTTTAGGGATATTACTCCGGAACTAGGAGAAACGAAAAATCTTGCTCTTAAAAGATTTTATTCACTAGAAAATCGTCTTGAGAAGGATTCGGCTCTCAAAGTAGAATATACACAAGTTATAAATGAATATTTAAAGTTAAACCACATGGAAAAAGCCAACATATCTGAAATCAAATATTTTCTGCCTCACCACTGTGTTGTGAAAAATACACTTTCAACAACGCGTGTTCGAGTCGTTTTTGATGCGTCTATGAGGAGTAGTAACGGATATTCTTTAAATGACGTTATCATGGCAGGGCCGAAACTTCAAAAGAATATAGCAGATGTTCTACTAAGATTTCGTCAACATCAGGTAGCATTTATATGCGACGCACGTATGATGTTTAGGCAAATATGCATGCATCCTGATGATCGGAATTATCATGGAATTTTCTGGAGAGATTCACCAGACAAACCATTACAAGTTTTTAGACTTACAACAGTTACATTTGGTATCACTTCATCACCTTACCTAGCCAATAGGTGTTTATTACAGTTAGCAAGAGAAGGACAAACTTCACATCCAAATGCTAGTAGGATCATTCAAAATCAAATATACGTGGATGATTTTATCTGCGGAGCTGACAACCTTCAACAGACCCTTGAATACAAAACAGAATTAATAGATCTCCTAGCAAAAGCAGGCTTCGAACTACGCAAGTTCGCCAGCAACAGCAAGGAGTTTCTGTACGATATACCTAGTGAATGCTGTCAAGAAATTCAATCCTTTGATTCAGAATGTGATATAAGTATTAAAGTATTAGGTATTCAGTGGATTCCATCAGGTGATTACTTTAAGTATAATGTGAATATACAAAACACGGCCATAACAAAACGAGCAATTTTATCAAACATAGCAAGGCTTTACGACCCTTGCGGATGGTTGACACCTGTCACATTTTACGCAAAATCTATACTCCAAGAGATTTGGCTCTTAAAAATAGGTTGGGATGACATAATCTCCAATCATATTTCAGACAAATGGAAGCAGTTCATCTTTCAATTAGGTGAAATACAAAACATTAAAATCTACAGATGTGTAGTTTCATTGGAAAAGAATGTAGATTATCAACTGCATGGTTTTTCAGATGCATCTGAGAAGGGTTCCGCAATAGCAATATATCTACGTTCAGAAGATCAGCAAGGAAACATAGATGTTAATTTATTAATGGGAAAGTCAAAGTTAGCACCTGTTAAACAAAAATTATCTATTCCAAGAATGGAACTCTGCGGTGTTCACTTACTTTCAAAATCATTGAGTTATATTCAAAATATTTTTGAATTTATTCATATTTCATCTGTATATGCGTGGTGTGATTCAAAAGTCGCACTTTCGTGGTTACGTACACCTCTTCACAAATTGAAATCATTTGAAGCCAACAGAGTATCACAAATTCATTCAATGTGTGATATAAACATATGGAGATATATACCATCGTCTTCTAATCCGTCAGATTGTGCGTCACGCGGCTTATCACCAAGTCACTTGATAAATCACAAACTTTGGTGGAAGCCACCAATGTTATTCAAATCTCCTTCTGAATGGCCAATAGAGAATATTACATCTAAACAAATTGTTGAAGACATTGTACCAGATACAGCATTAGTTCACATTGTAGAAAATCATACCAATTGGGATATTTTGGAGAAGTTTAGTTCGTTTTCTAAACTTGTTAGAATAACAGCCTATTGTATGAGATTTATTCATAACATACGAAACAAAAAGAATAAGCGATCAGGATACATAACTGCCGTTGAATGGAAGGATGCTTTAGTAAAACTCATTAAACATGTACAATCAGTAGAATTTTCGAAGGATATCAAGTTAATAAAGCGTAATATGAGTCATCGTACTACATTTTGTAAGTTAAGACCATTTCTTGATTCAAGTGGTATCATACGAATAGATGGAAGATTACATAAATCCACATTATCATACGAGGCAAAACATCCAATCGTCTTACCAAAATCTCATAATTTCACCTTGTTAATTGTTAAATATTATCACACTCTATTTTTACATGCAGGTCCATCACTAACATTGTCTAATATACGACAGAGATATTGGATTATTTCTGGACGAAGCATAGTTCGTCGAGTTATTCATCAGTGCATTAGATGTTTTCGCACAAAACCTAAGAATATAGAACCATTGATGGCAACGTTGCCGCAAGTCAGAGTAAGTCAAGCAAGAATCTTTTTAAAAACTGGATGTGATCTAGCTGGACCTTACTTCATCAAGTCTTCTACATTACGTAATTCAAAAATACAGAAAGCGTACATATGTTTGTTTATTTGTATGGTTACAAAAGCCGTACATATTGAAATTGTTTCAGATTTATCTTCTTCAGCATTCTTAGCAGCATTAGATAGATTCATATCTAGGAGAGGACTGTGTTCAGACCTTTATTCTGATGGGGGCATGAATTTCGTAGGATTAAAAAATCATTTAAAGGAAGTTAACAAATTCTTACAAGATAATTCAACAGTAGAGAATATATCAGAATACTTAACAGAAAGACAAATAACATTCCATAGGAATCCAGCTGCAGCTCCCCACATGGGAGGACTGTGGGAACGGGCGATTTCGTCCATCAAATCTCACATGAAAAGGGTTGTTGGAGAGACAACGTTAACATTCGAGGAACTCTACACTTTAGCAACTAAGGTAGAAGCAGTTCTAAATTCAAGACCCATCTGTAACGTATCAGATAATCCCGAAGACTTGGATGTCCTAACACCAGGGCATTTCATTATAGGAGAACCTTTGTTAAACATTCCTGAAAAATGTGTAGAAAATACTAAGACTAATTTATTGGGAAGATGGGAATTGATAAAAAAATTCAGTCAGCAAATTTGGAGACGCTGGCATATTGAATATTTACATACTCTACATCAACGAGCAAAATGGACAGCTGATCGTATCAACGTTAAGTTAAACAACTTAGTTTTAATAAAAGATGATAATTTGCCTCCTTTACAATGGAAGTTGGCAAGAATTATAAAATTACATCCAGGAGACGACGGAGTAATTAGAGTAGTGGAGCTTCAAACAGCAAAGGGCTTCATAACAAGACCAATCGTAAAGGTCTGTCCACTACCAATAGAGTAATACAGTTTACATTTAGGTATAGGATAGGTTATCAACGTAGGCTAATTTTATGTATACATTTATAAGTTGTCGGATACACATGTATCTTCCGTTTAAATTAGTTCATGTACATTATGTAGGTCTGATTGAGTAAACATACATTAGGAATTGAATTGAATCTTAAGGTTATGGTCTTCAACCATTGAAACAGTTACAATCATTTTGATGAGATTTTCATTCACATATTCCTACTTTTCGGGGTGGTGAGGATGTTAGATATATTATCAATATCTAATAATTTTTTTGTGTGTGTATCACTGGTGTTTATTGTGTGTGCAATCTTCTTTGCATATCCTTCCCCCACTCCCTTCCTTATACCCCAGTGTGCTCACATAATTGTTACAAAAAACTCTCTCTTCTGCTGAAAACTTTGGTGATGTGCACACGCATATATATCAGTCATATATCAAACAGTTTCAATAGTGTAATTAAGTGATTGTGTTTAATTAAAGTAATTCAATGATAATAATAATCAAATAGGGATATTAAAATAAACAATTATATAAGGTGTTTAAGTGCAATACAAGAAAGAAAATAGAAATTTAGGGTGAGTTACAGCCTCCTATATACAGTCCTAATTTCAGTAGTGATATTTAGCCTTTTAACAGGAAAATATTCTACAAGTAGGTTATATTTTTGTTAATGTTATGTTTTTTTGCTGCAATGTATTGTATATATATTATTATAGATAAATATAATTGATTGTTTATTGGTACATAGTTGTATTTTATTCTTTTTAACCCTTGAATGGATTCGCTATTTCAAATTACGTAATCGTCTTCTTGGGGTATTTTCATACCCCAGAATTTACAACCCAAAAAACACTGAATTATATAAATATGTTTAAGTTTTTTTTTATAAATTATCCTTCAAGTTGTGTTAGCTTTATATTTGATATGTTAAATTTTATAAAACTAAATAAAAAGAACTAAATAAGAAGAAAATTTAAGCATTTCATCAAATCAGTCTCTTTTTTTTAGGATTTTCAAAACGGTTTTTTAAATATTAGCCATTATAACACTAAACCATATTATTATTTTTATTTATTTCCAGCAAAACCACATTATTAAAATTGAAATATGTTTTCTAACGTCAAAATATATGTTGCATATTTAAAAAGAGACATGTGCACACATTTTTATTTGGGCATACTCTTTTAAAACTGTTCATTAAGCCATTAAAATTGTAGTTTGGACTTTCTATTGGCATGTGATATTATTCTTTAAGTATTGAATTTTAATATTTGATACTAAGAATCACTTTATAAAATGGTAATGATGTCATTATGAGCAGTTTATTCTGGAAATGTCAAAACATTTATGAAAGATAATATTTAAATTAAAACACTGTTTAATTCCACTATGAGATTGCTTTAATTAAAACGTTTTCGACTACAATGTAGTCACCATCAGTAATAACACAATACTTTTATGAATACATTTATGAATTCACATGTCTCTTTTTGAATATGCAACGACAATTTGCTCTTATCATAAAAAAACTGACAACATTTTAATGTAATATTATTATATTCTATGACAACACTGAAAAGACATGGAATGTTGATGGGCTAGCTTGAGACAGGAGGAACAGGTAACCTGAAGTATAGTTGGTGGGGTACTTTAGGACCCCATGAAACGGTTTAAGGGTTAAGGCCATCCGTTTGCTGGGGAGTAATTTAGATGTTCCTAGTTATTCAGATATGTAATTTCTTTAATTAGGTATTAACTAATTAGTTCTCAGCCAATTTTTTTAAAGGCATTATAGTTTAAGTTTGGCCTTCAGTCACAAGTTTGTCAATTACTTAATATCATTGTTTTATATTTTTTACATTACATTACAATTTAAGTAATTGATTCGGTCAAGGGACATAAGTATTTTATGACCTTCTATTTCTATTGTTTTAAATTCTTTCAGAACATTCTCAGGTAATTTTTAAAGCTGTTGATCTTTTTTATTTAGCAGGTTTCAGTTTTATTAGCAGGATAATATAGCATTTATTTTAAAATTTAGGGCTTAAGTATACAGTTGCCCAAATTTTGATAATTTTTAACAAGATTTAAAGGACTTAAGCGAAATTTTACTGTATTTTCCTTATTCAGTTCCTTCATTCCTAATAAATAAATTTATATTTGCAACAATGCTATATGATTTTTAAAACATTTTTTAGCATTTTCTTTTCCAGAAATTTAGGAGATTTTGTCACGTATCTAGCAGGATCTTATCCGAGATGGCTGGAAAAAATTGCATATGCGACATAGCCACACTAACATATGCAATAAGGCCGCCTTTTGGTTCTCTGTAGAAATGTACTTGTATGTATACTACATACATATTTGGACACCAATAAAGTTTTGTTTTTTTTTCTTTTTTTTTTAATAAGATATGTATATCTGGGTTTGTTATAAACCCAAATACAAAACCTTATACACCTTTCACACTAAGCTAAAAGCTTGTGCCGTGAAAGGGGATTTTGCCGGCACCTGGTTTCGAACCACGGACCCCTTGTTTTTTTATTTTAAATTTAAATCTAGCTACTCAGAGTTCTTTTTTTTACTTGACCAGGGCAGGGTTCACAAGAACATAAATATCGCTCGACGTCGAGTGGCCTGAGCGACCATGAAGTTGCAGTGAGTGGCGAATGTCACCCCGGATATCGTGAACAACTGAGCGTTTTATTGATCCAAATGTCATTGTAATGGCGCCATTTTCGTAAGATTCATTCGCGATCTGAAAAATCTGCACTAACTATTTTAATTTTTCTTCCATTTCACTTCTTGAACTAAAAAAATATGACTTTCTATTTTGAAAAATTGTATACGATAAGAATACACCATAATTACGATTAATTTCGCAATTGTTTTGACAACCACCATCACTCGTACGTCAAGGTAATTGTCAGAGCGATAATCACCCTGCTATGATTTCGGTTGTCACCCGACGACGTGCCTGAACGCGACAGTGCGAGTCGTCGGGTGACTCGCTCCGGCTTCGCGAACGATCGGAGCGTCGTCGACTGTATGAACGCTGCCCAGAGGCCTGAGTCAACAACACACTTTCGTCTCACGTTCCCGCTCCGTTATGGGGTGTTCACATTTGGCGAATATCGCCAGCCGAATTTCAAAATATAACGCCAGGCGAAAAAACAAAATTCGCCGTACGCCCATTGATCGTCAAACCTGTTCACACAAGTCCAGCGATATAGAAACGATCTGTCAGATGCGCTTTGATTTTGACACTGTTTTCAAAATGGCGTCGAGATGGAGATCGCGAAGTGTTTATTTTTAGTCGAAAATGTTATAGTAGAGGTTATAAGGCGCCTTTTAATTAAGGAAACAAACGCCACAAACCAACAAAAAAGATAACAGCTGTCACGAAGCGGGAAACATTTTAAAATTTATAGGTTATAAAGCTTTTACCATAGACACAAACGCCGCGCATATCTGCGCATGTGCAAATCGTTCGATCGCCCGAGAAAGTTGGAAAGTGGTGAACTCGAGACGATATCGTTTCTACTGGTTTTTATCGTTTCAGACTAGCTGTCATTTTGTTCACACGGTTCAAATGGCTGGCGATATTTTGGTGCCCTAGCGATATTCGCCAAAGTGAGAACACCACATTAGCGTTCGGGTGCAGACGATGTTGCAAGCAAGTGTCAATTTCGTTGCTAATGTGGTGTTCTCACTTTGGCGAATATCGCTAGGGCACCAAAATATCGCCAGCCATTTGAACCGTGTGAACAAAATGACAGCTAGTCTGAAACGATAAAAACCAGTAGAAACGATATCGTCTCGAGTTGACCACCTTCCAACTTTCTCGGGCGATCGAACGATTTGCACATGCGCAGATATGCGCGGCGTTTGTGTCTATGGTAAAAGCTTTATAACCTATAAATTTTATAATGTTTCCCGCTTCGTGACAGCTGTTATCTTTTTTGATGGTTTGTGGCGTTTGTTTCCTTAATTAAAAGGCGCCTTATAACCTCTACTATAACATTTTCGACTAAAAATAAACACTTCGCGATCTCCATATCGACGCCATTTTGAAAACAGTGTCAAAATCAAAGCGCATCTGACAGATCGTTTCTATATCGGTGGACTTGTGTGAACAGGTGTGACGATCAATGGGCGTACGGCGAATTTTGTTTTTTCGCCTGGCGTTATATTTTGAAATTCGGCTGGCGATATTCGCCAAATGTGAACACCCCATAAGATACACAATAGTTACGAAAATTAACACTTTGGCGCACCATCGTCTGCACCCGAATGCTAGCGGACATGGATGTATATAGGTAGGGGATGGAACGTTTATAGTAATTTGTATGCATGACAGCGAAGCCAAAAAGTGAGGAAGGGAAATCGACGGTGGCCATTTTGTATGAAACACTTTATTTAACATTTGTATGGGCAATGTATGGAGATTATTCACACAGTATCAGAAAACATTATATTTACTTCTTAAAATAATTACAATGCCACATAACTTAATGTTTTCATATATTTGATGAAATAGGGAATAGGATGAGTAAATAAAATTGAGGAATTCATTTCAAAATCATTCAGTATTTATTTTTAAACATTGTTTTCATATACTTACACACAATATGGAGAGAATGAATGAAGATTGAAGGAAAATAAATAAAAATGTACAGAAATTATAGCTAGAAATAAAAACAAATTTTGATAGTTTTATTGAATATATAAAAATAAACAGGAGAAACTGAGTGATTTATAATATTATGTAATAACAAAAAGTAACGAAATGCATTATAATTAACAAACATACAATAAACTCTAAACCCAGGATATTTTGTAAGAATGACGTTTTTCTCCAACGTCGCAGAAAAACGAGATGTTTTTGAACACAAAACACTATGTTTACTTGGTGTCAAATATTGGATAATGTCCAGTTTCTCCTTTCTGGATCCTTTGGAAAACTACAAAAAATGATTTTGTTTATAAACATGCTATAATATCATTAACCTGATCAGATTTGTATGCATGAAACATTTCATTCTAACGGGTAAACAAACCAAACATCAGATTGTGGGTTCTTTGTATTGTCAAATGACAGAATGGAAAACAAGTTACATGTGTAGATATAGGAGAATATTGAAGAAAGATCCACCACACACCCGGATACCTCAGGAGTCTTTAACTCCTACTTATCCGCACATTCAAACCAAAATTGTCCTCACGGGCGGGCCATTAGGGAGGCCTGAAGGGCCAGCCGGCCAAAACCGCCGTCGTGGGAATCTTTTATACTACTTCTCTCTTCAATGTCCCCTCTGGGCGGTAACAATGTTTATTGAGTTATTATACAATATATAAGTATACAAGTAAAAAAAAAAAGAAAGAAAAATAAACAAAATGATACAAAACGTGAAGCAAAACCAATAAAACATGATAATAAAATATATACACAAATTGGTAAGTACAGAAGGCCGAGGTGAGGTGTCCAGAGACGTGCTGTTATAGGAGAATAAGGACAAATAATTATATAGAACGTTTATAACATTATTATGATCATTTATAAGTATACGAATTATAATATAAACGACTTTAAAATCGCTATATATAAAGATAAAAACTACAATACAAAACATTAAAACAACTTACCGAAAATATGACAAAACAACTCAACATACTCAACATAAGGGTTGGTTCACGGGAGCATAAATGTCACTCGGCGTGAACGACCATGAAGTTGCAGTGAGTGGTGAATATAATCCGGATAATCGTGAATAACTTAGAGCGTTTTATGATCCAATATTATCGTAATGGTGCCATTATTTTTTACACCTTTTTATTATTTTTTTTATTGCTTTTATAACTTATAAAATTTTTTTTTTTGGATTTACTTTTTGTTATAATTTCTTAAATTTGCCGACGTGTAAAAGACGTAAATTATGAATATATTTAAATAATTAATATTTTTATTATTATTTGCCTGGCGCCTTTTTATAGTAGCATTCAAGTACTTTTGTGTTTCTTTTAAATGATAAAAATATTTTTGCCTCTAACGAAGGAATAAATTATTTTAATAGGTATCTTTAAAATTAACAGTTAAAGTAATAACTACTTGATTTGTTTATAACTAATTGCTTTATACTTTTTTTTTTTAAATTATTCCAATATCTAACTTTCTGAGCTTATATACTTCCCAAATACTTGTTACAAGTTTATATCCTAAATTTATCCAAACGAATTCACTGAATCAGCGTCAGAAAGTATAAATGACAATTACGCAGAAATCGAGTATATTTTCTGAGACTATAATTATTTTGTTACACATTTTGAAAACATAGTAACATACAGTACAAGAACACTATGAATACGTACCTACTGGCATTGTATAGGTACTTTCAAAATACGCGTCGTCGAGTGATCACTCGGTGACTGTCTGAACGCAGCCCAAATGCGACGCGCCGAACAAATTTCTTTCATACAAAATGGTCGTCATTCCCCTCCCCGCGCAGCTACAAAATGTTTGCCAAAGTGTCTGTCCATTACTCTATTTAGGTCCATGCTAGCGGAGCGGGGACGTGACGCAATAGTATGTTGTTGACTCAGGCCCCTGGGCTGGGTTCACGATAGCATGAATATCGCTCGACGTCGAGTGACCTGAGCGACCATGAAGTTGCAGTGAGTGGCGAATGTCACCCCGGATATCGTGAACAACTTTGAGCGTTTTATGATCCAAATGTCATTGTAATGGCGCCATTTTCGCAAGATTCATTCGCGATCTGAAAAATCTGCACTAACTATTTTAATTTCTCTTCCATTTCACTTCTTTAACTAAAAAAATATGATTTTCTATGTTGAAAAATTGTATACGACAAGAATACACCATAATTACGATTAACTTCGCAATTGTTTTGACAGTTATCATCACTCAAACGTCAAGTTAACTGTCAGAGCGATAATCACCCTGCTATGAATTCGGTTGTTCGGTTGTACGCCCGACGACATCCTGAACGCGAAAGTGCGAGTCGTCGGGTGACTCGCTCCGGGCGCGTGAACGGCTGGAGCGTCGTCGAGTGATCACTCGACGACTCTATGAACGCTGCCCAGCACTAATATTTTTATCTATGGTCCATGTCATTGATGAACTGTCGTCGAACTGTCAGATTTGGTTTGGTTTGTGGAGGTTGTTTTCGCATTTTCCCAGTTTATCATCGTTCTAACGTTCTCGGCTTTTTGTACGAACTCCGCGATCGCATGCTGAAGTCAAAGACATCAATGGCCAAATTAGTGCAATATGTAGTGATGCGCCACGACATCGCGAAAGACATGCAGTGGCCTCTCGGAGCGGTTATAGCGCAAGCTTGCCACGCCACAACAGCTGTGATGGAAGAATTTAAGGATGATCCTGACACAATAGCTTATCTCAGTGATATAGGAAACATGCATAAAGTTGTCCTTCAGGTGGGTACATTTCAGTTTATGATACCTTCAATCCTCAGGTCAAGATACTTCCATCTTAATGTCATATATCTACAGAAAGGTTCCGATTCATTAAAATGTTATCAATTAAAAATTTTGATTTACTGATATTACACTCTTCATCTCGGAGTATTATAATTTCCATTGAATTTGTGTTTTAATTTATGCCTCCTGTTCTATAATATCCTTGGATTTAACCTTAAATAAATTGAAATTCAATTATACAGAAAATTTATTTTTGCATTATGAAGTAATTTTTTTTCGTTTACCTTTGCCTACATAACATTGAGATCAATGTTTCATCCAATTGTATAATAAAAGATATTTTATCCTGCAAGTTCATTATCTCCCAAGCTGGTATCGGCCACATTATTTAAATTTAGCTGCCCAAAATTTCAAATTGGTAAATGATGATGCGGAGTTCTCCAACTCATATTTGATTTGTGTAGACGTACGTATCTTCTTTCAAAAACAAATATTGTATGAAATTTTGATGTTGATTTTTTCTATTTGTACAAAATTACTCAAACAACAGCTGTCAGACCAAAGTGGCTTCAATTTTGGTGAGTATCAGTCGAAAAATGTGGAGACACATTCCTTTGTCATCATCAAATTAAGGTCGGAACTTTTCAGAGTACTCTCGTAGGTAACTTAGTAATAAAAACATTGACGTTTGTTTTTTAGGTTGCCAATGAGAGTGCACTGATGAAAGCTGCAGCTGCCTTGGAAGACAATGACATTAAACACGTCCTATGGATTGAGAGGCCTGAGAATATGCCCACCTGCATTGCCATCAAACCGTACAACAAAGAAGTTCTAAAACCAATCTTAGGAAAGTACAAGCTATATGATCACACTATCATTGATATCTAAAAGGTCATCTGCATTGTAATGGTCAGTCTGAAGGTAAAACTCATCATCTGCAAAATCGGTTCCGTGAGATAATGATCTATAAAGAGAGATATTTATGAATCATTATTCCACGTCACTGCCACTGAAGATTGTAAGTTTCACTTTGTGATTGGCAATTATTATATTTTCATTGGATTACGTACTAGTCACTACGCTTATTGTGTTCAATGGATTTCTTCACTTTGTAGTCTCATTCCAATCCTGAACAGCTTTTTATTTTTTTTATTATGTCCTTAAATATTATCATCATCTTATATCATTTTGTACCACGATTCCAGGAAAGTGAATAAATGTACATACTTATTCACATTAAACTCTTTTGTATACAAGGCCATCTCGTTTACATAGGAATACTAGGTGCAAATTTTATACTCATATAAACCAATGACAATAACACAGTTCTTATTACTTGCTTATGACACATGACTTTAGGAGAGTTTTCTTTATTTGACACCATGTTTTTGTGCTGTAAAAAGTTTTTGAAAGAAAAATAACATTTCTAAAGTGTCTTGAATTTTAGTTGATACAATACTTTTATGTTCCTTTAAAACCCAAAGAATGTTTGAATGTATTCTTCATCAATTTATATTTAAGAGTCATTACTTTTTGATTCTCGCTACCTTGAATCCTCAACATAGACAGTTTTGGGACCACTGACCACTGATCACAATAAACGTTAACATCTATTTATTATCATTATTATTATGCTATTTGTATAATGTTATTGAGTGTTTTATTGATGTGATATTAACAAAAAACATTATTATTTTGATAGTTAAATGTTGCATTTAATGTATGGATATGAAGTAGTACTGATTTATTTTTATCATATATATTTCTCAAATTGTAAACTGCCTGCTTTTTAAATTTATTATGATTCATTTTTAAAACACATGTGTTATTGTGTTTAGTTTATTGCACATCATCAGAATTTGGGCAACCTTTGAATTTTATGCACTTTATATTTAATTTTATACAATGTGTTAAAAATATTCCGCCACAAGGTTGTAGCCAAGTTCATGTATTTAGGAATCGTAACTTATCTTAATTATTTAAACAAATGATATACAGTTTACTATTTTTATTGTTTTAGGTGTGGTGGGTTTTGTTTAAGCTTATCTAAATAAAAAGTTTTAAATGTATTGAAATTTATATTTTACCAGAATCATTTGTAATTTTGAAAGATTTTCTTAAAATCAATGATGACTAAACGCAATTAGAGTGAAATGTAGTCTAAATAAAGAAAGTGTATTTTAACCAAATATTATTTTAAGTACCTACCTATCTTTTTTCTGTGCTTTATTAAAGATGAAGTTTTGATGGAAAGAATTTAGTGAATATATGTGAAACATTATAATGTTTAAATATTAAATGTATTTTCAGGATGCAGAATCAGAATGAGTGTAGTTAATGTTTATGATTTTGCTTTAAATAATTCCTAATTTATGTTACTGTTAATATTAAATTATTACGAAAGACATAATGTATGTATGTATGTTGGATGGTTTATTTGGCGCCATTTAATAGAGCATCCATCTCATGGTAATAATAATGTAAAGGTTGAGGATATAATCTAAACTATGAAGTAATCATTTGGCGGAGGGAAATATTAGACGTTTTACATTTTTCCAGGGATAAACTTATGTTTTCTTAAAAAATATGTCCTTGCATGATTTTCAGTATTCAAAATATAGTAATATTTTTTTCAGCTCAATATCATTTATCAGTTATAAACAAATGAACACATATATTTCAGACAAAATACAGGTATTTTGAACCCATATTTTGAGTCAAATCGTATGGTATTTGGAAAGGCTGTAATTTTTTTATTATCGCAGTTTGTTATATCTAGACTTATCTGGATATATAATGCCGAAAACTGTGGTTGTCAATTCAGCTGCTGCATCAGTACGTTTTAAATAATTTCCTCCCTGTTGTTCCCATAAGTTATTTAAAGAGATTGTTATTTAAATTGCAGGTGTTTTGGGTGAACCCTGGGGACAAGCTCAAATTAGTGTCAGAAAATCAAAAAAGTAAAACTTTTATGTTATATTTGATAATATAGTGTTGAATTAAACTCAATATTTATAAGTGGTTTTATATACTTACAGTTTTATTTTCTTAATAAATTTTTATAAAATTTCTATAATCTTTTATTTATTATTCAATTCATTGGCTTACAAATTACATGTAATATATATTTTTTTACATGTACTTACTTATCATGTCTCGTCATAAGTTCTAGAAATGTTCTGATTGTCTAAAAAGTTTTTGAAACATATTTCTTTTCAAGAAGTCTAAAAGTACAATACGGTTGTTTTTTCAATAATGTAATGAATTCAACATTGTTTTATAAATGAGTATATTAAGATAATTTGTTTATTTATGGCGGGCCAAGAATAATTTGAGTTGCATTGAATACTGCTGCTTGGCTTCCTGTTTAATAATACCTCTTCCAATTCCTCACACATGCAATGTGCAAGTGAGGTATATACCCTATATATATTTTTATGCCTAAGTTTGCCATCATCATCTAGCCTGTTAACCTGTCGTTTGCAATATTGCAAGAAATGATTGTACAAAAACAAGTTTTTTTTACTTTTGTAACTTTATACAAACTGTAATTCGTTACTGCCAATATCTAAAATACAGTCATTTTATGTTGACAATCAATTGTTAAACAAAAGTGGGGGAATAAAAGACAAATTTCTGATATTGACATCAACTTTATTATTAAATAACATAGATATTATGTTTGAATGGTCTTTTGTACACATATATAGATATTTTCACAACAACTGATACATAATTTACACACAGATTATTAATGACGACTATGAAGATATTTCAAAGATAATTGAGAATCTTAATCAACAATCAATAAAATAGTGCCAAATTATGATGATAAAATAGAACATATAAAGGAGAGAGATGCAATAAAATTAAAAATAGAATATTTATGAATCTTATACATGTAACTTTGAAATTTCAAATATGTGACAAAATGTTTTTGTGATTATGAATTTTGAAATACATGACGCCACGATTTTGTAATATATAACATAGTTGGATAGTATTAAAATAACTTACGAAATGAAATTAAATATAGTTTTACTATCTAAATATTTACAAATCTTGGGTGTTGAATTCTATTATTAAACTTGGTGTTTATTCTAAACATTAAATTCACAGAGTGCCAATACAATATTTACATTGGACTCTTATTTGTTTACATATCCTCAATACTGACTCAACCTTAATATTCTCGATGCATTTGTATGATAGTTCTATTTTGTCAGTATTATAAAGTAACAGCATAAATTGAGATGCATTTCCTAATGGAAGATTTTTATTGTCATCAGTCCATTAAACTGTAATTTGATATGAGAAATCACTTTATACATTGATTATTACCCAATCAAATATCAAACTTTTTGTAACTGTTATCTCACAATACATTTAATTTGAGTTACATCATTGTCATAATTTGTGTTTCTGCAATGTTAGCTGCAGTATATTATAATGTTAAAATTAATTTATAATGCTTCATTGGAACGAGTATAGTAAGTGTGAGTTCGTCGGTAGCCTGGAGGTAGAGTCTCGGCCTTATGAACATGAGGTCCGGGGTTCGATCCCAGGTGCCGGCAAACTCCCCTTTCACGACACAAGCTTTTAGCTTACTGTGAAAGGTGTATAAGGTTGTATTTGGGTTTATAACAAAAACCCAGATATATCTTTTTTTAAAAAAAAAAAGTGTCAGAATTTATTGAAGTGTTTTCTCAAATATTTCGCAAAATAATAGTTATGATATCAACATGTGGAATTGAAATTTTCTATCACAGATTATAAATCTTCTATATGTCTTTGCTAAAAAAATATTTTGTTTTCTAATTGACCCACGAGTGCGTGCCGTAAAAAAAATTACACAAGCATACTGCTTATTGTGAGTGCGTCTGAAGATGTATTTTGATTTTTGTGAAATCCAGATTCATCTTTCATCATAAGAAATGTTAACTCTACACAGTTGTGTCACATGAGCGATTTGAAATAAGCAGTTACAGTGTAAATGTTTTTACATTGTCTGTAAAATTTATTTATTGTTTGTGTCTGTTCCTATACATATTTTATGTATCCTTATAAAAAGCTAGTCACATATTGATTGTGTGTTGTGGGTATTTTTATTTCCTTGTTGATGCATTATTATACACTGTTTTTTAATATTGTTTTGTATTTATATTTATTTTTTTATGTAACGAGAATTAAAACAATTGACTGTTCACTAATTCTTTTCTTTAGCCTTTTGAACTTAAAATAAATGTCTACCTACTAAGAACAACATAAAAATTCAAATATTTTACACAGGGTAAAGTTTGTTGTAATAAAAAGGGAACAACAAATTGAAAATAGTTTGTAATACATAATATTTATGTAGAGAGCATTAGTATAAAATAATAGTTGTCAAAAATATTATAAAAAAATTATTTCATTAATATTAAAATATATGATTTAATATTAAAAAGTAACTAGATACTGTTGTGAATTAATTTTAAATAGAATTAAAGTAAGGAACACTTATAAATAATAAATATAAATATGTTAGACTTTTGTACCACAGGCATAACGATACTAATAATCTCCCTTGAGGTAGTATAGAATCTTCTAAATCAGCAAATATAATTAAAATAATAAATAAAATATAGAAGTCTTCAAAAGTTAGGGTCAATTTATAAAAGCCTTACTTTCGTTAATTTAAAATTAAAATATTACATATATTAAACTTTACTATAGCACAAATTGATAAAAGTATTTCAGAAAGATATTTCTTAGATTACATTTTTTAAAAATGTATCCTTCATTTTTAATTGCCCATTAACACTAGCAACACTGTTTAATTTTTATTTATGAAATAGTGTTGCTAGTGTAGAAAAACTTGTATTATTTTAAACAGTTAGTGAGTAATTTTTTTTTAAATCTCTTGGCGTTTTAGATGCATAAATACTAACATAATGATATAAAAAAGGTATATGTCATTATAAATAACAAAATCTCAATATTGTTTCAATACAAAAAAATACCAACAAAGGCACTATTTACATAATAATTCATAATTTAAAATGTAATTCATTCCAATCATACAACTCTAAATTGTAGTAACTGGGTATTATTTATAGCTACTCTATCCTTAAATTATGGCAAAATGTTTTAGCTCATTAAAAACAACATATTTACATTCTGTACATTCAATATAAAACTAAATTATTATTAGCATTGATAATTTCTAAATTCAGCTCACATTGTTTGCTAAAAAAAGTGATGTTAACATACTTAGACATATTTCGTGTTCTGGCAATACCGTCTCTCCATAGAAGATAGATTGTATTAATTATTTATGACTTTAAAAAAACAGAAAGCATATAAAAAGGAAAATTAAAATAATTTTTTAATTTTTGCTCCGGAGATATTTTCAGCCTTAAAAAATATCGAGTTTATGATAGTAGCGCGTCAAAAAATTATTTGGCAGAAGTTGATTCATCACTCATCAGAATAAATAAAAGAGTGAATGTTTTCCTCAAATTTTAATTCCATCCTTTTCTCTTTCAAAAACTTATGGATTTGAATCATATTAATTATTTTGCATTGCTAAAATATCATCGGCGAAAATATCAGAGAAGTTATTTCTAATTTAGCAACTGATTTTACTTCTTTAATATTCAATGATATATAAAACATATTTAACTCAACCTTTGCTAAACAAAAAAATAAGATTGAAAATAAAGATTTGAATTTTTACATATCTTTTTACGTAGATTCACAAAATTGGATTTTTATTCAAATTAACAAAAGATTCTTGTAAATACTTAAAAACTAATGAAAAATTATTAAATTATTTTTATTTTGGTTATTTTGATATAGATTTGAAGAATTTATCATTATATCCTTCTAATTTAATGAAAAAATTTAGATAATTAAAATACGACAAGTATATGGAAAACAATATTTTTTATACAACATAAATAGTTGATAATTTAATGCACATATACAGATTTGTTGATAGTTGTTATTATGACTTAATGCACTATTCACACAGTGAACACATTTCATATATTGTCTGTAGGAACTTCACACTAGTCTACATTATTACGCAATCTTGGGTGTTTTATCCGATCTAAGTGAGTTTCCTGTGAATAGAAACAATCATATGCAATTAGTTCAAACAATTCCAATTCATATTATAATAAATTATTGATTAAAAAAACTTCTAGTTGGATAATATTCTCAGTTTAAGGTAGTTTTAACGATCTACAATTTTAAAAAGCTCATTCAAATTTGAATTCCAAAAAGAAAAGTTTCTAAAATTTAGTTTGATGACACTGAAGAAATGTCAAAATGTTGCCAGTTTCTTGAAATAATTATTGTGTATTACAGTATTCCATTTATTAAGATTTTATACAACAAAGTATTGTTATTGGTTCATTGTAATGGAAAAAAGAAATAACTTTACTTTATATATTTTCTACAGAAAATTCTATATTTGGTACCAATAACTCATTTTCGATATATTTTATTTAAATATTTCATCAAACTGCTGTCAAAAATAAAAGGTCATTGATAATGTTGTCATACTCACATTAACAAATGCAGCTAACTTCACACAAAAGAATAAAATTACTCAAAAAAACTTTTATTATGTAACATGAACAATATTCATCAGTCTGTCATTAGTTAACAATAAATAATAAGTTTTTATTGTTAAATTGATCTATATGATACTTATTATATTAATGATAATTATAACACCAACACAAGACACAGTAACACTGTCCCATATACAAACAAACTACAATAATAATTACTTCCTATTCCCATATTATTAGTATGCATTCTGTTATAAACAGATTGATTAGTATAAGCTATATGTTATTTGTCTGAGTGATGGACGTTGGTTGCTCCATTGTCAGGGTATTCATCATATTCCTCATTCCCTTCCTGGTTGTCATCATATTCCTCTCCACCTTCATCTCTGTCATCTGGTCCAGGGTCTATGCCTTCGTGAGGAGCAGACGGTAGTTGTATTTCCTGTGTGAGAGATGACTGGATGTTAGGATGGTGTGTTGTTAGTAATATAAGTACACAAAGCAATTCAGACACCAACATTAAAGCAACAAATTATTTAATGTTAAAACAATAAGAGCCATTGTTCCAGGATTTCCATTACCTATGATTTTCTATGAAGAAGGGATTTTTTTAGAAATACCAAAGAAAAGTCATGCATATGAGTCTGTAAAGATTCTAAGGTGTATTATTGTGAAATTTATATGGAGACTTCTTGCACATCAAAATTTTGTTATTTCTTAAATACTTCTTTTTCTCACCAATTATACAATAATCCGTTGACGTATCTACTTAGAAAGGAAACACTGATCTAGTAAACTTACATTTGAGAATGTATTATTGTCCGACCCATTGAATAGAATTGGCTGCATGAAACACCAAAGAAGAGATTCAGAGAAATAAAACCTTCACCATAATAACTAACGTAAAACAATTACATGCATGGGAATGAACAATTTTCAATATAGGTACATAGGTATGTATATTATTTAGTAGTTTACACATTTTTTGTAAGTTTTCTCCAGTTGATTATGGTAAAAATTTTAGTGTCACCGACAGTTATTATTTCAGCAAATTTATTACTTTAAATTGTTCTAATGATGATTTAAATATAGAGCTATCAAATTTTTTAATATTGTCTGGTAACAAAAAATGTACAAGTTTCAATCTCACCTTGACAGTTTTTGTACTATTAATATTCCTTGTATAATTCCTAGGTCGCTATTGGGACAAAATATAGATACTTTATTTTTACCAATTTCACTAACCATATTCTACGACAATTTGAATAAATTGGACAATGAATAATTATAGATTATTTGCACAAACTGCCATTAGACAAAGTTTAAGTATTGTTAGTAAATAGTACGTTAATAATGTATTGTTGATTACCTTTGGTGGTCTCCAACCACAGCCTGGTAATGGAAGTCCATCAGGTCCCAGTGGACACGGAGCATCTAGTCCCGGAACGCCTTGGTCTCCTTTCTCTCCTCTATCACCTTTCCTGCCTCGCTTACCTATAGGGCCCTGAGAGTTAAACAATAACAAGGAATATAGTATGTACAAATATATTTAATCCAATTTATCAAAAAATGTTCAATATAACTTTATATAATCTTTAATATATCCATTTTGCGAAAATTGCTGTAGGAATATAAATACAGTCATGTGTTTTATGATGAATTTCTTGTCTCCAAAATATTGATTTATCTATTTTACAAAATATTTTGTAAGAAGGTAATTATGTTATATTATTTTTTACAGTTTAATGCACAAATGCGTATAATGAAAATGATGATTGAATGAAGTTGTTTGCATTCCATGATCTTTACATTGCAGTGCAATATGGCGTGCATGGAAGAGGCACAATGCAACTATTACTAATCTGTTAAATATAAGGGCTAACATTAATATTAGTTTTAAAATGATAAGTTGTAAATTGTTAATATAATTATTCTTTTAATTTGTTATAAAATAAATTTTTAGAGTAGGAATGTTTCACAAAATTCAATAGCATTTTTTTAGACAACGCAAGGATGATACTTACTGGATCACCTTTGTATCCTTTTTCTCCCTTTGGACCCTAGAAAAAGGGAAATTAATAAGCATTTTGTTAGATATATATTAGTAAAAATAAGATTATTTTGTAACTCCTAAATTAGACATGAATTTGCTGCAAGTTATTTATTGAGAATTAAAACAAGGCTGTGTCATTAATAACACAGTTGATGAACATAGCATAAGTTGATTATAATTAAAAATATTATTCACCTCTTGTCCAGGAATTCCATCTGTACCCTGGAATGAATTAATATGTTAGTATTTGTTACATTGCAAAGCCTTGTAATATAACTAACGTGTGCAGTATTTATAAGATTTTGATGAGTACTTAAACATGAAGTATTGAAATATTGAATATAAAAAAGAGTTGCTTTTTTAGTAAATGTTAAGATTGTAAATAATTATAAGTTATTTGCTGATTATGAAATGAAAGTGAAATATTTATTATATAAAAATGATTATATACCGGTAATCCTGGATCTCCCCTTTCCCCTTTAGTGCCCGGCTCACCTTGAGCACCCTAGAACCATTCAAATTCAATGTTAGTGAGTAGATTTTAATCAATGTTAATAAAATTTTGAAAAAACATTAATTAATAGTGTCCTTTACCATTCAATACGGTGAATGTACGATTTTATGTATCTTATAAAATGTTCAACAACCTAAAATGATTATTAAAATACATAATTTTATATAAAACTATGATCAAAAAATTTAATGTCTACTTCCAATACTGTTTTGAAAATATTACAGGTTTTCATAATTCTCAGAACCAAAAGATGTTATTTCACATTTTCAGTTTTATATTTTATTTACATTTGTGGCATAGGATAATGATTGACTACAGATTCAATTAATTTTATCAAAAGATTTGAAAAACTATTTTCAGATTTTCTCTTATTTCATTCAGGAGGTAATCTAAATGGTTTTTACTTGCTTATATCTAAATGCTAATAATTTTCTATTCATGGAGACAATTATGAAGAATGAGCAAGATATCAAAATGTAAGGGTAAATCTACATGGCATTCCATTCTATTTGCCTATCTCACATAGGATACAGTGTGAGGGCATAAATAGATAGAGAGCTGTCTATATTTTTTCTCTCAAATTGAAATTGATTGATGTTATAAGTTTGTTGGTTTTCTTTACCACCACCAGATTTTAATAAAAAATGAATGATCAAGAAAACATAATAAAATTTTCAAACTCACCTTCATACCGTCTAATCCCGGTGGGCCCTGTGAAATAAACAAATTCAAATAAAAAAAATTTGTTGTAGAAATATAAATGTTGTTAATATTTCAAAGAAATCATAAGCTATATACGAAGGTTTTAAAATATTCAAAAAAGTTTCTAAATTCTAACTAAATAAACAATGAAAAAATGGTAATACAAACACAGCTACAGAAAAAATAACTTAAAAATGTTAATTTGTATGATTTGATTAGGTGTAATGTTAATATTTAAACTAAGCTTGTTAATAATTACTGTGGAGAAAATCTACATAAAACATGAAGAAATATATACTCTTTTAATTGTCTGTTTATACTGTTTAGTATATTGTGTGAAGTGGGATAAGAACATAATTTGAAATGAATATAAAAATATATTAAATATAAGTCAATTTTATAACAAAAGTTTAACTTACATGTGTTACATTTTGATGAATTTGAAAATGTATGTTGGCATGTTAAACAAAAACATTCATATATGTTGATATGTTAATAAAAAAATAATATGTATAACACGAATAAATCAAAATAGTATAATATTAAGAGGCAAGCGTAAGGAGGATAAATATGTATATTGCATGAAATATCATTCAGGATCATACCCATGATCTAAGTATTAAAAAAGGGAATTATAAAAACATGCAGAAGACAATAGGAATTCATTTAGATATAATATGAGATTTATGTATACTGTTAAATAATGGGATTTCTAATTTTAATCATAAAATGCAGGTGATTCTAGCAAACTTGAGAGTAATAAATGTATAAATTTATGCTATTTAGTGCAGATTTAGAGAAAAAATATACAAAAAATAGATATTTAAAAGGTAGTAATTGTGCAAAATGAACCATCAAGGCTACACTAATAATGGAAACATTTCTAAAGAAATATGATTTAATGAAGCAAGTTATTTTGAGTCTTATATTTTGAATTATTATCACCAAACTATGATTTATTTTATTTTGCAGGATGTGTAACTGCAAATGTAATACAAAAAGCTGATAGTTATTAATATGTAGGTATTTATTTTGAAAAAAATTGTCAATATGAATAAGGATAAATGTAAAAAGATGAAAAAAGCTTTGAACTAAATAGGTTGAAACATAACATTTGCATACTGATGGTACAATCAAAATAAATAAAAGAAATAAATAATCACACATTAGTTTTATATTGCTCGTGCAGGCACTTGCAAATACATTTTATTTTAATAAAAAAAACAAATATTCTTACAAATGCATTTATGATATACAATAATTTACATGTTGCATTATATTATATTATGTAATTTAACGAAATTAGGTTTCATTAGGAGTGAACATTGTGTGTACACAATTATTATAAAAACAACAGATAGATACAAGTGAGAATTTGAAATCAGACTTTGTATAATAAAATTCCATATCTCTACACATCTGGCAGTGTAAATAATGTGTATACACAGTGTGCAAATGAGAAGATAATACAGAAGAGTTTTTACAAAAATAGTTTGAAAATAAATAAGTAATTAGTACAACTTTTGTCACACTGCCCCCTATTCTATATTAATTCAAACTAAAATAAGAATGTTCCAAAATTTTATAATCAAGTTCACTTGAACTAACGGAACTAACATTCATATTCTATTTGATACAAGTTGTACATAATTCTGATTAGGAATAATTTTAGAGTTTATAGAATACCAATGTAGTCTAACTAAAAGTGGAATGTTACTATTTTAGTTAGTGCACACTAAAAATGAAATAGAATCGGGGGTAGTGTTGGCAACTATGATGTTATTATTTCAGTTCAATATTTTCTATCAATTAAATATATTATTTATTTTTCATCAGAATGACTGAGAATCCAGAGTGTAAGATTGGAATGTTCGATGAATACAACTTTAAGAGGCTGTTAGCCATCAGAAAAAATTATGTACTTAACTAAAGATCTAAAGATTCTTCACAATGGAAACTTAACATTGAAATTATAAGGAACGAGTAATAGACACTATTATTGAACACAATTTTAACGTAAAACTTACATCCAATAGTTTTCAGATTTAGAAATAATTTCAGGAATACATTTTCGTTGTTAATAAAATTAATATTTCATTTCACTGAAGCTTGAGAGATAAAAATAGTTTAAAAGAGAAGTAAGTTATTCAAAGATTAGGCCTCATATTAAATAATGATAAATAATATTATTTTTATACACATGTCTCTTATCCTAATTTATTTTCCTAAATGTAATTCTAATTAATAAATAATTGTAAGATTCATAAACAGTTTTGAGGTATTTATAAATGTGTTATATTATATTAATTTAAATTATAATCTTATTTTTTACCATGCAGTTAATAGTAAAAAAAATAAATTTCATTCAACCTTTTCAAAATGTGTATGAAATCTGTCTGAAATCATAATTAAAACGAGTACTGTATGTCTAACTAAAAATAAAACAATATTATTATTTTTTATGTAAGTAGGTAGGTATATGCAATATTAAATAGGTACATAATACGTATAGTTAACTTACAAATTACAATGGATGGACATGTTGAACATTTAAATATGTATGACATATAACAATAAATTTTATATAATATTTAATTCTATGGTTATTAGTTTTACAAACTTTATATGAGAAATTGGTTAACGGAAAATTGCAATACCTTCATTCAAGCTTATGGAAAATAAATTTTTAATAAATATTTGAAGTCACACAATTAGAAGTTGAAAATAAGTATGTATGCATATTAACTAAAACGTGAACTTTTAAGAACTGTACGCACAGTGGAATTTGCATAAATTCAAGTCTACCACTCCATAGACAATATGTAATATCATTTTTTTAAATTAAATTGAGTAAAATGAGATATATTCAATTTAATAATATTTGCATAATAGTTAGGATAAAGGACAAATAAGGAGACAATACGTACAGAGATCTTGAAATCTTAGGTATAAAAGATATGTTTACATTAGAAAATTTGAATAGAATTTTAGGTTTCATACGATGCACAGTTCATTAGATCTGTCAAAATCTTCATTAATTTATGATATAATTAGCTTATTTTTATATCAACATTTAATATTCATAAGGCATAAACAATTCACTTAATTACTTCTCCGTTTTATATTACACATCTTAAAATTACCACTAAACATACATTTAAACTTAATTGTCAAACACAATATTTAGACCCTTATGTCATTCATACCTGCAGTATGTTTTAGCTTCTCACAATGTGAACAAAAATTTTAAGCAGGTATAATTGAATAATATTTGATTATGGACTTCATTCTCAACACACAAACATCAATCATTTTAAAATAGAGTAAGCACTTTTATCTATGATTTTGTTAAAACAAAATGGAGGAGAAAATTTCAAGATGATTTCTAAATTTGACATCCTATAATATCATTGTTCACATTGAGAATACATTAATACAAATTACTATATATTAATTCCATCAATAGTTTTATTTTATACTTATAATGTAATGGAAGATGTCTTTCATTCAATTGTTTAAATGAATATAATGTTACTGTATGTTAACGACATACACATCATCAGAAATTGTGGCGTACAGACAGCTGGATGTGAACGTCAATCATCAAGCAAAAATCTTAAATCTTTCGGCGACAATTCGGAGGATTCTCTGAAGAAATATTCAAATGAATGCCTTCGTTACCCGTCCATGAGATACAATGAAGGCATTCATTCGAATATTTCTTCGGAGAATGCTCTGAATTTTCGCCAAAAGATTTAAGATTTTTGCTTGATGATTGATGATTGACGTTCACATCCAGCTGTTTGTACGCCACCATTGACAATAGTTCACCAATTTATGTATATTTAGTACAAATTGTTTGATTGAATTTTGATGGAATATCAGTATGTTCTTGTGAATCTTATCACATTCATACATAATTATGATGTTTGAATTAAATGTTTTCTTTTCTGCGAAGTAACACACTGAACTGTGAAACTTTGTGAAAAGAAATTTACCTTCTTGAGTGACTTTTTAATTAATCATTAAATTGCTAAACTGGACATGGTTTCATACATTATCATTTTTAAAACTTAAAACTAAACATAGATAACAGTTACAACTTTTTATAACTACCTTAAATAAAAGTTTTTTTACAGTTTTTTGTTTGCACTGGAAGTATGCGTTATCACCAAACATAATATGACACATTGGTTATTGTATTATGTATTTACGGGAGTTTAATTAGTTTTATATATGTTATTAACATCACTGTTCTCAAAAGATCAGTTTGTTTCCAAAGGAATGAGTGGTAATGTTATTGTTATTTGAATGATGTTGTGAATTTAGTTGCATTTTGGTAGTTGTGTGATGTTAGTTGGTTTTGTTCTGGCCAGGTTGTGTTCTCCTTCCTCCTCCCTGGATTAAGGATAAGGATTATGCCATTCAAATATTTAATTCTATAACAAGAACTAACATCTAATATAGAGTACTTGCAGGCATGGTATAGGGGTAACGAAAAAATAAAACCAAACATTAGGACTGGAGTATAAAGCATCCCACATGAAAAAAAGCAAAAGTATAATTTATATGATTATTGTTTTACTTTGATTAATATTGGTTTGAGTTAGAAAACACAAAAACATGGTAACATGGCAACACTTTAGGTATCTATTGAGAAGAAAATGATGCCAAAAGAAATAATTTAACAATGAAATGAAATGATTGGTGATAGAGAGAGAAGATTCTAACATCCATTAATAATAAATATCTAATAAACAGAATGCATCTACAAATACAATCATTAATTTAATAATATTAATAATTTAACAACAAATCAGTTTAAGTAATAATGATGAATGTTACAAGTAGTAAAACACCAAGAAAGGACACCATAAATAAAATAACCAAAACAGGATTTTGTAAAATCTTTCTATTGAACACGATTGCTGGCGAGCGAATTGCTTACCATAGGCCCGGTTTTGCCGAGTTCTCCTGGTCGTCCTAATTCACCTCTCAAACCCATGGGACCCTGAAAAAGTATGTATATGAGTGCATGAATATTCATGCACAAACCTAATACACAGTGCAAAATAATCATATTGTCATTTGTTTTATACAATGCTAAAAAAATGTTTGTGTGATATGAGAAATATTATTTAATAATACTATTATAAATATAAATAAGTACATCGTATTCATAATAAAAAATAATACATTATATATAAATCTAGAAGAGTTAAATGTAGGTAAGTTATCAGATATATATTATTAGTAAATTATTGTTTGCAGGTATCTAATAATTAGTTTGAAAAGATACAAAATATATAATAATAGTGTTATGTACTTATTTCTGTTTACTTACTGGCAACCCCATTGGTCCCGGATCACCTTTCGATCCTTTCTCTCCCTGTAACAAATAATTAGACGATGGTTGAAAACCATAATTTAACTGTGCTCAGGCCAAAGACTTCAAACCACATCAGTAAAATTTTGTAGGAGAAGCAAAATATTGTATGTCCATAGTACTGACAGATTTTAGCAACACGTAAAAGAGATATTTCAGTCATTCATATTACAGTTATGAGTGTTGATGTCTTTTATCTCGTAGTGAAATTATGTGAATGAATTCTTTTGGTGTTAATAATGAATCTCACGTTGTTGGAATTTTTTTGTCCTATTCGATATTTGTAATTAAGTCCTAGCTAAAAAAAAAAACATTTTGCTTTTTCTATAAAAACAAGACATTTGAGGATTTATATAACAGAATATGTACAACATGCAAATGATTGATTATCAAAAATAAAACCAGTTTTGTCAAAATTGTGGTTTGAAGCCTTTGTTCTGAACACAGTCCATATTATACTAAAATAATTACATAATGTGACAATTTAAATTTAGTTTCTTACAGCTTCTCCTTTCATTCCATTGCTTCCTCTGTCTCCCTTAATACCAGGTGGACCTTGTAGTCCTGGAAGACCAACTGGTCCTGGGGGACCGGGCGGACCAACAATCTAGAAAAGTTCAAAGTGCATTATAAAACTGAACTAAATGATTTCAAAGATTGTTATTTGAACAGTACAAATGTAACTGTGCATGTTCAAATAGTACGATGACGGATATGAAAACATGATGAAATTTTAGCGTTCAGAGAAAGAATTAAAATGAAATCATATCAATAGACAAAGTGAAGATTAGACATACTTACTCATTCTATAATGTTCTGAAATGGAAAGTGTTCAGAGTGATAAAGAATGGCAGTGATAAGATTTTGACAAACAGCCTAAATTATTTCAAAAGATAATTAACTTATATGTAATCTGTACAAAAATATTCCTGGAAAACTCAGTATATAACGAGTTTAATTTCAAACTTTTTAAAAGCCAGTGTTGTTTGACATGGATCTAGAATTTACTTATACTTAAGATGTAATGAATAAGCATCTCGAATTATGTCTTAATAGTTTTATGTCGAATTATGTCTTAATAGTTTTATGTCGAATTATGTCTTAATAGTTTTATGTCGAATTATGTCGTAATAGAGAGTGCAAAGGTTGAGTTTATATGCTGCTTGCATAAGATAAATGCTAATTAAAATAAAAATATATTAACACTTTTTTATATACTTACTATTTCTCCAGCCATAAACTCCATTCCAGTTCCATCTCCCTGCAAATTCAACAGTGGCTATAAGCTACATGTTCTCGATAACATATTATAATTAAACTAAAACATTGATATTTCATATTTTCTCTCTTAACTATGTATCTATTTATTTTTAATACTGGATGCCATTCATGATAAACAAATGGATAAAAGATATTCAAAGTCAATTTGAAAAATCAGATATTGTCTTATTTATTATGAGAAAATAATTTTAAAGAGTCGAAAGATACCTGTCTTCTCCTTAGTTTCTTGTATTTCTGCAATGGAACATTTTCAGCGCGCAGCAACAATGGAAGAAATAAAAATAAAAATTAGAACATAATTCATTTCTATAATTAATAGAACACACATTTCCCTATTAAAGACAAATAAATAAATAGTTTCTGTTCTGTCCTTAAAACATGTTTCCATTCACGACGAAAGAGTTTGTATAAATTTTGGAGAATCAATTATATATAAGTGAACACTTGAACACAACATCAAGTACATACAGTAGTAGTTGAAAAGAAATATTATTCCATGATTCCATCAGAAATTGAATCTCAGTATTTGAAATCCTTACTGCACATGTCAAATTGATTGTTTTTTCTTGTGCTTTGTTATATTGTGAGTAATATATAAATCAAATTTATTTAGAAAATAAAGTTTGAATTATTACTGTAAAATATATAACAGAATATTTATTACTTAATAATACTTTAGCACAGAAACAAGACTTACTGATTCTCCTTTCTCTCCCTTTTCCCCTCTCAATCCAGGGTAGCCTGGTGGACCTGGTAGTCCGGGAGGTCCCATGAGTCCCGGTGGACCTATGTCACCATATTCACCCTTCTCACCTTTAGGTCCCGCCAAACCCTTTACACAAATATATAACTTAATTAAGCCCTTATTATTAACAAGAAGTTGACAAAATATATTTTAATGAATCCCTTTAAGAATACAGTTTCATTAATTTAGTATGATTTCATTCTCTTTTTTCCTCCTACAGCAAACATATACAAAAATAGCTCTTTCCCTAACATTTTCGCAAGGTGAAAGTGCTTTTAGCAATATTTTTTTGTGTCAAATCATCAAAATTTTACATAATATGGTATAAAAGAGCTAATCCCAAGATATGAATCGTATATTATGGGTACTAACGTGACAATACCCATATAAACAATAAACTAAACACGTTTACCTACACCCAGACTCAGAAAAGGTAATTTTTCGTCTTGTTCTGACCAGGAATTGAGCCCGTGACCTCATGACTCAAAGGTAAGAACGTTAACTCCGCACCACATTTGTCGCGATTAATTAATTGGTTATATCCAAAATACTTTTTAATTTTTGATTAGTTAGTGCATTTTTAAAAATGTATTAAAAATTGTCTTATCATTTTTTTTATACATTAACTAAGGGAAAAAAGGGATGAAAAAAAAATTGAGTGAATTTATGCTATCTTTGTAAAAAATTGACAATAGAAATTACAGGTAATCCAGGTGGTCCTTGTGGTCCAGATTCACCATCTACTCCATTTTCTCCAGGTATACCTGCCTCACCTGAAGCCCCCTTTTCACCTGGAAACATTAAAAATTGGTTTAAAAGATAGATACAATAAAAAATATGACTGGTTATTTAATAAGATCCGACAACTAACTAAATAGATATTGTAGTTTAAATTGTCCTAGAAAAAAATATAATATTATTCTGATTTTTAAAATTTCCTTTCTTACTGTCCAATGATCTTTGAATGATCATTATTAAATAAATGGATTAGGTTTCATAATTATAATACTCCGTAATTGTTCATGTTATAGTGATTCCTATGACATCACTGGCTTGATGTTTGCCTTTAGCCATTATGCCTACTCCATAAAAATTTGCTATTATTGCCAGCATTTAAAAAATCAACAATGTATTATAATTCTGATCTTTAGGTGTATTGGATATTTCAGACGACAAAAAACATCAGTTGGCAACTGATTATTTTTATAAAAATGTATTTTGCTATTGTATAAATTATTGATTGTTCGAAAAAATAAGACATTTTACATCTTAAATTCGGCGATGAGGTTTGCCACCCATCCTGAATGTCTTGATTTTATCTTGACACGGAGAAGACAGCTTGCATGTTTTATATGCAGCTGGTCTGCTGGCTACCCCACTTGTGGGATATGCCGTGATGGTGTAGTATAGTATAGTATAAATTATTGATGTGTTTCATACCAAAAGCAATTAACTTTTTTACAAAAAAGATCGGTTTTTATTTTTTATAAAAGATGAATCTGGATTTGGAATTAACCCAAATACATTCTAAACACCCTCAAAGTAAGCAATATGTATGTGCTGTAAAAGTGGAGTAAGTCGGCAGTGAGTGGAATTGAACCCGGGTCTTCTGTCTGAAAGTCCAAGACCCTACCATCAAGCTACAGACCACCTCATTCTAACAGAGGTTTGTTATCAACTGCAATATAACAAGTTTTATTTTAACTAAAATGAAAGTCATTTTCTAAATTCTAAACCCTCTTCTTGTTTCATTTGCCAAAATCGTTTAACGCAAAACACTTATTATTTTTAAAATATCAAATTTTAACTAGACTAAATAATAAAATAAAAAAAATATATTACTTACCTCATTGTAATTATCTTCAATTCCTTTTTTTAAAATTGAAGTTGATTAGTATGTGTTGATATTAATGAGTTGTGCAATCCTGAAATAGCGCTTGCTTGTGTTGTTAGCTCATAGCGGTTGTTTGATAATTACTTTTACAAAAACTACTAAACAAACACCTCACAATAAAATAAATCTAAAAATACCAAGAAATATATAAACAATATATTTAATTACAAACTGCAGTTTTTTAATGTTTTCCAAATTTTATTTATTATTATGTAAATAAATAAATTGTGAATATTTTTAGTTAGTTGAAGAATCAAAAATAATTTGGATAACATTAATTACATGTTGATATAATATAAATTAAAAATATTTAGTCATAAAATATTACAATGAGCCTTAATTTAATTAACTAAAAAGAATGTATAGAGGTAAATACTATATACTAAATATATTAAGTAGCAAGCAAATATAAGAAAACATGCATCTAGCATCCTATATTATTAAGGGAACATGCAAAAATATATAAGATATTAATAAGTATAGTTTGAAAAGATGTTCAGCTTTAATATTCTCGCAAAGAAGGCATTTTCATAAATTTTAGAATGTATCTCTAGTTGTTTGAAAAGTTTGATATTCCCACCATTTTTTATTTCTTTAACATAATGCAAAAAATATGATAATGGCTAAATGCGATGTGTAGGTGTAGAGTATGAAGGGTATATTGCAATGAGCATTGATCATTCTGAATTGATTATATTGATTTTACCCTTTTGCCTCGTTTTCCCCTTGCCCCCTTTTCTCCTGCAGATCCCGGTGGACCTGTTGGTCCTGATTCACCCTTTTCACCTCGTAATCCATCTGGGCCTGAATATTATATTAATGGAATACTTTCTTGGAACTGTCATAAGACACTTTACATATTAAAACTTACTTATATTATCTATTAAAATATTCCTTCAATTATTTCATTAGAAAACATCAGATATCTCTCAACCCCAATTATTACATCCTTTTGTTATAAACCCCAACATTAAAGCTATATTTTTTTAAGGAGGGACTACAATCTTCGGGAATATTAAACTGTAAATCTTAAAATAAACATGAATCAAGATTGCTAAAAATATTCTCACAGTAAATTTGCGAAATGAACTACCACTTAATTCAAATTGATAGATTGGCTTCATTTAGTTCTCTTTATACAAGTTATTTTATTTCTATTGTGTTTCACGGCCCACCGATTAGGAATCGTAATTCTGAAGGAAAACTACAGGTCTCTAAGTACTTATGACGTGACAAAATTAATTCAACTAAATTTAATATTTGAGTTAATTGATTTATCTATTTCTACAGTATGGTATTTCTATAATCTATAAAGCAACGTAAATAGCTGAATGAAACAAGCATTTTCTCTACACTAATAATATTGCTATGTTAGGGTTTAGAAATGAATAATATCTGAAATTAATTGGAATAATATTCTTGTGTTATTTTTGTTAAATTATGTGCCCAGCCCGTGTTGTGTGATATTTGCAATTAGACTTAAAAACAAGGTTGATAAAATAATTATTTCACTAAAAATTTTAATATTAGAACAAAAAATCAATTAAAAAAAATCTAAATACTTTACACTGTAATTGCATACAATTTTACTGCTTTATTATTTATTTTAAAGTTACACAATACGAAATGAATGATAAAAATATACTTAACCTACATCTTTTAAAAAGTTCTTGCTCCTTTTATGCAATTGCTTATATTAATGGCTTAGTCATGTCACTTATTAAGATTTTTTAATAGATTTCTCAAGGTTAAGTACTCGATATATTTTTCTACACAATAATCTATTACAAATGACAGAAGATGTTGATCATGTCACAAAGGAGGCATTTTGTAACTAACGTGATAGACGGTTTGATATAATCGTCTTTATTCTTGATAAATTTATCCATAAATCAGTAAAAATGCATACAATTAATTAAATGCAAAAATGTTCACCGCCACAAAAAATATTTCTAGGTATACGAAAAGCGAACTTCACTACAAATTATTTTGTTAACTTGTGCTTTGGCTGGAAAGGGTGTTTTTGTTTATTAGAAAAAAAAAACAACAAATTTTGACAAAATCTATTTTCTTTTTACCTGGTGGTCCAGGAGGTCCTGGAGGTCCTTCAATGATTCCAGTTGGGAATTGATCGCCTTTCAGAGTCGTTGTGAGTCCTCTTTCGCCTTTGTCGCCTTTATCGCCCTGGAAAATGTACACGGTGCATTACATTCTGATAATAAATAATTATTAAAATATTGTTAGTAATTATTATTTGCAAACCAACCCACTTGAAAATTGTTTGAAGAACCTATCATTAGTAAAAAAGTGTTAACATACTTATACATATTATAATATTATGGAGTTTTTCATCGAATGTTATTATTTGGTTTCTATCGTTGACGCGGAAATTTTCATTGCCTGTATGGTTGGTACCTAATATGAAGAAAACGGTGTTGTGACTTTCCTCAAATTTTCTTGGTTTCCATAGCTTTAAATTATTGGATAATTTGATGACTGTACATTAAAGTTAGATTTCGGATATAAAATTTGTTTAAAGACTTGACACCTATTCTAAAACTAAAAATAAAAGTTAGAGTCGAAAACATAGAATCGAAAAATTAAAGTAAATTAACCAATTTCTAGATTTTATAGCTACTATCTAAGTTAAAAACTTAACTCTTCACTGGCGCCCTTGAGACGGTCTAGGGACTGATAAACGGCGTCAAAAATAAAATCATCCAAAATCATCATCATCATCATCATCTATAAATGGATTAAGTACTATGTCTAACCAAACCAACAACACATTTTATAAGCTATAGTTATACACAGCAAAAAGCTTACTTTGAATTAGGTACATTTGAATTAAAATACTGAAAAGAAGTATACATAAATGCGTTTAACACTGCTTGAAAAAATTTTTCGTGTTTCAATTAGGTACTATCAACTAAATTATATATATATTAAGAGCACGGCAATTAAAATATTTAATAGTATGTTGAATGCCACCACCAAATTCCAAATCAATATTCTATAATCTTACAGGTCTCCCCGGTAGCCCTGGATAACCCATTCTTCCAGTTGGGCCCATATGGCCAGGGAATCCTCTTAACCCTGGCATTCCAGACATCCCCTGAAAGTCAATGATAAATAAACACAAGTCCCTGAAACCTCTCTATCTTCAGCATAACGACATCTTATAGAAGTACATAGGTAATTAGTAGACAATATGGATACTTTGAACTTCAGGACGAAAAGCTTACCATTAATCTTGAATATCTCAATTATTACAGTGCAGAAAGGACGTTCATGAAACGACGGTTCATTAGGTATACAGATCATTATTTTCGCAACTCTATTTGTAAGTAATATTAACCTAGAAAATTTTGACGAAAAGGGTGTTCATAAAATTTCTCCAAATTAAATTACGAGTCAATACTGACAATTTGATCTTAAATTTTGAAAGCGTACAGCGAATTTTTCACCAATACCTCTTGTGACCTGTTGAACGTTGCTTTCTAGATCGTTGAAAATAAAATCTGTATTACCTTTGGTCCTTGTGTTCCTGGAGTTCCCGTCGGTCCCACTGGTCCGGGAGGTCCTTGTAAGCCTCTTTCTCCTCTTGTTCCGGGCTCTCCTGGTGATCCTGCTCTACCCTCACCCCCTGGTAATCCTTCAGATCCCTGAGGGCCTGGTGGTCCAGGTGGACCTGGTTCACCTGGCTCACCCTAAATTATTCGAGTCAATTAATTTCAATAAAAATATGTTTGGATGTATGCGGGATTAAAACATACTAGAGTAAAACCCACTATTCTCTCCCAATAGTCTCAACTACATCCGCTATTCTTCATACACTATTATATCTCTATCTTTCTCGTACATAAACCTCCTACGATTAATTTATTTTATTAATGATAGGCAAAGACATTAACATTAACAACTATAAAGTAAAATATTACAAGCTAAGTGAACGGAAAGTTAAATTGAGGTTTGCTTTAACACAGAAAACATACCTTTAAAGATGTTTAAGTATAAGAATTCTGCATATTTGTTTTTATTAAAGCATTATTATAGTTGTATGGAAGTGTCTTTCAAAAATACTGTCTACAAAAAATTATCCAAAATTAAGAATTTATTTATGAGAAAGATTCCCTGATATTGAAAAAAGCGAATAATTTATTTAGCGGAGATGAATTTTCAAAGATCGTGGGCATATTATAATGTTTCAATTGATATCTTGTGAGATATATACTATAGACAATATACATTATATATGTACTATAAAAGAGAATGTTTAACAACAATGTGAATTATAAGTATTTTTAATACTGAAAACTCAGTGCCAAATTTGAAAAATAATCAACATTAAATCACTAAGGTACTATCTAAATAAAATAAAAAAACGTGGAGAAAACTACAATTATTGACGTGCAAAAAATGCAGTGATATCCATACTAAATTGAAAATATTTGTTACAATAGACGATTTTTATTTCTATAGGCTTTTTTGTTTGCAATATTTTTATTTTTAATAAATTCATTATTAAAATGCAGGTGTAAAATCTCACGTATACGGCAATTTACAATTCAGCGGTGAGGCATGTTGCTAACCCTGAATGTCTTATTTTTTATTGGTATGGAGAGTTTATTACATGCAGTTAGTTCACTGGCTACTTTACTTGTGGGATATGCCAATGTGGTATAGAATAATTTAAGTAATAGATTTCAACAGATGTCGAACATAATGGTTCGAAGCAGGAATCTGTGGAATTATGTAGTGAATGTATCATAAATAAAGTCTACTTAATCCAGCCTAAGCCGATTCGTAGATATCAGGACACCATTCCTGTTTCCTACTAAAGGGAGTTTGCACAGTTTGCTAATGGAACAGATGAGGTAACTTATGAGTAGGTACTATTCTCAAGATTTTCATTTACGATGGTATTTTTTTTAATTTTTTACTCTTTTTTAAAACGACCTGTTTGAATATTTTAGATCGACATATTTATAAGAATTGTATCATATACATTTATTTAACTAGTATGCTAATTTTTGATTCGACACATTAATTGTAATTTTTTTGGTATGTTGTTGTTCTCTATTCTGATTTGATTGTAAACATGTTAAAGGCTAACGCCGTGAATATAATTATGTAAATAAATAAATAACTAACAAACCCAGATATATCTTTAAAAAAAAAAACTAGAAAAAAAATAACTAAATAAATTATTTAAACATTTCACAAGTACATTTTTTTATTTTAACAAGTACCTATAAAACAAGTATATATAAAAGCATTATTTATAGATTAGTCACACTAGCCTCATGGCTGTGTTATGGGCGCAAAACAACATACAATAAACAAATACAATTAAAAAATCTCCAAAAAGAACTATCAATTTAAGACAGAACCAACCCACTGCAACGTTCCAGAGTAAGCTGAAAACAACGCTTTTCAAGAAAAGCCATGGTGCCCTTGAGACGGTCACGGATCATTAAATGGCGCCAAATATAAATTGTTTTTATTATTATTATTAATAATCTAACAAAAGTTCAATAAAAAATATAAGTAAAGTTTATGAATGAAATATGGAATCCAATTCCAAAAATACTTTTAAAATTATTTTCATTTTGTATGGATATTACCGATTTTACTCTTAAATAACAAATTTACTACTACGTTGTGACTTACCTTAAGTGTAATTATTTGCTGCGCTGAAATATTGAGACCAGCGGATTGCAGGCCCTAAAAGCATTCACTACTTGATACAAAACAAATAAAATATACTCAAAAAACACCAAATACAACGAAAATACCAAAATAAAATATAATAAATAGTTTGCATTTCTGAAATTAAATAACATTTTCTGCTATTTGGAAAAATGTAATCTGAGTGAGAACCCACCTTAACGATGTAAACATTTATCTACACAGAAAACATATCTTAATTTCTGTACGGGAAATTTGACCGTTAAGAATATTAAATGTAGGTATATATTATTATTTGTATCCTGCAAAGTATGTTAGTAAGTTCATTTTCCTTTTACATTGCAAGTCGTTTTAAAGGTTTTAATTATATAACGACACATTAACTGTCGTTAATGTAAACGATAAACACGCCATTAACCTGTGTGGAAATTGTTCTTTTAATTCCATAATGTTATTCCGTTTAGGTTTACAATAATATCTTTAAGTATATATTCTTGTAAAGCGATGTGGCACCTACAGTAGTTTAACACGTTCAGGATCACGTCATCATTACATATTCCTGTGCCGTGTTAGTGTTGTTAGTTGTTGTGATGCTAAAAGGTTAAAACTAGAGATATCCGGCATCTAATATTTATCCGTACATCGGATAGTAGCTAAATATACGGCCGGATATCGAAAAGGCTATGATTAAATATTTTTTCAGAACTGAAATTATCACGAAACTTATTTATTAATATTAAGGAATATAAAATAAGGATCTAGTGATTGAGGACACGAGCTATAGCATATATTATGTAGAATTGAATAGACTGGCAGGGAACGGGGAAGACTGAAAAAGAAAAACTTGGCTTGTTACAGATCCATCCAATGGATTGTGTCTCGGAAAAAATGAAATAATAAAAATCTGTAAATTGTAATTAATTCAACGCTCCTTTCGGGAGCAGGAGGCGAATTGTGAAAGAATGAGGCTCGGACAGTCGAGACTTTTGTGGACGAAAGAACAGTGTTTTTTTTTAAAAAATATTTATAAAAAAAACTTTCATAAAGTAACTCGCTCTAAGTAAAAGAAATAATATGAGTGATCGGATATTCGGTTTAGAATTTTGTAAGATACTACCTAGTTAAAACACAACTAAAGTTTTCTTTAAGTATCATGAAACACATTATTAAGATGTAAGGAAAACTTATGCGATGCATTGCATACTAAATAGACTGTAGGTAAACTAAGAAATGAAGTTTAGGAAGCTGCATTTATATTATAACATATAACAGTAGTATTATTATTCCCTTGCGAAGGTGAATTTAGTAAAGGTAAACTGAAATACAAGGGCGTAACAAATGTATGAACTTTGTTCGAACAATGCCATACTTGTTTCACGCTAAGATTTCGCAACATTCAGCAACAATAAGGTGTTTTGTAAGGAATTTAACTTTAAGCCTACTGTGATACACGAAATAATACACGTAATTAATAGCCTTCACGATAAGGTTATTAATTACTTACGCATCCGAGTGTTTTCAGGTATTTCTGTATTCAATGTAGACTATTACAACATAATTATTTATTATTTGAGTTAAAAAACAGTCCCCAATTTTTTGTGTGTTTTGTTTTACTGGTAATTGTATTATTTTGAATATTTTAAAATACTTATTTTGTTTTTTATTGCGCATTAGTAACATAGACTGATTCGTAAAGAATATAATATAAAATGAAACAAACCCCTATTAGAAAGTTTGAATTGAGGGCACTAACACAAAGTCGAAAACGAAGAAGTGTTAACCAGGGTTGGCGAAAAAAGACAACTCCTCAAAAGAATCTGCCAACAACGAGCTAACTGGATTGGCCACAACATCAGGCACCCAGGACTGCTCATCGCAATCGCAGAGGGTAGGACCGAAGGCACAAATGGCAGAGGCCGACCGAGAGACGCCTATATGGACCAACTGAAGAGGGACATGAGCTGTGGCTCATACATGGAGTTGAAGAGACTGGCTGAGAATAGGGAGGAGTGGAGAAGAAAGTCCAAACTCGTTGCAGACCAATCCAATGGATTGTAACTTATTATTTATATATACACAAAATCCTTTCCAATTTTGCCACACACAAATTTTGTTTGAAGGTCCCTTGAATCTAGTTACTCCACCACTGCTGAAACAACTTGCTATTAGTTATCTACTACAAGATACTATGATCATACGTGATCTTGTAAACAAACTCACTCACCGTTATCATGAAAATATAGACATCATTACAAACATACACAGTCTTGTATACGAGAACGTAATCATATAGCTGCACCTAACTAGAAAAGTATTTCAACTTATTTATTATATTAAATATTATAAAGTTTCTGAAGATATAAAATAAATTTAAAAAAAATATTTAAGGTAAACTTTATGAAGCTTTCTAAATCACGTGAAAGACTAATATTCAACTTTCCAAGATGAATTTTCGGAAGATCATTTGATATCATACTTTCTTTAAGTAATCGAAAAAAAAGTTTAAAACTGTTCAGTTTTCAAACTAATTTTCATGAAATTAGAAACTTTTGACGTCTTTGTTACTTTCTTATCGATTTGGAATTAAATTAAAGTTAATTCTTTTCTTTCATCAAACTATTTGAATTGTAATTTAATGTCAAAGAAAAGTATGCAGAGTATAGTATAAGAATATTGCTAACTACTTGGAATAGATAGTTGATACAAACAAAAGCCAAAAAAGAACTCTTCCTTCGTCTACAGAGAAAATCTGGACGACTGGACCACCCTCTTTCACAATAGATACTTTTATAATGAGGACGTTCGAGTATCATGAATTTCGTTTGTAGAGGTTATTTGATTGTTGCAGGATCGCTTTCAATGGAAGGGTAAGAATGGAGCGAAAAAAAGGTGAAAGAAGAAGAATTTGGAATTTATAATAAATTTTCAATGATTTACCTTCCGTAATTTCTAAAAGTCTCGCCTAAAATATTATTATGGTTACGTCAATTTATAGCAAATCTATATTATACCCATATTTTAGAATCTGAAAACCTAATCATCTAAGCTTCTTTAAACACTTTCACTCAGTTTGATTAGTCCCCATATGACAATTATTTCAACATTTGATGTAAATACAATAAGAAAGAAAATAAATATATCTCCACTTTCAAAAGTACGATTATAAATGTAAAAGTACACTTAGCAACTTTTAAATATTAAATATTGAATAAATATTGGTTTCAGAAATGCAAAATAAACATAAAAATACTAAGTAATACTAAACTAAGAATAAACTTTACATAATAATTTAACTCTACAATAGCAGAAACTGGATAACAATTACAGACATGAAAACAAAATAAACGAATAACAATAATATTATTTTAATTGAATGGGTCGATCTGAAAAGGATTCGTTTCATTGCATAGCCCAACGATAATAATAATGCAGGATAGTTGAAATGAAATTTGCACCAAAAATGCAGAGATTTTTTTATTTAGCACTGCAGGGTAATTTTTTTTCCGCTTATGTATTTTTTTAACACTTCATATTGAATGAACAGGATTAAACTTATTCTTATTATTTTAAGAATATGTTTTTGATAATATTGCATTAATGTTTATATTTAAAACATTATGTTTATGAAAAGAAGACTTTGAAACACTAGTTTTTCACCACTTTTGTAAGTTGCAACATTTCCAAATCGGGAGAGGAAATCATTTTCATTTTATAACAATTCAAGGTCGAATTTCCCAGCATGCATGTTTTATAGACTATATTTATCTTACTGATAAATTAAATTATCTCAGAAAACAAAAGCGTCTAGCCCGGTCCACACAATGGTAAAAGTAATGTCTGAAATGGGTTTGTCAATACTGAAACAAAAATTCTTTTATCTAATGGAAGACTAATTCGAATCATATTTTCAATTCTCTGCTATTCAAAATGGATTTTGTCTATGGTACGTTACACTTTGATTTCGATAAAAGACAAATGATATTATTTCTTTTGTTGTTGGCTGATACAAAAAGTAAACATTAATAATTAAAACAGAATCCTTTTCTACTCGAGCCTTTCGTTACAATTCAATAAAATAAATTCCTAATGAAACATCAGCATTCACTCAAAACAAATACATAATAACAATACATAATACCCAAATTCAATCTTATTTGGAATGAAACAATGTGATACTAAAATTGAGAATATTTAAAATAATTATATTATTACTACGTACCTAATATAAAAGAAAATATATGTAATATAATGAAGTTTACGTAAATACATTAAATACGCATCGGAAGATTTCAATAATAAATAATATTGTGAATTATTTTGAATAAACTTCTACAAAGCAGTAATTGTATGTTTTAAAATAAATTTGAATATTTTATGGTTGAGCTTTATCTAAAATATATTGGTTAAATTGAGCAATAAAAAATATAGTAATTGAATTTAACCAATACTTTATTAGACAGACCTAGGTTTCGACATGTAATGTCTTTGTCAAACTCATCATTGGTCAAATTTACTTGGTAATAGTAACATTATCTGTACTTGTTTGACACAGACATATCATGTCAAAGTCACTCTAATAAAGTACCTACTAACAAAACTCAAATATGGAGGTTACAAAGTAATCAATAAAATACTTATGATATTGACTAAAACAATTGTGTTGATTAAAAAAGAATCAAAAAAGACAGATTACAAAACATTGGAAGAAGTCTTTGTCAAACTCATCATTGGTCAAATTTACTTGGTAATAGTAACATTATCTGTACTTGTTTGACACAGACATATCATGTCAAAGTCACTCTAATAAAGTATCAACTAGTAAAACTCAAATATGGTGGTTACAAAGTAAATATCAATAAAATACTAATGATATTGACTAAACCATTGTAATGATTAAAAAACAATCAAAGAAGACATATTATAAAACATCGGAAGGGGAATAGATTGAATTTTCAATTTTATCAAAACTTTTATCTGTAAATAATGTATTTACTGTTTAAATAATATAAATGCAAAAACAAAAACCTATTAATTTAAAAAAAGAACTATAAAAATTGTAGTGCATTGATATCAGGACATACAACATCAAATCTAATACACGTTACGATACATATTATAAATTGTAGGTAATTAAGTACCTTCACGGCTACGATTTCGGCGTAGCCTAATGTACCACCACGTAAGGTGGTCACCGATCTTTTCATTCCCTGAAAATATTATTACGTAACTATAAAAACTTTTCATGAATAATTATGAAACAAAAAATACGTACCTAAATCAAAAATGAAAATGTTATCAATTCCAAACCAATTTTTGATATATTGTGAAAAGATGATTGTTTACCAACAAAAATGTGTTCTTAAACAGATTTTAATTAAAAAAAATTTACACATAATAACACGAACGATTCATACAGATTGAGCTAGTCTCAAAGTAAGATTTGAATCTTGTTTTATGGGTACTAACACGATGATTAACGTACATACAATTTATAAATCATATATACATGTAACACCCAGAGTCAGAAGAATACGCAAAAGGGAATTTTTTATTTCGCTCTGGCCGGGAATCTAACCCGGGACCTCGTGATATACACGTAAGAGTACGTTATATTGGTCGAAATCATCCAACTAATATATGAATTTGTATAAAAATCTAGTAATTATTTTATAGGCTATTTATTTATTATTATGAAATAAATACCTACTATATTTTTTAACAAATAGGTAGCTAAATATTAGAGTTCAATAAAATGAAGATCGTTATATGTTAATAAAAATAATTAAATAATAGGTATTAAAATACAATATATGTAACATCTTTACCTTAACCGCTGAAAAAACGTCAAATCCAGGACTTCCAAGTTCACCTTTTTGTCCTTTATCCCCAGGTCGACCCTGAAATTAAAATAAATAAAACCATTTACTTATCGGTAATAAAATACTTACACATTTCAAAACGCTTCAAATAATTAATTATTAATTGGAATTTATCTGGTATGTTTGTGTTTTTCAAGAAAATGGAGATAAAACGATTCTTAATTAACGGTAAAGAGCTCAGGGTTTTCTTATTGAATATAATAAATTATTCAAGTATTTCGTGAAAAGATGTATTTATTACTTTTAGAATAACGCTAAAGATTTTTTTTTTCTCAATACTGTAGTTAGGATGAAGCCAAACTAATAAAACTAATGAAAAAGCAATATTATCGTAAAGCAAAGCTGTGAGTAGATACTTGACTCCAATATTATTAATGTTAAAAATATAATAAGAACATCAAAAGCTTAAGATACGATAATAGTTTGATATAAGAATTTAATATCTTTACTTACCGGATCGCCTTTAGGTCCGTCAAGTCCAATTGGTCCCTGAAGAAAAAATAAATTAATTTTTCAAAACTGTTATATACACTACAGCCATATTATTACATTATAAAAAAATATGTGCAACATAAAAGACGTTAGATTAAAATAAAAAGAAACAGAAAAGCAAGCTTAGTGGAGAAATGAAATATTTCGAAATGTTTGTGATGTTGTTATACCTACATGAAATAATATTATACTTGAAGTTGAGAAAAAAATTACCTAATACTTTTTTATTTAAAATTGTACTTGACATTTTTGAGTCTTTGATAATTAAATTTGTGGGGCGTGTTAGAGAGTTAATCAATGGTTAGTTTTTAATCTATTCTATATATTATAAAGTTGGATGGATCGGGTAATTAATTAATAATAATCGATCAATATTGGTTTTAATGAATCTACTGTAAGGTTGGAAAATAAAAGAAATGTTGATTGGAAAAAATATTCATTGAGGAAAACAGTCCGTTTGTTATAAAAAAAATAGAATTTCAGAAGACAAAGAAATAAACAAGTACATAAAACCAGAAGAGAACTCAGTAGTCTCCATTGAAATACAAATTTGCTACAAATTAATCGAGAAACGTTGTATTGTAGTAATAACAATAGGGTAATTCCGTACCTAGTGGTCCAGAAATAAATAAAATGGTTGCTCGACCATCTCAGAAAAAAATGATTTTTTTTGTGCTATCACCCCAACATGTTGGTAGTTCAAAATGATAATTATTTTAATTTTATTGATTTTAGTTTTTGTGTGGCGGCCATATTTGTTTTACAAGGTGGAGACATTTTCGCAGTTTAAAGGGTTTGCGAAAACTTGAATATCTCAGATCCTATTTATTTTATCAACATAAAACTTAAATCAATTTGTTAATAAGAATACAAGCTTTAAGGTTGTAATAAAACATTTTCACCTAAACATAATTCTAAGGGATGAAATTTCAGTCTACATTCTTAACTTTTTTTTGTAAAATTCCCATTTTCACGGAAAGATTTTGGACGAAGGGAAAGAGTCCACACATTAAAACTTTTTTGACAAACAACTAGATACTAGTTGTGTTGATAAACAAAATTTCAAGTTTCAGACTTGACCCCCCTTTACAAAAAAAAAATTTCAAAATTTGGAAATTCTCAAAATTTACCATTTTCCGAGCTCAATATCTCTGGTGGGGGACTAGGTAAAAATTTGAAATATCAACCCATAATAGACCTGTATCATAGTATTATGTGGCAAAAATTTGGAGTTTGAGATTTCACTACGAGCAGAGATATGGCAATCACAAAATGTCCAAAAATTAGTAGGTACTTCAACGGGCATACCGCATCGGCATATAATAGAATATACAATTGTTTACTAATAGTAAATCAATGTATATTAGATAATATTTACAAAATAGAAATCTAATGAGTGCTACAGACGCATGCTGAAGATTCATTGGTCAGAACACGTCGAAAACGTAGATTTGTTAACCAGGGTAGGCGAAAAAAGGCAACTCCTTAAGAATCAGCCAACAACGAGCTAACTGGCCACAACATCAGGCACCCAGGACTGCTCATCGTTATCGTGGAAGGTAGGACCGAAGGCACAAATGGCAGAGGCCGACCGAGAGACGCGTACATAGACCAACTGAAGAGGGACATGAACTGTTGCTCATACGTAGAGCTGAAAAAACTGGCTGAGAATAGGGAGGAATGGAGAAGAAAATCCAAACTCGTTGCAGACCAATCCAATGGATTCTAACTCCTTATATAGAAATCTAAGTAGTACAATACCATGTTATATAATTAAATATCTTTATTTTGTGTGGGGGGCGGGGGTTCTAAAACTCAGGGAGAACTAGCAGTCTGAATCATATTTAACCTGTTGGATCTTGTTTGAGCTTGATGATGAAAAAAATCACTTGATTAATCTTATTCCTGGAAAATCTTAATGTGCTACCTGCTATAAACGACTTTTTGTAATAAGAGATAATGGCATCAATAATGACTTGAGGCAAGTAGGTGATTTTATTCCTCTGACGACTGTGATGACGTACTTGTGTCAAAAACTGCCTCATTATACCTCCAGAAAGAAGACATAGTTGTATGCATATATGAAGATCAATGGTACTTTGGAGTTATTGAGGAAGTAAGCATCAACAAAGACCTGAAAGTTCACTTTTATGAGCTTGCTAGGCCACGAACCTCGTTCAAAGTTTCAAGAGCTGACAAGACCTGGGTACCTATGAATAACATTCTAAGAAAGCTCGCACCAATGGAACTTACAAGTGTGACTGGCCGCTTTCACACTATCACCCCTCAATTGTGCGAGGCGATCTCTAAGCTCTTTGTTGTACACCAAAATTGTATTGGCTAGCAGAAAGAAGTTTGCTTTAAATTTAATGTGTGTATAACAGTAAGCCTTGAGACTTCAAGTTATTTTGTGTAAAATGTCTTTTTTTGCCAAGAACCATGTCACATATTAATCGACTTAATACATTATATTCACATAATACATATTATTTTGATTCAGGTTGCTAGTTCTCCCAGAATTTTAGTCCCCCCCCCCACACACAATCAAGATATTTAATTATATAAAATGATATTTTACTATGTATTTGGAGTTGCATTTTGTAAATATTATCTAATATACATTGATTTACTATTAGTAAACAATTGTATATTCTATTATATGCCGATGCGGTATGCCCGTTGAAGTACTAATTTTTGGACATTTTGTGATTGCCATATCTCTGCTCGTAGTGAAATCTCAAACTCCAAATTTTTGCCACATAATACTATGATACAGGTCTATTATGGGTTGATATTTCAAATTTTTACCTAGTCCCCCACCAGAGATATTGAGCTCGAAAAATGGAAAATTTTGGAATTTCCAAATTTTGAAATTTTTTTTTGAAAAGGGGGGTCAAGTCTGAGACTTGAAATTTTGTTTATCAACACAACTAGTATCTAGTTGTTTGTCAAAAAAGTTTTAATGTGTGGACTCTTTCCCTTCGTCCAAAATCTTTCTAGAAAATGGGAGTTTTTACAAAAAAAAGTTAAGAATGTAGACTGAAATTTCATCCCTTAGAATTATGTTTAGGTGAAAATGTTTTATTACAACCTTAAAGCTTGTATTCTTATTAACAAATTGATTTAAGTTTTATGTTGATAAAATAAATAGGATCTGAGATATTCAAGTTTTCGCAAACCCTTTAAACTGCGAAAATGTCTCCACCTTGTAAAACAAATATGGCCGCCACACAAAAACTAAAATCAATAAAATTAAAATAATTATCATTTTGAACTACCAACATGTTGGGGTGATAGCACAAAAAAAAAATTTTTTTTCTGAGATGGTCGAGCAACCAGTGCTGGACCAGCTGATTTGGACTTACCCAATATCTATTCTACAGTAGTGGACTATCGGGACAAATAAAACAATACTACCTATACAAAGCGTAAACCAATAACAGTATGAGAAACAGAGAGAGTATTAATGTTTACGAAGTTAATATAACGACCACCGATAGAGAGACAACAATTACCACAAGTTATAATAAAGTGGTAATAATAAATATGGGACAAACCGGAAATCCTCGATATCCTCTCAAACCCGCGAATCCCTGAAACAACAATAATCATATTTCCGTTTCAACTATTTCAAAATAATGTTTAGTAACAGTTACCTTTAAATTTCAAATAATTACCATTGAACCCTGCATGCTAAATCGAAAATCAATAAACATACTTGGTAGTTTGTTCTATTCGTATTTTTTTGGTATTCCATTATTTTATATCTTTCAACTTTTCTACGCTATAAAACACTACAAAACCGCCACCATTTTGCATGTATTTTAAATAAATTATTTTTCTATAGAGTTCATACTATTTTCTATATAATTATAATTTAAAAAGAATGACTTCTATTGGAAAATCTGTTTTTAATAGAACTCCGATGCAACATGATAAAATTACATATTATAAAGTATTGATTTTTTTACATATAACTACTCTGTACTGCAGGGTTACTCTTGACAAAACTAAACATGATCTTAATCTAGTCTTGATCTTGATCATACGACGCACGAAGGGACTATGGTCAGAAACATCGCGCTACCGCTAACGCGCAATCGGTTTGCGTGTATTTTTGGCCAATAGTCACTTCGTGCGTCGTATGATCAAGATCAAGACTAGATTAAGATCGTGTTTAGTTTTGTCAAGAGTAGCCCTGCTGATCAAACTGAATCTAAAATGATAATATGCCGATGTTGCTGCTTTTGGTTCTAAAATAACTACATAACTTTGTGGCTATTTTTTATAAATAATAGTTCATTCACAAGAAACAATATATGCATAAATCCGCCAAAGCCTAGATATTACAAATTAGTCGTAACGAGCTTAAAGTTATGTACACGAGTGCTTTGCATGAAATTTAAAGTTTTGTACATGAGTGCTTGCTTTGAATGAAATCTCAGTAATCTTCGGATTTTGATTTACTAAGAATGAGTACTGATAGTTTTCGATATTTGATCTCGAAATATGTAATATTCTATTGAAGATATGAGAGAATATTTTATTAGTAGCTAACACACAAATTCATAAATTCCAGATGGTGAAACGAAGCAGAGGGAATTGATAAGGTCAATGTTCTAAAATGGTTGTAGAGAAAAGCGTGTGGGATCAAGTGTAAAATAACTTTTAGCAAAACGTGGTTTGAAGCTATCTACATCGCAATAATAATAATATGATGTTCATAGTATATCAGTAGATAATATGTTGCAGATGATACGAGGAAACAACGAAATGTTTAACATAAGATTAAAAAACAAGTTAAGAAAATCATGGTACTAGCTGGAAATGAATGGAAAATGAATTATCTACTCGTCTAACATATGTACTAAGCTTATCTTTATTCCACATGAAGTAGAGGAGGATCAATACACTAACGTATTGCTCTAAATAAGGGATTAATGACATTTCCTTCATATGTTTTAATGTTTCAATATCTTTTTTAGGCAAGGCACCCGACACAGAGTAAATTATGAATAATATTTTGATATACTATGTACTCATCATTTTTTCTGTTTGCTTGAAGATTAAATCAGTTAAAGAGCATATGCGTACGAGAAAAGTTTCTTGATTATTAAATTATGAATGCAATAGTCCTAAATAACTTCTTCGTATCTATTAATGTTTATGAGAATTCCAACACGAAGAGAAAAAATAATTTTTAAATGTGATAACTTAAACTTTTTCAAAATTAAATTGTTCCCATGATAAGCGTCTGATAAGCTAATGAGCTTTATCAAAAGAATTTCCAAAAATTATTTAAATTATATTTGGGTTTGTAAGCGTCTAGATAAACGATTTATATTGATTGATTACTTTCAAATTACAGCACTTTCCAATGGAATGTCAAAGGAATATTATTATTTTGTAGTTAGTGTTCCAGATTTAGTAAGATTTTGTTGGAAGAAAAATTACGTATTTTAAAAATATCTCAAATGGTTTATCTATATTTTCCAAGAAAATATAAAAATACTAGCTATCTTACTTATGTATTTTATTTTTATTACATACCCACGAGTACCAACACAATATGCAAACAAGAGTTTTGGCATTTAAGCATATATAAGTATTTCGTCAAAATTTGCTTGCTGTTTTAAGTGCTGGAATCAATTTTTTGCGAGAATTTGTCATACTTAATTAAACCTTTTATTACATAACTACTTTGGATAAACAATTATTCTTCTCTTTTTTTTGAATAAATCTTTAGATGGGTTAGTTGGAAGATATCCCGCTTCTGCGATAAACTCGCCCATTGCACAAATTTATTTGTCTGGTTCTACAATATTTATATTTTAATAATGTTTGTTTTTTTGTGCAATAAAGATTTTTATTATTATTATTATATTATATATATTATATTAGATCTGTTTTTATGGCGTCGAGGTTTCCAGGGACACAGAGCTCCAAATATCTCGCCATCTCTTTGCAGGTCTTCCAGGTTGGCGAGTTCCCGATGGAAACAATTCGTGAAAGGATATTTAACTGATCAAAAATATCAAAGTACCTAGCTCGTATTTTATTATTAGAAATTTGACGAGAACGTCAACAAAACTATGTACTTATTTGATAACATATCTATTTAAATGAAAACTAGTGATGAGAACTTTATAAAATTAACAGAATATTTAGTTATTGCACTGGTGATTCTATTAACTAGTGATGAGAACTTTATAAAATTAACAGAATATTTAGTTATTGCACTGGTGATTCTATTAACTAGTGAGTCAACTTTTGAAAGCTTCAGCTTTCATTGTCAGGCAAAGGTAAAGGGAAGTGTATAGTGTAAAATTTATGCGTCTAATAGTTTGTTCAAGAGAAAAAACGATAAATTTTATTTTGTTTGATTGTGAATGAAAAAACGGAGCATTAAATTAAACTCAAAACCTAAAACAAAGTATTTTTAAATTTTGTTATAAATGAGTGTGTTAATATTATTATTGTGCATTGTGAGCTTTTTGTAATAAACGTGTGCAGGTGTATGTGTGCCAATGTTAAAAGTGATACTGCGAGCCAAAAATAAATTGCCTAGTTAAAAACATGTTAGTTTTTGCACGTACAGACACTAAATAACAAATGAATCAATGTCTTACATTAAAACTACTTCAGTGTTAGTAAAACAAATAAAAAAAACACAAAAAATTGTTAGTACTACAATGTTTTGTTAAAAAATAACGTGTCTACTGAAATCCGTAAATTTGAATATGTATTTCCAATGGAAATTGTGTAAGTATTGAAAAACTTGAACAATATGAATTTCCTTTGCTCTTATTTAATTTTTGTATTATGTAAAAAGAAAAAAATGTTGGGTAATTAATTGTTTCAAATAAGTATATAAAAAAATTGAAGTTGATAACTTGTTTTTTTTATTTATTTATTTAAATATTTATTAACTAGATAATCACTATTTTTAATAGGATGCACTAGTGGTTAATACATTTACCCAATGTTCGAAGGTTCGTGGGTTTGATTCCCGAAATGAACAGAATGTTTCTGTCCGTTTTTCGAAATAGAATCAATGTTAATGATTCATCTAGAATGGTTTAAAATCCAAAGAAACTTTCTAAATAAATTTACAATAAATTATTTTTTACCTATTTACGTTATAAAATCTAGGTAATATATTGAATATCAAAGAAAATAACAGAATAATTAGTTAGGTTACTTTTGCTACCGTCAATGTGTTGTTAATAAAATTAGCTGAGTTTACTATTAAATGCTTTACTGTGTTAAGTAAGTGTTTGTCGTTAAAAGCAAATTTGTCATTAATTGAGTACTGCTGTTAGTTAGGCTGGAATAAAACAAAAGCCAAAACCAAAAATAAATAAAAAAAAAACAACACCACCAAGAACTAGGTGAACTTTATTATTGTTCTTACCATATAACCACGTTCACCCTTCTCTCCTTTAGATCCCTGTAATACAACAAGCATCACTACGTCAGCCTAAATACACACATACATACATTTTACATACACACGTGACATAATGTGTAATATTGTCTACTTATGAAAGCTTCTAAGCTTGGTGAAACTATTTTGTGTACGTTATTATCATAAGTGATCACAGTATTTTCACAAAGTAGGTAATAAATGAACACATTTTTTTACAATTCTGGAAAAATTGTGTTAAAATAAATACATTTTCAAGTTGTGAAAAATACATAATTAGTGAGGAGAGATTGTAAAGCAATTTTTATTTTTGAAAGACAAAAATATTCACAAATACCTACGTCAAATTAAATAACATTTTTATATGGTGAAGCAGGATGCTAACCCATAATTTCCTACAAGTATTATTTAAAATTTCTTTACTGCTCTAGAACCAGGATAATGTGATTAAAAAAGTGAGACATAATCACAGTTATAAATATATATATGACAATCGTATTTTTTTTTTCTAAAATATTAAAGGTTATGGATTGACAATGCCCTAATAAGACGAAAGACGTCTCTCTCCTCGAATAAATCAATAGTAGAATAAAACACTTGTTTTATTTATTTCGTTATGGAGACGTTTTTCATTTGTGTTCATTTCAACATTCTTCAACACATTTTTTTTTCTATCTACCCACAAAAAAACGAATACAAATAATAGATATTTTGGATAAATATTCAGAAAAACAAAACACTTTGTAAGAATGCGTGATCGAGAATCGGTTAAATAGCTTGTGCATTTTAAAATGTATAAATTATCCAATTACTTCATAACTGTAATATGACTCCAGCAAAAAGAAAATAAAAATCAAGTAAGCATTGTATTTTAAATCTTCCGGCAACAGGGGATTCAATGATATTCCCTAATTGAGTATTAAAATAAGAAGGTTTTATTGTTTCTTTAATTTAATAGACCATCTGCCTGTGGGGATTTTTTTCATGACATATTCAAATGAAAAATAAATAAGAATAATTTTATAAAAACGAATAAAAATGTTAATTATTATAATGGTTTGATATTTAATAACAGCAAATTACTAAAAATAATTATTCGTAGAAACATATTGTTTTATATTTCACAAAATGGAGAAAGCATAACTTACTACGTGGAAGAAATATCATTTGTTAAACAGTATAAAACTAAATTAATTGCATTTTGAGGTTTGAAAAAAACAATGGTTGTTGAAATTAGAATCCCAATGTATTATAAATATTGATTTCAAAGTACAAAAAGTGAGTTATTTTGGAATCTTGATATCTAAAATGTTGTTGATACCAACAATTTGTACAGATTTTTTCTATTGATTGCTGATTCAATTATTGATATGTAATATCTATACACAATTAGAAACAATTTCCGGAATGATTTTTGGTAGTAAAGACGTGAAAATTGATAATGAAAAGGAAGAGAGGAAATTCAAAGAAATAATCAAAAATGTTTATACCGGAAATCCATTTTTCCCTGGGGCACCGGTGGATCCCTGAAAATAGCAAATAATTATAAAAAATAAAAATAAAATTATAATTAACGGAAAATAATATATAAACAGCGGCACATAAATATGAAAATAACATAAGTTATTTTTTTTGTGAATATTGGCTAATATTTTATCAAAGCATTGCACAACTAGTAAATAATGAGCTTGAAATGCTGAACGAAAAAAACTATTGAATTTTACATACTATTTATATAAACATTATCACAAAGACATTATTTTACCAATTGAAAAAGCATTAGTCAACAATTTATACAAATCAAATTTAACAGTGTAATATGAGTATTTCTTGTATGATGTAATATTCTACTTTAAGAAACGATATATTAATTTAGCTTAGAAGGAATAAAAAAAAAATGAAAGCAGGAACCAATAATGTTAAGCTTTTAAAAAAGTAGGTAATTAATTAAATTCAAGCATGTATTAAATGAGAAAACTCTGTAATATTATTTTTATATACCTACATGTAGGTCACAGGTATATCATATTTACAAAAAGTACATTTTAAAAGTAATTAAGTGACATTTTCCTTCCTATATAATATTGAGATATTAATAGTACTACGAAAAATTTGATATTTTCATAAATATTATAAATGTAGGTAAATATAATTATTATGTGTCGATTAAATTCACCTGATATATTGTATTAATTTATTGTAATAAGTACATTAAGAAAACTAATTAAATGAATTATTAATTTATTGGAACAAAACGTGGGTTTACACATTCCTGTGTGGGAGTATTTCTTAGTTTTCATTCGTAATTACTTAATATGATTTCAGCAAAGTATTTGTTTGTGCTGGTTGATATAAGAATAGAACAAAGAAATATTGTAATATCACGATTAAGTTTATTAGGAATACCTACATATGAAGTTTGAATTTGTAATATCATTAAACAAAAGTTAATAAAATTTATTTATTTGGTATATCAGCAACACTGAACTAATTGAAGAAACAGCTGAGAGTTCAACCATAGTTCCCGTTATGTATGTGACTAGTCACTGAAGGCACTACGGTATGTGTAATATGCATTGCTTGGCACCATTGCGCTCGAATAAAATATCAGTACATTTTATTTTGTACTGTTATTCTTCTTTATATTGTTTTTTTTTTATATTATTGTCTAATGTGGTAGCTTTTTTTATCATTTTACTATTCTTTTATTTAAATCTGACAACCTTATGGGCTTCAAACTTAATATGAATTTTTAATTTGTGTGCACTTATAAATAGGGCGATATATTGATACCATTTTTTTGTTTGCATTGTTTGTTTTTATGCATATATATTGTCTGTAGTGTGCTGTTGGTGTGGAATAAATAAATAAACAAATAAATACTCTTTTCTCAAACATATTTTTTCTGTAATATTCCCATATCAATCACATTATATTCCAAATATGTGTCTAAACATTTAAGCTGATTAATAAGTTGTATAATTTTGGTACTTGGTTATTATTCTATTCATCTTACCGATGGGCCGGGCTCTCCAGTGTCGCCTTTCTTTCCTTTTTTGCCTCTCTTTCCTGGCGGACCTGGTGGACCTGAAATAAAAATAAGATATGCGTTAAACAAACGTCAGATACTACTCAATTAGCGCTAGTGGCATTTATGACAAATTCGTGAAATTACATACATCAATGAAAAGAATAACCGAAAACTCGACAGATGTAAAAACTACTTTTTTGATGTCAACCGAGATATATGTATTTAGGGTCTTTTATAGCTTTGTTATAAAGCTAACATTATTTTATTTACGCTACTTGTAATCGCGACTTGCGAAAGAGATGGATGTTGGTGTTGAATTGAAAAGAAATCGGGTGAATGAGTTGAAGTATGTATGTGATTAAGTGTATTAATGGCTGAGAATGTAAGTGATTTACAAAGGGTTGATGAAAGATAATATTAGAAAAATGAGTGGGTGCGAGAGGAGTGTTATGGATATTATGCATGTAAATAAATTGCGATGGTTTAGACACGTGGAGCGAATGGATTATGGATGACGAAGAGAATGTATTTATCTTAAAGGGACCCCCCTTTCGTGAAAGGGACCTTGGATCAAATTCTCTAGGATGGCCACGTATTGAGTTAGAGAAATCGACAAAATGTATGAGATATTACATGAATGTGTAGAGATAGCGAAAGAAGTATGTAAAGTATGGCGCTCCGTTCTCTCTGCCAACCCCATATGGGATACTGTGTAAGCGCATAGATAGAGATAAATAGATACTTCTCACGAACACTTCGTAGAATACTTATAAAGAAGGGAAGATTTTATTCAGAGATTTGTAAATGCTATTGTAGTTAGTAGTACAGTTTTGTAAGAAATAAATAGAGTAGGTACTTCTGTTAACGTCTATTTGCTGAGAATTGTATTGTAAAACTTTTTCACCATTGTGAGTGTACATCGTTGGACCACAATACAAGATTAGTATCATTTGCCTCTACACTTTCACAACAATACAAATAATACACGATAAGAAGATAGCGAGAAACAAAGAAATACTAGAAAAAAATATGTGAGAAAGCTAAGTAGTTTTTCTTTATATAATTCTCCTTTCGATTGCTCCTTAACAACACGTGCTTCTGAGTTTTGAGATTCACAAGAATGACGACGTGAAGATTATTGAACAAAAGAAAAGTGAGAAAGTTTTCTATAACACAGATTATTACGAGAAGAAGAAACTTTGTCTTGAAAACCACATCAAAAAATTAATATGGGAAAGCATAACGCAGATGGAAGTTGATATTAACAATAAGGAAAAACTTGGAAAGTTCTAAAATGTACAGAGTAGTGTATTTGTATAATAGTAGTTGAAAAGTTAATATGTTTTTATTCGCAACAAAATACTATTGATGAGCGAATTTAATAATGCTGAAATTATAAATATTGTTTTTTGAGACTTCATCAGCTGTTTGTTGGAGGTGAATGACATTACTTAAATTCTGTAAATTTTAAAAGCTGAAAAATATAATTGATAAAAATATACACTAAGAAAATTGTATTAGGTATATGTGTTTGGGTTGTTTCTTACTCATTTTATTTTAATACAAAACTGATTTTTACGGTAAGCTCGAATGAAAACAAACTTTTAAATTTGACTGGAGATATTCTTTGAGGATTTGTATGTTTGAAACATTATAATTTTTATTTCAATAAGTACACTATAGTGGGTAAAACTACACTATAGAAGTAGATAGGTCAAATTTCTATAGAAACTACACCGACTCTATCGATGTATTGCGCTATTTTATTTGTTTTATGGGTTTCAATTTTATTTTACGTTTACTTTCTAAAGTAAATACAATTAGCTTTCATATTGTGTTTGTTTGAAGTTATATTTTACAGGAAAATATTATTATGAAAATACCTAAACGAAATTATAGCAGAAGTGTTAAACAATCTTAAACATCGTAAGAATTTTTGAAGGTTTGAGCTAAATTAGGACCATTCCTTTATCAAACCAAAAAAATTAAAACGCTATAAAAATCTAATAAGACTAAAGAACAATCTTAAAACATAATTTAATTTTACGATTTCTCCTGTAATAAAACGGGATTAATTATTCACCGAGAGCTTTCTCTATTTAATACTTTGATAAAACAATTAATTTTATAACCCCCAATTATTATTATTATAAAACCTTAATTCCAATTAGATGGTAGGTAGGTACTTACTTGTATTAATATCACTTTAGAGGCGTGGCGAATAAAAATCTTTACGACTATTAAAAAAAGTTCTCGGGTAATTAATGTTGTTGGGTGGATTGGAATCCCATAAAAGGTGTTTTATTTAATTAAAACATATAGCTTTCTTGTCTAAAGTTTGAATAATTAATCAAGAGTGTAATATACTATCATTTCGTCATAACAATTTAACTTTATACTGATATTTACTATTAATATATGTATGATTCTAAAGAAGCTGATCATAAAGTTTCATTTGCATCTTTGTATCAATGACAGAGCAAACTACAAACCTGGGTCTTTTTGATTTTCGTTTTCTGGCTGATCTGCATATGAATTATGTCCTAATATAGGTACCTAATAGAAACAATACTATTTCATTGTAAAGAATGTATCTAATTATAAAAAATTAACAGTTTGATGACACATCAAATAAAATTGAATGTAATTTGGTAGCATCAGTCTGTATAATCGTTGTTTCAAAAACTTAGTTCCTAAAGTTTTCTGTATGATTTTGTTAATTTCAAATATATTATTGGCACTCAAAGACATTGTTTATACTATTATATCCTTGTGAGCACATTATTGATATTACAATAAAAAAAAATGTCTAGTAAAACGTAGACGAACGTTCACAAACGTTTAACCCTCTGGCTACCAATGTGCCCGTACGGGAACATAAAGAATTTAATTTATAAAAAATTGCCTGGTTAGAAAAGAATTTTCATTTTATGCGGAAATTATTTAGAAAGCTTGGTTTTATAAAGTGGAATTTTTAGATTAAGTCACTTATTTGATGTGTACTTTATTCCCAAACTTTTATTTTATTTTTTTGGCCACAATTTCCACATTTACGACCTTTGATCAGAAAATTGAAATAGGTGCTATCATTTTATGCGACCATATTTTATTGTTGTATATTTTTGTATTGATGTTTGTGAATAAATAATATAGGTAAGTAACAACTTCAAAGAGTTTGTAACGCGTCCTTAAACTGCCGATATCTTTGCACAAAACGAATGCGCCTCCCTTAAAAACGGTAAGCGGTACTTAAAAAAATATTTCACCAAAAATTATCTTTTTTTTGCTTACTCATTGAACACATAAAGAATTATTCCAGAGCTCTTCAATTAAATTTGGTAGTGAGAGGGTTAAGGAAAAAATATTATACATATGTAGAATATTGTTTAAATAAAACATGCGGGTATTTGATAAAAATAATTAGGTAATCCCCAAGGGAGTGATTTGTTAAAAATAAATAACATTAATACGAAATAATTATAGATAATATAACTGGTGTTGAACCGAGGCAAAATGATATTTCGATTCAATAAATAACAAAGATAATCGTATTTTTAAACACCGTGAAATTATCCCGAAGGCTTTATTCTACAAGAAGTGTTTGAAATGATTATTATATTTTCATTGAGAGACAGCACAAGAAAAATAATATGTATGTAAGTGCACATGGCAATAAAGGATGTTGAGTTAATAATGTTAGCTTCCAGGTATGATATAACCAGGATACGGGATCATATTCCACCGACAGCTTATCTTTGGAAGTGGTGCGTACGTGGGAGAAGAAAGATATATTAATGTAACAATACTGACGTGAAAAACCTGAGACCGCCGGCTAAATGAAAGAAAAATAAAATATGAATAACAACTAATTAAGAATACAACTAATTTAATGAAGCACTATGAATTTCCTCTTTTCTTTAATTGATACAATATGTATGTATTTCAACCTACAAGTTAAGTCCTGAAGCAGTTGACATATTCTATAACATTATTTTGTTGCCATGTCACTATCATGTATAACATTGTTAATAATAAATATCTACCTAACGATATGAAAGAAAGACAATTGATTGATCAAAAAAGGCCAAAATTTAATGATGTTTTCTTGTGTCGTCCTTGCTTTCTTAAAGTAATTTAAAGACAAAGTGATAAAATTCTCGATAGTCTGCGATATTTGAAAAATGGAAATTATTCAAACATCGGTTCATTATTTGTCTCAGACCTTCTTTGATGCAAAAATATATTTTATTGACTCTCACTACTACTATACTATCACGGCATATCCCACAAGTGGGGTAGCCAGCAGACAAGTCCCATGTAATAAACATGCAGGCCATTATTTCTCTCTTACATAAAATCAAGCCATTCAAGATGGGTGGCAAATCTCATTGAATCTCCTAGTACCAATAGTATTTTCAGTTTATCCATGAAAAATATTAGATCGACTAATGTGCAGATTAAAAAAATTATAGAGATTTATGTAGATATGTTCAATAAAATGAAGCGTATTTTAATACTCTATTACAAACTTGTAGACACTCTTACTCTTTGTAGAATCTAAGTGAGGATATCAAATTGCCGCAGGGCAAGACTTTATTGCTTTATATTATTCGTACTGTATGTCTTTGTTACAATAAGATGTTCTGCTATCCTTGTATTTTATTTTATTGCAATGCAAAGGATATATACATTATTATCTTAATACTTACATAATATACAGCGTTACTGAGAGAATCTTGGAATAGAACTTAATGAAAATGTTTGTATTTTATTATGCAATTTTAAGTTATAATTTATCACTCATCTAAGCTCAACCTAATATAATTGAAAAAAGAATTGATTGACAGCAATGGCCAAGTCATGTTACAAGGAAGGATAAGCACAGAAACTTGTGAACATTCTATTCACCAAGCTTCATGGTAGGTGTAGCGTCAACAACCCTAAACTCGGGTGACTGGTTGGAGTGATGAGGAATAAAAATGTCTTTATTCAAGGATAGAGTTTTAATTGAAGGATAGAAGGATACTGAAGAGAGTAATTGAAGGATATTATTATAATATGTAACGATACAAACATATTGCATGTTTCTATAAATTATTTTTATCTCTTTAACACAATGAAATGAAAGTTTGTACTTTTTTGTAGGTTTTATTAGTACTCATAATACAAGATTCATTTCTTAGTTTGGGATTAGCTCAGTTTGTGTGAATTGTCTATACATGTTATGTTATTAGTATCAATATACGATTAATACACCGACTTTGATTTCAAAATTAAATCATAAAATAATCCATTTGGTAATCAAATAATGCTGCAATTTTTATTTTCAATTTAATAAATCACGTCTTTCCCTGTATACATGTAGGTGTATCCATGTTTTTCTCCGTATCAAAGTAGAATTATAGTAATTATTTACAGTATACATACAATTAATTTATATGTGCTTTTGTGTGTATTATTACAAAACATATAATATTATATCCACGCCTCCTTTATTGTCAGAGTTTTATGTTGCTAATAAACTAACATGAGCAGAATAAAATAACATATAAAGTCTCACTAATTGAAAATATTTAATAGGAGATGTAGGGACAGGATAATTTATAAGATGGAAAATAAAACTGGCAGTGTTAACTTTATATTATACATAAAGGAAATTAAAAGGAGCTCTAAAACAATATAATTTATTTTAATTAAAATGAATTTAAAAACACTGTATAATTTCCAAATTAAATTTATTCACCTCAAACGTTTTCGCCAAGGCTTCTACTTGGCATCATCAGGAGGACTAATTAGTTTAAGTTCATATGTAGTGAGTCTGTTTTCTATTACTAACTTATACTAGTGGTGGGGGGGAGTTTGAAGGTGGGGGAGAAAGGGCGGAGTTCAAACAACACTGATTAAAATAAATTTTCAACGAACACATTCTCACTTTAAACTTTAACTTCTTATAATAACACACTTGTTTTGCTATACTAGCTGAATTTAATAAATCAAATGTTTTTGTGTTAACACTTTGGAAATTCATTATAATTAAAATGAATTTAAAAACACTGTATAATTTCCAAATTAAATTTATTCACCTCAAACGTTTTCGCCAAGGCTTCTACTTGGCATCATCAGGAGGACTAATTAGTTTAAGTTCATATGTAGTGAGTCTGTTTTCTATTACTAACTTATACTAGTGGTGGGGGGAGTTTGAAGGTGGGGGAGAAAGGGCGGAGTTCAAACAACACTGATTAAAATAAATTTTCAACGAACACATTCTCACTTTAAACTTTAACTTCTTATAATAACACACTTGTTTTGCTATACTAGCTGAATTTAATAAATCAAATGTTTTTGTGTTATTGTCTTGGCGAAAACGTTTGAGGTGAATAAATTTAATTTGGAAATTATACAGTGTTTTTAAATTCATTTTAATTATAATGAATTTCCAAAGTGTTAACACAAAAACATTTGATTTATTAATTTATTTTACAACATATAAGTGTATTTATAATAATGTATCTTTCTCCCTTCTAAATAATTATTATGGATATTATAATTTGTGATAATCTCGCTACATGAAATGAAACAATGACATAAAGAAGTATCACTATGATAAATTAATGAGAAATCAGAGATATACTGAAGCTTTAAAAAAATGGTTAAATTTCATCAACGAATAGTATTTATTACATACAAACAACTCGTATCCTAATTAAAATACTCCATTGCTTCAATAAAATTATTGAATTATACAATGCTTTAATTTTGACTAAATATTTTTTTAAAGATATCAACAATTTTGTTGTACTTTTGGAAAAAAATAATTTCTAATTATGGGGCAAAATATACCTACCTACTTATTGATACATATATTGTACGTATGCATATGCGAAGATGTTGCGTATATCGTACAATACACACGTGATAGTTTGAGATTTTGTTGATTATAAATACTTATCTAATATAACTGAAAATGTTTAAAAACTATCAGCTTAGGAGTACAAGAGTACAGGACACTCGAAAATATTCACTTGGGTGGACAAGCACGCTTGAGTCTTTAAAATATTAACTGAAAGTGTTATTTTTAATAATTTATAATTATTTTTAAACAATGTTTAAGATAACATCTTCTATTAAACTAGATACAAAGTAAGTACCTATATATTATTAGTTATTATATTAATTACGTTGGAATTTACAATACTAAAGAGAATAGTTACACGAATTAAATTAATATAATTAATACTACAGTAATTTAAATAAGTACATAGCAAACTCGTAAAATAATAATATTATACTTGTTAGCATTTCAGTTATAATAATGTACATGAAACTTAAACGATCGTAACACAAAAGTTTATGTGAACTCTCTTAGGATTAATATCTCAAAATTATCAAATTATATATATTACAGTCTTCCATCGCTAAACGGTGACAACCAGTGTCTCAACTCGTGTTGTCAGCAAGTTTAATGCTTTCACTGCTTGATTACTGCATACGGTAATGATAATTAGATTATAATTAATTTATTAATCTAGATTTGTTATATTTTCATGTTCATACATTATGAGAAAGAATAAGATACTATTCTTTACATAATATATATTATTCTTTACGTGGAGTTGGGTCTCTCTTCAATATTCTTTACATATTGGCCACCATATAATAAGTATGTCGGGTATCTGATGGATGGTTGACACTATTGTAAATTAAAATTAGATGAATTCTGTGAAAGAGATATTCTCCAGAATACTTCAAAGATTTGCTAATTCTGTGACTTAAATTTTATATCAAATATAAAAGGTTTTCAAAACTATTTTCTGTTATAACAAATTTAAAAATTATAAGCCAATGCAAGTATGAAAATGCAGTATAATATGAAAAACAAACGCCAATCTGTTGATAATTTTTCTCAGTGACAAAAAATATTATGAATTGAAATACATTTTTTTCTACAATTTATTTATTTATTCATTCTTTACTGTAGATTAAACAATTACATAAAAGGCATACATTCAAGTTAGATACAATCAATATACAGAGGGCGAGATTATCGAAAAGGCGTAATCTCTTCCAACTAACCTAAAATTTAACATTTTGTGGTTTATTCATCACGGTTTATCTATTATGTAAATTAATTAAAGTTCAAAGTAACGTAATGCGAATAAGAAATATGCATGGCTGGCAATGTAATCGGTTGTTATGAAATTATTTGTTGGAACTATGTTTGAGTAAGTTGGTTGATAACATTATTGGAGAAGCAAACATGAATATTAATTATTTATTTATGGATATGATTTTAGACGGAATGTATTCACAATCACGTACGAATTGTGGTTAAAGTAAGGAGTGCGAGAAAATTTACATGAAACACAAAGATCACATATTATTTAAATGTTTACAGATACTACATTATACACATAATCATATTGATAATATACATACATACCTACATACCATCACGCCGCTTCCCTCGCGGGGTAGGCAGAAAGGATCGAGCGCCACTTCCTTCTATCCTTGCATACATCTTTCGCTTCCGTCACTGTCATAAAATTCCTCATGCATGCTCTTCTGTTCAATGTGCTCAACACGTGACCGTCCTGTAGGATTTGATTTAAACGATCTTGGCATTTGATCCTCGGACGTCCACGTCTCCGAGCACTCATTCCTCTCAGCCAAATATATTCTCTTGGTCATTCTGATGTCCTCATTCATTCTTTCTACGTGCCCAAACCATCTTAACTTATTCACATTCATCCATGTAATTACACCAACTTTCATTCCACATTCCTTTCGTATATCACTGTTACGCACACGATCTCTCAGACTTTTAGCATACATCCTTCTCAACGATCTCATTTCTACTGCATTCATGCCACTTTCACCCTTCTTTAACCATGTCCATTTCTCACTTGCATATATTGCATTTATAATATTATACTAACATATAAATTAAATAGATTCTGTAATTCCATTTTCTGTATCGATCTCAGTGGTGGATATTATTTTATTAGTGGTTAAATTAATTATTTTATCATTATGTAAGATCCTTTGAAGATATCAATAATCTGTTACTTGCTGCATATAAGATATCTTAGAAATAAAATATAGCACATACTTCTACTTATATAAAAAGCAGCGTAACACTAACGAGGTGCCATCAAATAATCAGCTTATAATTTATTAATCAGAAAAATACAGTTCTTTTTACTTTAAAGGTTCTAAAAACAAAAGGTGATACATATGTACATTAGATGGACGGGGAATGCTCTTTAGGACATCGTACATGCCTCTATCAGATCAAATAAAACACGTGTCATAATAATCAGCTATTTTGATAACCTGATAATGGATAATTCGGTTATACCCATAGTTATACATGTTTCATCAATTTATTATTAAATTATAGTTACATAAAAAGAGACGATTTTCTGCGACTAATTTAATGAGAAACGCTTTGTCATCGAGGAAAAATGCCACTCTATATATACAAAAAAACGGCTCTTCAAGAAAGAGAAACGTGCAAAAGCGAAAAGTGAACCTAATTATTTCAAATTTCTTTTGGAATACATAAACGTTTACGTTAGTATTTATCGCATCATATTGAAATATAATAGTGGTTCTTTGAGTGTTAACCATTAATTTGTTCGATTGATACTTTTGATTTGATTTGCGTGTCTCTAAGTATGTGGATCAGTAAACGATTAAAGTCGAAATCAATTACAAGTTTGACTCTCTAAAGTTTAGTACGAGTATTTACTCGTCATATACAATGGATAGTAGTAGTAATAGTTCGAAGTTGTCTTTAGTAATCTTTGCTGTAGTAATTTATAGTCTAATACGGCTATGTATAGGTGTATGCGATGTCTCGTTGTTTATCCCGTGAGGATGTTGCTTAGAGTTGAGTTTAATAATAATATGCAAACTAGATAAACATATGACTTGCTAATGAATTATTTACTCACACTACACCAGTCACTGAAATAGTGATGACTAGAATTGATTTATCGAGCGAAAAATATATCGATTTTAATATTCTTTATTCACCAACAGCCTGGGGACGACTGATTCTTAACGAGGGTATAATTATACAGAAATAAAATATTATTGGTATATATTTGATTAAATGTAGTTAGATTACGATCGAGAGAACTCTTATCCCGTGGAGCACCCGGTAAAGAATTGGTCTCCCACTCTTCTCCGTAAGTTTTCGAGTGTCCTGTAAAAGGCAGGTGTTCGAAAAAATTAAGATATTTTACATCTTAAATTCAGCGATGAAGTTTGCCACCCATCCTGAATATCTTGATTTTATCCTGACACGGAGAGGACAGCTTGAATGTTTATTATATGCAGCTGGTCTGCTGGCTACCCCACTTGTGGGATATGCCGTGATGGTGTAGTAGTAGTTATTCTTTAGGACTGTGAATATTCACAACGCATTTACAAAGTAATGAAAAATCTCTAATCGGAATTTTAGAAAAGCAGATCGGGGTTTTATTCCATTCATGAAATATCATGGGCCACCTATTCTTTTTTTAAGCTCCCATGGACCACTTGTAGGTCGTCGTTAGCTCCTAGGGTCGATTAAGACCACTTTGGATGTCAATGGTTAAGAATCGAGATATTCAACTGGATTACCGTTTTCGAAAATTGACAACACTAAGTCTTGAAGTCCTATGTATGAGGAAGTTAGTATAAATCTTACTAGTAGCGCAAAGTATTACATAGAGAGTTCAAACCAAAATAATAATATTATTATTAGTTAAGCGTTTGACTAACGTTCTACCCAAGGTGCAATTAATTTTCTAAGCTGTTTCAGGTGCAGAGGTGAAGTGCCGCTTTATTTTCATTAACGTAGTTAGGTAGGTACAACACAAGAACTAAGTAAACATTTCACACAATCACTTGAACATTTAGAAGCATTATTACGCATTTGAAAATGAAGTGTATGAAGATGTGGATTTCAACAATTATGTGGTCTGACTTCGTGAAAGCAACTTTAAAGCGATAGAAAGGATAACTTGTGCTCCATTCCGTTTTTCTGTACCATAAAAAATAAAGGAGATTTCAAATTGAAGAGTTGGTCGGTAGTAATTTCAGACTTTCAACCGAAAGTTACCGAGTTCAGTCCCTTTCGCTGCCGACACACCTTACTTTCACGACACAATCATATTTTTTTACAGTGAGAGTGCTTAGGTGTATATTTGGATTTATTACAAACCTAAATTCTATTTCAAACATGTTACTTCATCATCATCATCATCATGTCAGCCTCCCTGCGTCCATTGTTGAACATAGGCCTCCCCCATTGATCTCCACAGCTCTCTATCCTGGGCAGACCGCATCCAGCCGACCCCTGCAACCCGTCTTATGTCGTCCGACCATCGTGCTTGAGGCCTACCAACACTTCTTCTGCCTGTTCTAGGTCTCCACTCCAGAACTTTCTTTGTCCACCTAGAGTCTGTGTTTCTGGCCACATGACCAGCCCAACTCCATTTCTGACTAGAAACTTTGTGAACGACATCGACGACCCTGGTCTTTTCTCTGATCCATACATTAGTTTTCCTGTCTCTCAGTGAAATACCCAGCATTCTCCTTTCCATGGATCTTTGCGTCACTGATAATTTGTGTAAAATTCTTTTCGTGAACACAAAAGTTTCACAGCCATAGGTGAGCACTGGGAGAACACAGGCATCAAATAGCTTCTTTTTCAGATAATTTGGGTATTTCGGGGATTTCAGGATATAAGATAATTTACCAAAGGCCGCCCATGCCAAGCCTCGTCTTCTTTCAATTTCTACCTCTTGATTCTCTCTTCCAAGTTTTACAGTGTGCCCTAGGTATACATAGCTATCAACTTGTTGGATAGCTTGTCCATCTACCACGATATTACATGTTACTTAATATCAAAAAATCGTCACCATAATATTTCGCTCTTCAAAGTTCTTTCCGGGAGCTTTGGGTGGAAACGAGGCTTCTGTTAAATCCCTTAGGTTGGGAAAATGTCTGGGTTTTTTTTAATTAAAAATTCAGAGCGATGCAAAAACACATCTTGGTAGAAGAGAGGTATGACAATACATAGATGAATCACATTAATTATTGAGAATAGACGATGCAGCACAGAGCGGTTTGAATTCGGTTCGCTCTATGTATATATGTATGTATCTTTAATGGAGCATCCATCTCAAGGGCGCGGTAAACTATGTTGGAAGAGCGATGTCTTCAACTTTCCTCCTGAACGTTGTTATCGGCTGGTTTTTACGGAGGTCCTCGGGGAGTCGGTTCCAAATGACGGGTCCTGCGACGCCAAAAGCCCTATCATGGAAGCAGGACTTGTTTGCTCTGTTGTACCAAAGTCCTGTGTCAACAGCTTCATCATTCAACCCAAGTGATTTAGTTGCATCAGGAATTTAACAATTTTCGTTTGTACTTTGTAAATGTAAACATTTTTCAAATTTTTTCAAACATTTTGGGTGGCCAGATTAGTATGTTATATATAAATGATAATATATCAAAAGTAACTGTTAATATAAAGTGAATACTTAATAAAAGTTAAGTACATTAGTACCAACTTATTATACTAGAGAATAATATCTATGAAACATTACACCATTAGTGAATGAATTTGTTAAATATCTATGGTGAGACATGAAGCGATTAATAACATGAATCGGTGCGGCTCAGCAGGTATGAATAAACGTGACCTTACCAGAGCATCGAGTCAAATAATGCATGTATTATAATATTATAAGGAAGTAAAATAAGTAGAAATTACAAGTCACTGTTAAAAATAACAATACATTCACAAGACGTGACGTAACCGATAATTCAGATGATTTTTGGAAACTGCAAAGAAGACAACATTTTTATGGTTCACCTGATTTTTTTTGTAATAAAATAATTTCATCTTTAAATCAACACAGAGCAAACAATTTTCCATATATATTATTATAAATGAAATTGTAGTAAACTGTTCATAAATAGTCGGACTATTAACAGGATTTCAAAAAAGAGCAGGTTTCGTTCAAAATTATTGATAAAATCTTTCAATACCTGAACAATAAAGTCCTAAAAATAGTTTGCACAATCTATTGTGTGGTTTTCTGATAGATTTTAACTTCCAGAATTAGTCATATAGGTACGTAAGATAATTGAGAAAGAGATAAAAATGTCCAATATCCATTACAGATGCTGAATTTCGGACTTCTTAAAAATATAAAATAGTCAAATAACTCCTAAAATTTTCACAAGTAAACAGTGAAATGTGACTGTTCTTTTTGTTTCATGCAAACAACTGTTATATTATTGTCCGAGTAGGTCGGTAAGTAGGTACTGTATAATGTGTTCATAATGCAGCAGATAAAATGTTTTATACGCTATGATACAAGTAAGATATTCATTAATTGTCTATCTACCTACCCTGAAAGGAATGCACAACTGTCGGTTACATTGATATGAAAGGAGAAATGACTTAAGGCAAAGTGATAACTGTACTAATTGTGAAATATTATTATTGTATTTATTCTTTAGTTGAAGCTATGAAAATCCGTTCTCAATAGCAATACTTATTTTAAGAATAAATATATATTATTTAAAATACGTAAATACATTTTTTTTAAGGAATGAATCTGGATTTGGAATATATAGATACACCCCTGACGCCCTCACAGTAGGCAAAGACAAAGCATATTTTAAAACCTTTAATTTATATCAATATTTTAAATTCCAAAAAATATGTAATAGTCTTCTGTAGGGGAAATGCTTTTCAGTATCGTAAGTAAAAAAATCTGTTTGTTTATGTTAATAGATATTTACATGCTTTAAAATTCTAAAATTTGCATTCTAATGCTGAATTACTACAACTTCACACCATACATAAGTGTAAAAATTATTTAATATAAAGAATCAATTTTTTTTAAGCATAATTGTTTTTTTGTGTCTATTCTGAAACATAATACTGGATTGGTATTTACTTATAGGTACCTACTGTGTGAAGTATAACAATTCTAAAAAAATATACACTTTTAAAAATTTAAAATGGGACAGTAACTCTTTAATTGTAATTTAAATATGCGAATGTATTCCTATTTGTATCATAAGGAAAACCGACAATGAAATATTAAAATAAAAATAGTATTGTTTTTCAAAACTATAATAAAATTGTTAGTAAGCGCATCCTTCATGAAATAACATCTCTCTAGTTATAGTATTTTGCTAAATGAAGGGAATGGAGAACAATCACACCACTATCAAATTTCATTGCTTATAATCTGCAATAGCTGTTGTTGAGTAACACTGTACCTATGTATGATGTTGTATCCATAAATTATTATTATTATTTAAAATAATATATAACTTTATACACAAAATATCAGCGTCAGTATCTCACAAGGTATGTTTGATTATCACCGCCCGAGTCCGCCTACATGAGTGGAAATAAAGAAGAGATTTAATACTGCACCTTGGAAGACTGATGTCTGTCATTACGGGTCTATTAAACTTCATATTGTTATTAGGTATTCCTCTCCCTTTCTATCGAGCAGCTGATATTTCTCCTATATTCCAACTACAGGCATCCATCGATTAAAGAATATTCTTAAAAATACACATAAGTAATATGATAAAGTATGCGGTCAGTTCAGTATTATTATAAGTGATTTTAACATATTTGATTGAAAAAAAATCATATTTTGTTTTGCTTTTATTTTACATGAATTTTTAATTTTATTTTTATTGCTATCATTCACATCAATTTCATTATTTTATTATTGTTGTGGTGCACCAAGTTCAGTTAATTTTAATTAAATAAGCATTTTGTTGTGATTAAATTTTTATTAATTTATTGTTCTTTAAAGTATTATTTAACATTTCGGCGCGACTCTCAACGATTTGCAGTCAGCGCGCTTTGCGATATTTCGGGCACATTGCAAGAAGAGAGCATGACAACCTAGAAAAAGTGATTATGACTGGGGTTGTAGAAGGGAGGAGAGGAAGGGGCAGAGTGCCAATAAGATGGAGCGACCAAATTAAGGAGGCCACACAGAGCTCGGGGCCTTACACATGGCGGAGGATCGCTCAACATGGAGACAGATGGTCTACAGAACGAGGCATGATGGTCACGATCCTCAGGATTGAGGGACCGACAGAAATGATGATGAAAGTATTATTGAATTTATATAAGTATTGTGTGTTACAATTTATTAATTATCATTTGTTCGAATTCGATGGTGTCCGAATAAAGTCCAAATGGTATCCGAATGGGGTTAGTTCGTTGAGTACCCAAATTTGTTATATCGTGATGATATACTGTCAAAGCGTCTTGTTATTGAGTGACATACATTCCACAACAATAATAATTTATAAATGTTATGCAAACGCGATAACTGGAGAGACGTTAACTACAACAAACTTGCAATTAGGTACATATTGAAAAACGTAATGTACCTATTTGCAGCTAAATATAGTTACAGTGTATCTATAATATAATGAAAGTTCACCAAATTACAATCACCTCCGCAACACTCTTGTGAATTGCTTAATTGCGTGGGAAATGAGTAACAACCTTATGAGTTTTCAAAGTTATAAATTTAATCCTTTCTGTTTCTATGAAAACAGTAAAATGAATAAATTTATCTAGTAAAAAAATATTTTTCGACATGTCAAGAAATTTTAAAATATTTAAATAAAAAAAGTTCAACATGCTGAGGTCAACTGGATGCAAATGGCACAGGATCGAATAGCATGGAAGAAATGGAGGAGACCTTCATCCAGGAATGGACGGGAGTAGGCTGAGAAGTAAACAAAAAAGAAGAAGAAATATATTTGTATTTAGTTGGATAAAAATTGATACATCTTCCTTGACAAGACAACAATAATATGTGTTATGAAAGTTGTTTGGTTTGTAACGTTGATTTTCTGTTTGCTCTTCCAGTTAGTTCATTGACTGATGATTTAGATAGATAGAAACCGATTCAATTTCTAGAATGGTTCGGTATAGGATGATTAAGCTACTGTTATGTAATTATGAATAGTATCATGAATAAAAATTTATTGCTAGCACGATTTGTGAAATTACTTAATCAAAAGGTAAAACATTTGCATCTACTCGTTGGTTTAATCGATGAATGCAAAATGTTATGCAAAGATTTGCACTTAAACTCGGATTATTGAACATAAATTACATTGAAAATGTCTGCTACAGATGTGAGTGAAATGTTAGGTTAAAATTACTCTCGAGATTATGAAATACCCTAAAGAAAGAAAATATTTCTACTTTTAACGTTGATCGATTGAACACAAATTAAATTTCATTCCTCTAATTTTCAAAGTGATTTCATTTGGGTGATAGGTAGAGAAATAATTAATTTTTGGTGCACAATTAGATACATATAAGGACAACGATACATAATAGTCTTAGGAATGTCACGTGAATAGGTGGAAAGATTGGATATTTTCTCTCAGTATTCTCAAGAAATAGTAATGAAATAGTAGTCCAAGTATGAGATCTTGCAGTTTAACATTTATTTAAGAGATAAAAACTGATGTGGAGAAGGCTAAAATTATTGGACCTTCATAATTTTTACTCAAATTTATTAAGAAACTAATACTTCTAAATTTTTCCATATATTATTTAAAATTTCATTAATTTTCCACAATTTGCGATAAGAAATACGAAAAAATCACGATGTAAAATTAAGATAAGAATTTCATACAAAATTGTTATCTGTAATTATTCCTATTACAATTTTGATCTGGTTTTCTTCATCACGGTCTTCGTATAATAATCATTACCGAATAATACTCATAGAACATGAATAAGAATAATGTCCCGACGATACTATGGTCTCAGTCATGTCAAGATGGCGTCGTGTAATCACAAAATGGCAGACAACTCATTAAAATAAATGGCAATGAACTTACAGATTTGTTCGTTAACGGAAAACGAAACTTTTGTGAAATTATCATGAAAACCTTTGTAGAAAATGAAGACCAGATTATTGATTTGTTATATCCTATAATAACATACGTAACACGTAAGAAATCAAACTTTTTTTGGATGAATCAATATAATAACAGTTAATATTCTCTATAGAGGTGTTTTGCAATTTCTATTATAAATCTTTTTATTATTAATTTACTTTTATGTTACACGAGATCTCGTATTATTCATTTTATCAGAGTGCAGTTGAAGCTATCCCGTGGAGCACCTGGTTAAGAATTGGTCTCCCACTCTTCTTCGTAAGTTTTCGAGTGTCCTGTAAAAGGCAGGTATTCGAAAAAATTAAGACATTTTACATCTTAAATTCAGCGGTTTTTTTATATGGCAAGGAAAGGACAGCTTGCTTGTTTATTGTATGCAGCTGGTCTGCTGGCTACCCCCACTTGAGGGAAATACCTTGATGGTATATACAGTTGAAGTTTGTGGGTAGTGATAATGATTTTTTGCTCAGAATATTTTACGTATAACATTGGTGTTTTCTTCGTATAGAGAGTCCATCGTACTTTGAGGACTTTTAAAAAAAATTAAAAAGGCTACCAGTTCTATTGAATTCTCCTTGTTGATTTAAAAAAAGTAATGAAACAGAAAAATCTTGGCCTTCAAATGGTTATATTTAATTCATCCGAAATGGATGTCGATCCATAGCGAGTGGATTGGATTTTCAGTTAGCTAACATGTAGATATGTATCGAAAAAATAAAACAGGTGTTTTATTCGATATTATAGTTATTTTTTCGATATGGAATTCTACTACCTAAACACCGACACAGTGAATAGATATGTATCATTAGGTACAGTGAATCTCAATGTAGGTATCTCACAAACAATTACGTGAAAAAGGTTTAGTACGTCATTTAAGTGTTTCCAAGTGAAAATTGACTATTAAAAAAGAGTTTTATGTTTTAGGCACGTGCCTCAAAAATGTATAAGAATACTAAAATTTTTAAAACTTTGTTTAAAAAGAACACCCAAATCAGTAGTAAAAGTATAAAAACTTTCAAAGCTTACATTTTTTGCTTAAATTTATTACGCAAGACCTTCACAAATTTATGCACATCTGGGGGTTAGTTAATTCACAGTGTAAGAGCCTAAGGAATGCTTTATAGTGTAACAAAAATTTCGCGGTCAATGTAAGTATGAGAATTTTCCACTTATATTTAAAAGAGAAAGAAGCGAGTGGGCGTATTTTTTCTTTTTGCTAAAGAAAATATTGCCTCAGAGGAATTGGGAATGTTACCTAGGTTTAAAGAGAACTCTTAACCAAGCCTTAGTCGATTCATAAGCGTCGAAACTCTGTGTTAAGGAGTTCACATATGTATGTGTATCATATACAACATACCTACCTAATTAATACCTATCCAAATAGGTTGACTATGGATGAGTGTGATCAATTGGAATGATTAATCTGGAGTAGTTCAAAATATGTTTGACATCACCGATATCATTAGTGGGTAAAGGGGAATATTTTGTTAAAAAAATATGTACAATGTACATAATATTCTTCATCATGATATTTTAAATATAGGTATATTCAAGTGATATTTCAAAGATTTTCTTCTGTATGTTTGTGGTATAATCATCAATACATGAAATATCAGAAAACGAATTTATTATTATTATTATTACTACGTATCTGTCTGTGGTCTGTTATTAAATTTTAACTTTCAGTCACATTTAACACAAACTCGCGCGTACATAAATGTTAAACAATTTTTGAGAAGTAAATAAACATATTGACTTTACAGGAATGTTTACCTTTTTCTGCTACTATACCATCATGGTATACTCCAGAGTATACCATGAATCCATGATGGTATTATACCATGTATACCATGAATGCATGATGGTATTATACCATGTATACCATGATGGTATTATATATACTCTCGGGCTAGACAGCAGACCAGTCACACGTTATAAACGTGCAAGCTGTAGGTATTCTACATGTCAACAAAAAATTAAGAAATTCAGAACTTTTCTTTGCCTTTTTGCCTCTTGCCTTTTTCACAGTTTATAATATTGATGACTAATACAAAATACAAAATGTTCGTGAGCGTAACAGAGATAGATAAAATAGGAAGTAAAATAAAATAAGAAGATAAAAGAAGTGGAAGAAACCCCTATAAACGATATTCTAATGACATGGAATGAAGAAGTGATTGGTTGTAGGAGGTCCATGCTACGCATTAAATAATCGCTGCGGAAAAGTTCATACTGGCTAATGTTCCTACAGTCATTTGTTGTCTGTGAGTCTTCCGTAATAATAATAATAATTGTACGTTACAAGGAACACGTGACTGGCTGATGCTTCGATCTGCACACGGCACCACATCGTATGATTCTCATTCCCTTGAAGAATAACCGTTAAACGTGCCTGTTCCTCCTCGCGTCGCTTGCAAGCAAATTCAGTTACCCGCAAACCATGGCATAGGTTGGACGAAAGAAGGGTTTGTCCCTTCCCGCCTTAGTCGCGAACAGCGATGTGCGTAACTCCGACACAATAATAATACTAACGATAATTATTCAATAGTACTTAACTTCATAATGTGATAAACAAGTGTGTTGCCCTCTGTTGTACGTAAAACAATTCTTATTGTGTGTCGTTAATAATGTACTTTAAATATCTGTGTTAGTTTTACGTGCGCGACCAATCATACCGCCAATATCAAGGAACAATAATAACGATTAATAATTAATAGTAATTAATAAACAGAATAATGTTATAGACAAGCTTATATTCTATTTGAGATATATATAGACTACGATTCTAATGGTGATAATGATAATGTTTGGAAGTTTTGAGTATAATAATATATGTTGGTTTTGGGCGTGGTTTTTGCTGTTGCCGCCATTTTACATATCCGTGCGAAATTAGATAATCCATTGTTTCTGAACAAATATTCTATGTTAGGAATCATGAACAATCACATAAACTGTTCTTTCTACTTTCCCAGTATTGTGAATTTGATTGAAATTGCGAATGTGATCCTAAATCTTCAGCGTGTACAGCTTCACCTCGGATAGTCAGTATATCGCGTAGCGGTGATTTACCGATATAACTCGCATTACAATGTGAACTGTGTAATCCTCTAGTAACTTCTCCGGTCCATACCCTTGTCAAAAGAGTGATTAAAAGACTAGCTGAGTATTTCTGAAAGGAATATTGAAATAGTGACGCCTTCTGCCTTTTACACTGAGGATATTGTAGGAACGTATAAGATATCCCATGTCTCTTGAGAAGTAGTGATCTCTTCCGCCTTGAGGACAGGATCCATCTGATTCTGGCAACACCTACGCACCACTGTACGTCTTTGGATTGACCAGCGACCGCCATAGATACATCAGAGTATGTTTCTTTCACGATCCTGCCTTCTACCGTCAATGTGTGCAAAATACGTCCTCAGTAACATGCTCGACTTTGTGTTATTCAACACCTGTTCGCCTGTCCATCCGTAAGTGACTATATTGCTATTGAATATTGTATGTATTTGTTCCGTAACAGAGTTCATGTCATCATTGAACTGACCTATATATTATTTTCCGTTGTATGATAACTATATATTAATTTCCTTTGTGTAATAATTTAAGATCTTGAGTTTGACTGAAGAATGAATGGTTCCATTTAAATAATTATAAATCACATGATAAACCAGGTATTGATTTATTTTGATAATTCCAAGGTTGGTTTATTTGATAATTACCAACGTATGTTATTATGTCTCCATACAAAATTACTTTGAAGTTACTGTCTTGTTATGTATAATATGTATACACAATAAACGTGAATCACTTACCATAAGTTATCTTTCTGTTGAAATCCATTTATTATACCTACAAGTACCTTCTGTGCTTCTATTCTGTTTAAAGTGCATTTCTTAGCCTCTTTGTAAGTGGAATTCAGATAACCTAGTTTATACTTGGAGTAGTTATGTCACAAAGGTTCAATTCCTTGATCAACCAATGGATGAAAGACCCTATTATTTTACTATGAAAGCAACAAAGAGTTAAAGGAATGGCTCCACTGATGGAAATAATATATCCACCTTCTTGGAAGGGTCTGATGTACTTATGATAATCTTTGTTCCACTTGATATAATTTTTTATTGTTTACTTGGAGATATATATCTATAATTCTACTCAAGGAAAGATATAAGTAGAATCTTTGCAATATAGAGTATGCTAACAGAAGAAACATTATTGCATAAATTACCTAAGTATTCTAAAATGATATGATGACCATAAGAAAATGATGAAACCAAAGGATAAAGAATTCTCTGAACTTTACGTAAGTATAATATGTATAATTGAAGTATGTACCTGTCACCCACACACAATGCATTCCTCTTGCACAAACCAAGTAGAATCATACCTAGACACGAACTTGAGCCAATATTAATCTGTTTTACTTGCAAATATCTTTATATACTTTCTCTATAATATAATTAATTTTCTATGTGTTTCGCTTATGTACATTGCAAAATGTATGTAGCGAAGCTGGGGGTTACGAGCCAAATTATATATTTTCTTATGTACCATTCATGTAAATTCATTTCTTATATAACATTTGAAAATTTCTCTTTCGATAATATAGATAATAAGTATGTAATGAAGAGATGCGATCGTCCTAGTGGACGAAATCGTAGCAATTTGTGGGCTATGTCCGTGATTTAACAATTCGTATAATTGTTGGCCCGGAATTTTAAATGTATTGTGTGGTGAGGGTGTATAATTGTAAGGTTCAGAATTCTTATCTTTATTGTGTAATTATGTGTATTGATATTAATTGAAAATGTAATAATTTGGTGTGTGTATGTATATGAAAACAATTTTAAAAAAATGAAACAGGAATCGTAAGATAAATAATTTAAATGTCCGTATTTAAAAAAATAAATGTATTGGTGTATAGCGCAAACGTTTGTCGCGAGTATTGTTATAATGTGGAGTAAAAAACCGATGCCGTATAGAGAGAATTGTATGGTGAAAATATTCTGTTGTAAATGTCTCGTATTAAGCAGTAAACAAGACATCGAAAACCGACCTACATAACATAATGAAAATATAGTGTGTATCTATACGTCGCGTGTGCGAACGCCGTAAGAACAGATATAATATTAGAACGATAATATTATTATACCGCAGTATACATACCTACCTATACAACGTGTAGTATGTACCATCGAGAGCGCGTATACAGAACACAATTGGGTGCAGTCAGTTTTTTAAAATAGTGTAAACTATTCCGTTCGTAGGGAGAAGTCCGTTATTGAGAAATAAAACACAGCATAGTATGTATGTACCTATACGTCGCAAGCGGAAGAGAGACAGCGTACAGACCTACCGCAACAATGTAGGTAATAGAAAAATTCACGCACGAAACGGGAACTCCAGATTATTAGTAAAAATGTATAGTTGAAAATAATAATATTGGAATGAAACGAAATAATATGTACCCATAGTGTTATAGGTATAATAAACCAAAGTGTACAAAGAACTTTGCCGATAAACAGAATTTTTGTTGTAATGTTATTTTAATAGTAAATTCATTTTCAAACGATGAGAGTAAAAATCGATGTTAAATATTAAATTGAATTAAATTTTTTGAAACAGTAAAATGTTGCATTTGGAATAAATATCTTTATTGAACTCTTGGAGAAATAATATTAAATGAGCGTTGTTGTGTAAAATATGCGTAGTAGAATTTTGATAAGAATATAAATGTGCGTACGTAGTGATGTGACGAAATAATAATGATAAATAATATTAAATAAATATTTTTGTTTTAAGAAAATTAAAGTTAAAAATAAATCGAAATAAATAATGTTAAACCTTCACGACCGTTCACGAAATTTGATATATAAATACACTTAACCCTTAGTGAAACATGACCGAATTTGTTAACCCTTTGTAAATAGTAATTGAATTTTTTTTAATGTCAAGTTGTGAACTGTAACTGAATTTTTGAATTTAGTAAAGAAACAGTTAACCCTTTGATGACCATCGTTGAAAATTTTGACATTAACGTAAATAGTAGAATGATGTTTTGTAAAATTTTTTTTTGGAAATTAAAGGAGTAACCATGTAACGATGTAGAATTTTTGCTGTTGAATATTAACCCTTCGTGTTCGGAATTTGTTATCTTTTGTGAAGTAATTAGTTTTCTTGAAATGTTATAATGAGACTTTTGCGGCTTATTACCATCGTGAAATATTGAAGTAAACTATGCCTTGTTTATTTGAGAACTGAGTCCGTTTAGTGAATTGTCCCGTTAAGGTAAACTAACGAACGCTCTTTGATAAAAAATGAGTTATGTTTATGTAATATGTAAAGCCGTGGTAGGAGAGATGTGTTTAAATACTTTTTTTTGTGACTTTTGTGTAATCAATGTAGAGACGATGTTATCTGGAAGTGTGAAAGATAAATCGTAATGCTCTTTTTGATGAATGTAGACAATGTGATTGCTAATCGTTCTTGCCTATTATTTTGAAGTTTGAGTTTATATGACGTTTAATTCCGTGTAGGACACGTAGTAATCTCTTATGAATTGTAATTGGAAATGTTTGGATGTAGTATATCCTTGTTGAATTAAATAATTTTGTGACTTTGTGAAAAGTTTGTTTATGTTGCTTGAATACATTGGAAAATGTGATAGAACATTTTGACATTGAACGGAATGGCTTATGAAGGACACAGAATAAAACCTGTAGTGGAATGTTGGCTGCAGATATTCAATGGGATAATTTTGATTAATTGTATGTTAGTGAATAAAGATGATGTATGAATCTGTTTATGAAAGGTGAGCCCTGTATGAAGAAGTAAATGTTGAATTTGAATAATGATGTATATTAGAATTTATTGAACTTGTAACTTGTATATTGTGTAGCAAAGATCGAAAGTTGTTCAATGTATTTGTCATGTATTAAGCCTGTGTGAGGGTAGCTCCCTCTGAGATTATCTCTATGTGAGAAATCTGTCTCTGTGTGAGAATTGTGCTTATGTAATATGCGTAGAAGGATTTGACGCCAATAATGAATATCGGTTACTGTAAATGTGATTGCAGTCGTCGTGATTTACCATTATGTCATGTCTGCGTGTAAATTGTTTTTCTAATATGTATATGTCCTTATTATGTATGATTTCTTTCTGTGCTTTGCCAATATCTTTGTATGGTACATGGTACATGAAATCACTTGTATATGAGTGCTATTAAGCTTAATGGGTAAAATGAAGCGTAAATGTGGTATCTCTAATTCCATCTATACAAAATTGTTTATAATTATTTAGATCCCTTTATGTTACTTTTCCCTTGCCGGATACATGTAACTGGAATCGAAAATGATGTAAACCAACTTCTTAAGTATGTAACTTTTGTTTTATATGTTTGTCATGTTTAAAATATTAACTTGTCGTCGATCGTAGTAAATGAATCCATCAATGAAACGTACGTATATTGATAAATTGAAGAGAATAATTTTATCACCAGTGTAGAACGAACCGTATATTGAAACGTAATACAGATCCTGAGTTTCTTATAAAATTGTATTGTAAAATGTTTAAAGTTGTTGATTTCATGACCTGTGTTTTTCATATACATGCACATATGCACCTGTCTATATATATACACACCTCTATGTACTATTATATTGTTATGATTGTAGCTCTCAAACTTTTGTTAGGAGCCCCGTACTAAAACAACCAATGTGAATTTTGTGTTATTATTAAGAAGTGTAAGTCAAAATATGAAAACAGTTCGCATCAATTTTGACTATGGGCAATTTACCGCGAGTGTTTAATAATAATTGAACGGGCTATAGGATGTAAGAAACATTGTAATAGTATATAAGCTACCATTTTTTGAATTGTTTGTCTGTAATTGGGTACCTATTGACATAGTCTTAGTTTTTTTAACAAACTTTGTTTGAAATTGAACTAAATATATTTCGACTTACTATTTTAAGTGGTATATGGATGTATAACTCGGAGTATATTTGTTGGTAAATAAATGGTACTTACTTCAGAGAGTACGTTATTTATTAAATAATTTTATTAGGAAGGTACATTGAATATTTTAACACGTGATAGTGTTTAGATGATAGGAAGTAGATATTAGTACATCGGGTGAAGAAAAGTACCAAATTGAATTTTTAAACAAAGAAAGTTTGTTGAACTATTAATTGCTTTTAGGTAAGAGGTTAAATTTTGTTTATGTTGATATGTTATGTAGGTATAAATACTTCAAATAAAAATAATTTCAAAAGGGAATGATGGGGACACGTATGTATGATGAGATAGAAAATAGGAGACCTGAAATTAGGAGTGAGAGAGTGAATAATTTTGTAAGAAGGACAAAGGAATTAAGTCTATAAGATGGATGTGACAACGGAATTCTGGGCAGTTTTTACTTGTGATCAAAGGAGAGTGGACTAATTGATAAATTCAGTGTTTGATTTGTTTTTTTTTCTTTCCTCTCTCGAAGTAATTAATATAATTTTGTGATTATCTCTATTTTGGGATAATAAGAAACTCACCCTAATATTTATTATAATTTTACGTTAAATTCAGTGTTTCGAAGCAGCAAATTGGCAGTTTATCATCTTCCCAAGCTAAGAAATTTTATATATTATTATTTATTTAAATTTTGTAATAGATATTTTTGGCGTTACTACATTGCTTTCTTCTTGGAGTGTCAAGGTTCTTGTTTGATAAGTCTCAGAATAGTGAACTTTCTGCAGACAAAAGATTGATAAATTTCATATTATAATGTTCTGATGGATATGTTTATGAGACTGATTCTGTTAATTATTTTATTTTCCCAAATTAATAAAATTTGAATAACTAATATTAATTACAAATTAAAATTATAGACATTACTTGATAATAAGAACAGGGACGGACTCAGAAACATTGAATAATTTTTATTTTATGATATGTTGAATATTAACACGAGCATGAATTTAAAATCATATTTATTTTATGTAAATATCTCTTATTATATCATAAACTAACTTCCCACCATTCACACCCACATGATCGTGAACTAAAGGCCCATGATCTCCCAGCGTGAAAAAATCAAGGTTGGTCGTCTGCCTTGCCTTAAGGGACACAAAAAAGCCAACCCCCGCAGATTTATACATAAATATTTATATTATTTGCATGTTATGTATTATATTCTCTTAATTTATCATATTGTATACTAATGAGGCTGACAATAGTGTATGAAAGGCTGTGTCAGATCGAAATTTGCGTGTGTAGGAGCAAATTTTCACTAACAAACCAATTTTTATTGTTAAAATTAACAAAAATAGTCAGTGATTGAATTTTGTCAAACTTTGGTTCAGTAAAATATTTCATCTCGATGCGCCCCTGGCGCTTTAGACATATACTAGATATGTATGAAACCATATGCCTTTTATAAATAAAACTGCATTCAAAACTAATCTGTAATATAATTACAGAAATAAACTTTCGATAACGTTGAATCATAAATTGATGAAATTTATGTCATTGACTATTTCTAACAAATAACATGGATTTCTGTGGTACATAAAAAAATTTGATATTTATTCTTGATTGTTATTGTGTGTTGTTTTCTTTGTGTATTTTCAGCAATAAGGTAAGGCTTTTATACTTGCTAACGCAGAGTATAAAAGGAAATAATTTATTAATTACTAACCTTTATGTACAACAGAAAATTAAATTTTGATTGTTATATAAATTATGCTTTTATGTTTCTGAATAGAAATTATTGTTTGTTTTCCACTGATAAAATTTTCTTTTATAAATCGTAAACACAACGTAGAAAGGGTCCTTTACGTAAATTTTCTTTCCTCTAGATGTATCATGTGCCAAAATCTTTGAAGAAACGAAAATTGTTGAATTTAGCGGCCGACACTTTTGACGGGTCTTACGTTAAACGTTCGGAAATATTTTTAATTATAGTGAGGTGTGAATGATATGGGTTAACTAGTAGGTATATATTATTATGTACGTATGACATCTTTACACACAACGAATATAATTATTCATAGATCTTATAAGTAGGTAGGTGATATGAAAGTAATTTTGTATTATTAAATTTTAATCGGAATATTATAAAGACGTAATTGCGAAAAGAAATTTATAAATTTGCGTAGATTGGATAAACTCGATTCTTTTTAGTTTAATTACTTCCAACTCAGAGGATAAATACGTATTTATTCTCTCGTCGAAATAAATAAATATATTTTATTTATTTCCTGTCAATGTGGTCTCAACGGTTTTTCTTTTTTCTTCCTCTTGTGGGGAGGGACCACGACAGAAAATGGTTGCCGTTTGTCCAGGATATAATGTCTGTCATTGCAGGCATTAGACATTGGGTTACTATGTAGCGAAGGAAAGTTTTCTGTCATAGGCTATGACAGAAAATGGCGTGTGACCAGAATTATCTTTGTCATTGCAAGGGTAAAATTCAGATTCGGTCATAGCAGAAATAGATTTGAGCTAGTATAGTTAGTTGGAAGAAATAGATAAATATCCAATCTTTAAATTAATTGTCTTACAGAGGAGGGGGAGGGAGAGATAGATTAATAGTCTTATGGAAGAGAGGGGGGGTTTCTACACGAGAAGCAGATTTTTTGTCTTGGGGGGGGGGGTGAAATTTTCCAGTATTTTGACTTTAAATTATGTTAGAACTCTCTGCCTATCCTTTAAGGAGGTGACTTGCATTTCAAAATTGATGACAGAAGACGACGAATATTATAGAACACATTATGAACACTAAAAATACGTTAAATTAATTGAATCGAGGGCAAACTAAATAAAAATTGTTAGCAATTTTTTTTATATCTATTAGAAATTATAAAAATATTATTAGTTTTACAAAAACGAACTCGTTAGATAAAATTTGTTGTTATATGACTAGTGAACTAGTAATAAAATTATGTATTGATCTTAAGTGGATAGTGGGTTTAAAATATGTACCTATTGACATGTTATGTATATAGAATGGTAAACATTTTTTTGTTAGTTATTTATTTCAGTTATGTGAGAGTTAAACGACCTACCTTGAAATAAATTTTGAAGGATGAATTTTATGGGGTTTTTGACTGTTGAATACTGTAATAATTTATGGGGTTGAGATGTGTGTCAGTAGTAATATTTTTTTTTAGTTAGATATGTATAGTTTTATATATTGGAATGTCATTCAATATGTCGGTTTTGCTCAGATCTTAACAAAATGAATATGAAATAATATTATTTCATAAATGACGAATCTGTAGGTATAATAATGCGGGTAGGTATGTGTTTTGATCTGATGGGTTAAGTAGATTTATCACATTAGATAAAAAACTGTTCGGTTTCGACATGTATGATCGGTGAACTGAGTACAGTCGGTAATATTATTTTAACAAAAACGCATTTGTTTGTTGTATCGTATTATTATTTGGACTGAGTCTAATAATAATATTGTTTTAATTTGTCGCTAGCTAGTGGGATGTAAGTACCTATATGATATTATACAATATTATTATAATTGTCGAGCGATGTTTACAGAAATACTAGGTACCTACTGATGTTTTTTCAATATAGGTAGAACGTTGGTGAAAGACAGTAGATACATAATTATGTTAATATCAATATGGTATTCATAAAATTTATGGGTACCTAAAATTTATATTTTAAACAGTAAGTAGATATAAATACTTACTCGTATATAATATTATAGTGCGTAGACTTTATAGTCAAAACATGTATGTGTGTATTTATAGAACAATTTGTTTTCATGAAATAATATTGCTTTTCAGCGCATATGTAATGTGTCTTTTGAAAGGGGAGAGTTGCCTACTATAACTGGGGTTTTTGTTGTGTGAATTTTTTTTTTCTCTATTTTCTTTGGGTGCTGTGTTTGAATGAGGTGTTAGGCATTGTGTGCTGGTGAGACGTGGATGTTTGAGGAATAGTATGGATGTAGTTAAAGCGAAAGGAGTGTCTCGGGAATGGATCAACATGGCGATCTGTTTCTCTTTGCCTGCCTCACCTGGGATGCGGCGTGAGTGAGGTATGGTACCATAAAAAATTAATCAGTTGGAAATTGGCTATTATGATTAATAGTTTCAGGGTTAATTCCAGTCATGAGGGGGTAGGGGTTATTTATTTTTTTTAACTGATTAATTAAGTTTTCAATTTTTTTATGATGAAATTGGGTGAATTTGTTGATTTTGGCGGTACTGTGATGTAAGAAATGAAACTAGATCGTGAGAGTTTTCATAGTAAAATTTACTATAGGATGTATGGAAGAGAAATATGAATGTGTACAATATGGAAATTTATTTTAAAATTTATGTTCACACATAAAGAAATCAGTATCGTGAAGAAAAAAAAAAATTTTAGGAAAAGAAATGTGGTAATAATTATGTACAATATAAAAACTGACTAATACTTATGTCAACAGATATACATAATTATAGAATAGGGTCGGTATTATTATATATGATATAGTAATATCAGTTTATATTGGGTACATACTATTAATATAACATACGACGGAGTTTGTATAAATGAAAACATGTGAGAGTAATAATTATAGTGAATTAACTGTACGTATGTCATGTGTTTGGATGTACCTAAGGTTGACACGTGGGACGGTAGATATATACCTATTATTTATAATTCGGTTATGTATATTGAATGTGTATTCCAACCACTTGAGAGTCAGTACAAAGACATTTTGTACCTTTGACAAAATGTTTTGGTAAGAAATTATAAATGGGTTTATTGACTAATATAATACTGTAAACATATGGTTGTTTACAAATTAATTATAGGATAGTGGGTAACACAAGTGTGCGTTTATTTATATAAGTATAGGATTGTGAATGATTTTAATCAATATAGAGAATTGGGAAGTTAGGGCCAGTGGCGTAGCATATTGATTGCGTTGTGAAATATTTTTCTTTGTTTGTTAAAAAAAATTTTCTATTAAGAAAATAATTTCCTCACCTTGTGCAAGTCCGGAAAATTAATTTTCTGAGGGGGCATGACATAGTCTTAGTTTTTTTAACAAACTTTGTTTGAAATTGAACTAAATATATTTCGACTTACTATTTTAAGTGGTATATGGATGTATAACTCGGAGTATATTTGTTGGTAAATAAATGGTACTTACTTCAGAGAGTACGTTATTTATTAAATAATTTTATTAGGAAGGTACATTGAATATTTTAACACGTGACAGTGTTTAGATGATAGGAAGTAGATATTAGTACATCGGGTGAAGAAAAGTACCAAATTGAATTTTTAAACAAAGAAAGTTTGTTGAACTATTAATTGCTTTTAGGTAAGAGGTTAAATTTTGTTTATGTTGATATGTTATGTAGGTATAAATACTTCAAATAAAAATAATTTCAAAAGGGAATGATGGGGACACGTATGTATGATGAGATAGAAAATAGGAGACCTGAAATTAGGAGTGAGAGAGTGAATAATTTTGTAAGAAGGACAAAGGAATTAAGTCTATAAGATGGATGTGACAACGGAATTCTGGGCAGTTTTTACTTGTGATCAAAGGAGAGTGGACTAATTGATAAATTCAGTGTTTGATTTGTTTTTTTTTCTTTCCTCTCTCGAAGTAATTAATATAATTTTGTGATTATCTCTATTTTGGGATAATAAGAAACTCACCCTAATATTTATTATAATTTTACGTTAAATTCAGTGTTTCGAAGCAGCAAATTGGCAGTTTATCATCTTCCCAAGCTAAGAAATTTTATATATTATTATTTATTTAAATTTTGTAATAGATATTTTTGGCGTTACTACATTGCTTTCTTCTTGGAGTGTCAAGGTTCTTGTTTGATAAGTCTCAGAATAGTGAACTTTCTGCAGACAAAAGATTGATAAATTTCATATTATAATGTTCTGATGGATATGTTTATGAGACTGATTCTGTTAATTATTTTATTTTCCCAAATTAATAAAATTTGAATAACTAATATTAATTACAAATTAAAATTATAGACATTACTTGATAATAAGAACAGGGACGGACTCAGAAACATTGAATAATTTTTATTTTATGATATGTTGAATATTAACACGAGCATGAATTTAAAATCATATTTATTTTATGTAAATATCTCTTATTATATCATAAACTAACTTCCCACCATTCACACCCACATGATCGTGAACTAAAGGCCCATGATCTCCCAGCGTGAAAAAATCAAGGTTGGTCGTCTGCCTTGCCTTAAGGGACACAAAAAAGCCAACCCCCGCAGATTTATACATAAATATTTATATTATTTGCATGTTATGTATTATATTCTCTTAATTTATCATATTGTATACTAATGAGGCTGACAATAGTGTATGAAAGGCTGTGTCAGATCGAAATTTGCGTGTGTAGGAGCAAATTTTCACTAACAAACCAATTTTTATTGTTAAAATTAACAAAAATAGTCAGTGATTGAATTTTGTCAAACTTTGGTTCAGTAAAATATTTCATCTCGATGCGCCCCTGGCGCTTTAGACATATACTAGATATGTATGAAACCATATGCCTTTTATAAATAAAACTGCATTCAAAACTAATCTGTAATATAATTACAGAAATAAACTTTCGATAACGTTGAATCATAAATTGATGAAATTTATGTCATTGACTATTTCTAACAAATAACATGGATTTCTGTGGTACATAAAAAAATTTGATATTTATTCTTGATTGTTATTGTGTGTTGTTTTCTTTGTGTATTTTCAGCAATAAGGTAAGGCTTTTATACTTGCTAACGCAGAGTATAAAAGGAAATAATTTATTAATTACTAACCTTTATGTACAACAGAAAATTAAATTTTGATTGTTATATAAATTATGCTTTTATGTTTCTGAATAGAAATTATTGTTTGTTTTCCACTGATAAAATTTTCTTTTATAAATCGTAAACACAACGTAGAAAGGGTCCTTTACGTAAATTTTCTTTCCTCTAGATGTATCATGTGCCAAAATCTTTGAAGAAACGAAAATTGTTGAATTTAGCGGCCGACACTTTTGACGGGTCTTACGTTAAACGTTCGGAAATATTTTTAATTATAGTGAGGTGTGAATGATATGGGTTAACTAGTAGGTATATATTATTATGTACGTATGACATCTTTACACACAACGAATATAATTATTCATAGATCTTATAAGTAGGTAGGTGATATGAAAGTAATTTTGTATTATTAAATTTTAATCGGAATATTATAAAGACGTAATTGCGAAAAGAAATTTATAAATTTGCGTAGATTGGATAAACTCGATTCTTTTTAGTTTAATTACTTCCAACTCAGAGGATAAATACGTATTTATTCTCTCGTCGAAATAAATAAATATATTTTATTTATTTCCTGTCAATGTGGTCTCAACGGTTTTTCTTTTTTCTTCCTCTTGTGGGGAGGGACCACGACACTATGTAGTTGCTTATGTATCCAATGGTTCTCAACTTTTATGTAACCAGTGGTACTCAACTTTTTTATGTGACCAGTGGTATTCAATCTTTTCATGTAACCAGTGGTTCTCAACAATTTTTGTAGTGGTTCTCAACTTTTTTTTGTATAATTGAGGAACTTGAAAATTTGTCGCTTCTCTTCAAATTTTCAAGAGGGGCCGAAAGGGAGAATGCTACGCATTAAATAATCGCTGCGGAAAAGTTCATACTGGCTAATGTTCCTACAGTCATTTGTTGTCTGTGAGTCTTCCGTAATAATAATAATAATTGTACGTTACAAGGAACACGTGACTGGCTGATGCTTCGATCTGCACACGGCACCACATCGTATGATTCTCATTCCCTTGAAGAATAACCGTTAAACGTGCCTGTTCCTCCTCGCGTCGCTTGCAAGCAAATTCAGTTACCCGCAAACCATGGCATAGGTTGGACGAAAGAAGGGTTTGTCCCTTCCCGCCTTAGTCGCGAACAGCGATGTGCGTAACTCCGACACAATAATAATACTAACGATAATTATTCAATAGTACTTAACTTCATAATGTGATAAACAAGTGTGTTGCCCTCTGTTGTACGTAAAACAATTCTTATTGTGTGTCGTTAATAATGTACTTTAAATATCTGTGTTAGTTTTACGTGCGCGACCAATCATACCGCCAATATCAAGGAACAATAATAACGATTAATAATTAATAGTAATTAATAAACAGAATAATGTTATAGACAAGCTTATATTCTATTTGAGATATATATAGACTACGATTCTAATGGTGATAATGATAATGTTTGGAAGTTTTGAGTATAATAATATATGTTGGTTTTGGGCGTGGTTTTTGCTGTTGCCGCCATTTTACATATCCGTGCGAAATTAGATAATCCATTGTTTCTGAACAAATATTCTATGTTAGGAATCATGAACAATCACATAAACTGTTCTTTCTACTTTCCCAGTATTGTGAATTTGATTGAAATTGCGAATGTGATCCTAAATCTTCAGCGTGTACAGCTTCGCCTCGGATAGTCAGTATATCGCGTAGCGGTGATTTACCGATATAACTCGCATTACAATGTGAACTGTGTAATCCTCTAGTAACTTCTCCGGTCCATACCCTTGTCAAAAGAGTGATTAAAAGACTAGCTGAGTATTTCTGAAAGGAATATTGAAATAGTGACGCCTTCTGCCTTTTACACTGAGGATATTGTAGGAACGTATAAGATATCCCATGTCTCTTGAGAAGTAGTGATCTCTTCCGCCTTGAGGACAGGATCCATCTGATTCTGGCAACACCTACGCACCACTGTACGTCTTTGGATTGACCAGCGACCGCCATAGATACATCAGAGTATGTTTCTTTCACGATCCTGCCTTCTACCGTCAATGTGTGCAAAATACGTCCTCAGTAACATGCTCGACTTTGTGTTATTCAACACCTGTTCGCCTGTCCATCCGTAAGTGACTATATTGCTATTGAATATTGTATGTATTTGTTCCGTAACAGAGTTCATGTCATCATTGAACTGACCTATATATTATTTTCCGTTGTATGATAACTATATATTAATTTCCTTTGTGTAATAATTTAAGATCTTGAGTTTGACTGAAGAATGAATGGTTCCATTTAAATAATTATAAATCACATGATAAACCAGGTATTGATTTATTTTGATAATTCCAAGGTTGGTTTATTTGATAATTACCAACGTATGTTATTATGTCTCCATACAAAATTACTTTGAAGTTACTGTCTTGTTATGTATAATATGTATACACAATAAACGTGAATCACTTACCATAAGTTATCTTTCTGTTGAAATCCATTTATTATACCTACAAGTACCTTCTGTGCTTCTATTCTGTTTAAAGTGCATTTCTTAGCCTCTTTGTAAGTGGAATTCAGATAACCTAGTTTATACTTGGAGTAGTTATGTCACAAAGGTTCAATTCCTTGATCAACCAATGGATGAAAGACCCTATTATTTTACTATGAAAGCAACAAAGAGTTAAAGGAATGGCTCCACTGATGGAAATAATATATCCACCTTCTTGGAAGGGTCTGATGTACTTATGATAATCTTTGTTCCACTTGATATAATTTTTTATTGTTTACTTGGAGATATATATCTATAATTCTACTCAAGGAAAGATATAAGTAGAATCTTTGCAATATAGAGTATGCTAACAGAAGAAACATTATTGCATAAATTACCTAAGTATTCTAAAATGATATGATGACCATAAGAAAATGATGAAACCAAAGGATAAAGAATTCTCTGAACTTTACGTAAGTATAATATGTATAATTGAAGTATGTACCTGTCACCCACACACAATGCATTCCTCTTGCACAAACCAAGTAGAATCATACCTAGACACGAACTTGAGCCAATATTAATCTGTTTTACTTGCAAATATCTTTATATACTTTCTCTATAATATAATTAATTTTCTATGTGTTTCGCTTATGTACATTGCAAAATGTATGTAGCGAAGCTGGGGGTTACGAGCCAAATTATATATTTTCTTATGTACCATTCATGTAAATTCATTTCTTATATAACATTTGAAAATTTCTCTTTCGATAATATAGATAATAAGTATGTAATGAAGAGATGCGATCGTCCTAGTGGACGAAATCGTAGCATCCACTACAGAAAAGTCTAGAGATAAAATTTTAAAAATGTCGTACTCTAGACGGATAAGTATTGATTGATCAATAACTAAGAAAATTTCCGTTGTGGTTCGGTTAGACATGTTCTATCTCTATGAATCACAAATCATAACATTTACATCTACCTAACCTATACCACATGGTAGATACTTGTGGAGAGGTTTATGAGAGTTCAATAAAAAATATATTCAAATTACAAAATACGTTACAGCTCGTACGAGATTTTCACATTTAATATAAATAAGCGTACATAAATATTATAATAGATACATGTAGAAAATACGAAGGTGTGTATTTTTGTGAAATAAATGAATATATATTTGAGAAGACGAGATGTATAGTCGGGTAAAAAATGATTGGGAAATCTTACATCAATATGATAGACGTGATATCAAAAGTATATTAAAAAATGGTAACAAGTGATGTCGTGTCAGTGTCATTCATAAATATAAAAAAGGTATTAATTTTCTGTTGCGTGTGTAAAATATTCCAGGGAGTAAAAATGTGTATAATATCAGAATAAACTTATAAGTATGCTAAGCTATATAATAAAAGTAAACTATATTATATGTATAAATAAAATGAGTTGTATTATAATACAGTGTCCATATGACCGATCTTCAATTACAGATGCGGTAATTCTTCGACCCCGACAAAACTGTCGGGGTAATGGTCTGTAATATAATAAAAAAATATACTCTTATCTCGTCCATACACGAAACTTCAATAAAAAGGATGGCTTTTGTATTAAGAAAACTTCGTGGCTAAGGTTCGAGAAAATCTGTGCGTGATTTCGAGAAATGACGGCGTATTTTTAGTATATTGTAGGTATGTTATAATAAAAGAAATAAAAGTTGATATTATAATATTATAAAAAAAAACGAAAACTCACCTAAAGATTTTCGGTTGCAATTTGTTTATTCACTGTGTCGGTGTTTAGGTAGTAGAATTCCATATCGAAACAATAAAACAGGTGTTTTATTCTACTAAATATTTTATTTTGTGAGAGAGACGTCTCTCTCACAAAATAAAATCTTTAGTAGAATAAAACACCTGTTTTATTGTTTCGATTTGCAATTTGTTTAATTAAATATTATGCACATATTTATTCATGTGTTGCTGCATGATGTTATCTGACAGTATTAAAAAAAATATAACTATAATTATTATGATATTCGCATGCTTATGTTTATGCAGCCTGTTGCCTACTCCACTCAGGGTTGCCAGATTATGTTGTCAAAATTACCTTACTACGGTGAAAAAAATAGCGTACAATTACCGTACACATTGCAGTACCTTTTCAAAATGTAACGGGTATTTCTACCCCCCCCCCCGTCGCCAAATTTTAGAAATGGAATTTAAATGATTATTCTTATTAATCACTTTACTTCAAGGTTTCTTTAATTTAATTTAGTATTTGAAAAATGAACGAAATGTAAAAAAAAACTTGGATTATTAGTTCCCATTTTAAGTTTTATTATCATATATATTTCATTAAGCGCCAAAACGTATTTTAATTTTAAAAAGTGAGACGTCACGTTGGCAGCTACTGTGAGCGCCATCCACCAATACGAATGAATAAAACGTATTTATTTTTTTATTCTCGAATTTTCGATAAATAAAGAATTGTTCTTCGTGAATGATAACCACCAATTACTGCTTTGTAGTCTGGGAGTAATAACAGTAATAAAAGCCACCATCCACCATCTCTCACTATCTCATTGTTAGAAAACCATTAAGTAATAATGATACCTTATATCTAGGTATGTTATTCTATTATTTTTATTATATAAAGTATTGAAACATCCTTAAACGGATAATGGATATATCGCACTTCATATCAGATAACGTAACACAAATAAAATATCCAAGCTTTTATGTTTTTTATTATTATTATTTACCTATGTATCTCTTTGTCTTGTCACGAGTCAAGTTTGGTAATAATGTGTCGTCAAAATGAGAAACAATACTATTTTATCGGAAACAAAGAAACAAAACACATAATATTTGTTTATTTATTCATTACTTTTCCCTGGGGTTTCTCTTACGTAAGTTTTCAAGTGTCCTGTAAAAGGCTGGTGATAGAAAAAATAAAGACATTTGCAACTTTCATTCAGTGATGAGCTTTGCCACCCATCCTAAATATCTTGATTTTTGTATTTTATTACTGTTTACTTTGTAGAACTCCATAATTTAACAGTTTGAAAAAGACATAACATGTCGAAACCTGCAGGGTTACTCTTGACAAAACTAAACACGATCTTAATCTAGTCTTGATCTTGATCATACGACGCACGTAGGGACTATGGTCAAAAACGCCGCGTTACCGCTAACGCGCGATCGGTTTGCGTGTATTTTTGGCCAATAGTCACTTCGTGCGTCGTATGATTAAGATCAAGACTAGATTAAGATCGTGTTTAGTTTTTTCAAGAGTAGCCCTACAGGTCACTAAATAAAAGTACCTATGTACATAGTAAAACTCTACAAAGTTTTTCGTTTTTATTTACATCAAATTTTGATTTTTGTTGGCATGGAGAGTACAGCCTACATGTTTTTTACATGCGGCTGGTCTTCTGGCTATCCCACTTGTGGGATATGCCGTGATGATATAAAAGAACTTTTTACATTGACTACAAACAGTTTCATAAAAAGAAAATACATGATACATATCTACAATCAATGTACATAGGGCGATTTTATCGCAAAGGCGAAATTTCCGCCAACTAACCTAATAATTTTGATGACATGTTAAAATTAATGTGTGTATATTATTATAACTTCATTTCATCACGGTATCTCCCACAAATGGAGCCGACTAATTGCATGTAATAAATACGTATTTCGTCCCTTCCATGACAATATGAATGAGACATTCAGGATGGGTGGCATACTTCATCGCTGAATTGTGTATATTGTGTGTCTTAAACGTGATGTTTAACGTATACCCGCCTTTCACAGGAAAATCTAAAACTTACAAAAAAAAGTACGGAGATAAAAAGTACGGATACTAAAAATATTCTTACTTGATAGCATTCTCAGAAAACAGTGTACACGACGCCAGAAGCGGGCTCGAAAATTGAGACACTTAAATTTAATTTCGCTTCAAATTACTAACACCTCCACAAAAAATATTTTTTAGAGTGAGTTTAAACAATGGTAGCGAGAACTGATACGTATTTTCTACATGGAATATAAAAATGTAATCTTCTCCGTTGAGTAATTTAAAAAAAAAAACTTCAATAAAAATAATGAATTTGAACGTCATAATAAAGAAAGAGAACCCGTCGTAAAAGATATTATGCCCTCGAGCAGCGGCAAAGTATTAAAAATATGAGGACATTAGTATAAAATACTTAACTACCTACCCTGCAGAAGATCTTTGGGACGCCGGTCACTCTAACTAAATTCCCATCACAAATCTTTTTTAATCGGTTAGATGCACTCTTTGAAAACGCACCTACTTCATCTTACTCTCAGTTCCACTTAAGAACAGCGTTAAAGAATAGGCAGTTTATTGTAAAGGACAAAATTGTAATTAATATTGTATTATCGACCTACGGTACTTGGTGGAAGTTCATGTTGTATTAATAAAAATCAAACTAGCGTAAAGGTCAATCTTAAAAAACAAGTGTCTTAGGAGGATTTTGGATGTGAAATGGTTATTTTTTTTGCAAGCATTTGAAAATAAAACAGTTTTTTATCACTTGTCATTCATATTTAAGGCCTCAAAACATTGTCAAAATTCAAAGATGATATTTAAACTTAACCTATATTTTATAAGAATATTATTCAACACTTCATCCACTGAGCAATAATATACGTTACCAAACCAGAATTAACTTATTTAGACACATAATATATACAAATGTTTTTATATTCACTTAATCTCCATGTTATGCTTCTTTGAAATATTGTGTTAAAATAGACAAAAAGTCTTGAAATTATACAACTTGAATCTATTTTATATTGTTCTATATCTATCAGTTCATCAGTAGTAAATATTACAGTGTTATACGAAATATATTTGGGCATTTGACCTGAAGGTTCAAAACTCAAAGATTATTTAGAATGCTTTTTCATAGTTCAAATCTTGGATAAAATAATAAACAAAATGATTGATGGTATAAGTACAAAGATCCTAACCTTAACGTCATATTTCTTAAAAGTGTAAATTTATTTTCTTTTAATATTAAAAGGATAATATGAAAAATGTACAAGAAAATATATTAAGAGGATATTCAACAATAAAAAAGAACATTGTTACACCCTCTTCATATTTTATCGTAAAATTTTCAAAAGTTTTTAACAAGTTTCAAAAATAAACACTAGTAGATATTGTAAAACGTTTGTTCTTTTATAATATTATATTACTTTATCCACGACATTGATGTGTGTGGAGATAGACAGCTATCGGAGAACAATCACTCTTTAAAATCGTCATCAGATTTCTTTTTAAAGAAAGTTCTGGGTGAGTAATGATCCCAAATACCTATACTTCTTTTTGACACCCTCATACGTGGAATATTTTATCAATGCTCTAGTAGTCTAGTCTTTAATACGGGGAAGCAATAATACTAGAATGTTTTCTTGAAACAGTTTACCAATATGCTGTCGAACATCCCTTGGGTTTTCTTTCTTTACCAATATCTGCTGCGCTTCTTTTCTTTCTATATTTTCTAGGATCTTCTTTATCCCTTGAAGATGTAAATCATTTCATGAATTTACTTCTGCAAAGCAAAACTTATTCTTTTCGACCTTCAACGCTTTTGACGGGATAACAAGGTAGAAGCCAGCCTCCATCGCCCAGAACGATTTTTCATGATTTTAGATAATAATAAATAATAATAACAAATACTTTATTCAATCAATATCAATGTACAAACGTTGAGACAATATATCACCAACTGGCTTCAATTAAGTTGCAGCAGCCTCACTAGGTTGCCCTGTATCGAGGCGTGCTGCGTAAAAAATATACAAAAAAACATACAAAAATTACAAGGATTAATGTATCTTACAAAAAAAAACATTGACATTCCTAAAGTTATGGTACCGTCTTTTTAGGATGTATTCATGGTGTAGGTACTTTGTTCGTTTTGATCGTTAAAAACCTTGTGAATGATATAACTGGGGTTTTTAACCAATATTATCATTCGACATTCTCAAAAAATTGCATGGTCAGGAACATTGTATTGTCAATCCTGTGTCACGGAGGTTTTTCTTTTAAAAATAGCAATAATTTATTTATTAAAAGTGTTTTACAAATCAAATCTCTGAAAGCTTGTAATCACTACATTAAGTAGAATTTCTATTGTGATTGTTCTTTTCAATTTCATCCATCACGTGTTTAGTGAGTGGGGTATGTTGAAAAGAATATTATTTGATGACACTTTGAAAACAGTTTTCGAGCAAACTTTTTAATGGCAAACCCTCCCAAATAGTTATATTGAGTTTGCGAATAAACCTTCAAGTAATTCGACACAAATTGGCCGCAATCGCCTGTAAGCTTCAAGAGCTTTCAATAAATCTTGTAATAAAATTACAAATAGAGCGACGAAGCTTTTTTATATGAGTCTAGAGTTCAATAACTCTATATGAAAGTGCGTTGTGAGATATTCTATTTCATTATTTCATTTGTCTTTTCAACAAGTTATGTCAACACAATTCAAGCATACTTGAAATTTTCAATTATCCATCTGAATGATAATATATTGAATATAATGTAGGTTTGTATTTCACATTACTAATTAATTAAATTTCATTATTATTTGTTTATACATTAAAAATAAAAACCGAAAAGTGTGTTGAAAATATATTGAAACGAAACAATTCTGTTAAAGATATTGATTGGTACAAATATATAAAAGTTTTATTGTAACGATGTATTTATTTCAGTCACTAGATTTCCAAGGTTAACTGCCCTATTCCATCAGATGGCATAATTAAAGATAGATTTTGGATTACTTTTTTGGACAACTGACATGTATGTCAATGTATCTATTGAAACTATGTAGCTTTGTGTAAGTAATCTTTATGAAATGTAAAAACAATAACTGGACCAAGAATGTCGTGTCAGGAAAACGAGTACATTTGTAATCATTACGCAGTATAGAGATAATTGGTTTAAGAGAACAGAGTTTGATATAAAAATACTTTCAATCCCAGATTCAATCAATTTCTTTAGTGTAAAACAAATTTATACCCAACAAAAATAAACCTTTATTAACGCAATAGACAAAAACAATACAACATAAATAACAATAATATACAGTTACATAAATGGTGGATTTGTTACATAAGCAACGTTTTCTACTACTGAATTATGGATTGAGTTATAAACCTATCTAAGAAACTTAAAGAAGACTTGTCTTTGAAGAAATATTAAAGAGATTCTTCTTCTTCTTTTCAGCTTACTCCCGTCCACTCCTGGACGAAGGCCTCCTCCATAGAAGAGAGATAGTGTTCAAATCCGATAAAAAGTTAATAAGGTTATGCAAGATTAGGAATGTGTGGCGCTGAAATCACATTCCACTAAGGAATCGGATGGTGTAAGGTTATAAATATTGCAAAAACTAAATAATTATAGACATTAGTGAAGAAAATTAAATTAAATTGTTTTCATTCAAATGTTTATAACGGTTCCAAGAAAACCCACACGTTGCCGTATAATTAAGTTTTACATTTTAAAAATATTAAATAATAATATATTATTGTTTCGGAGAGAAAATTAATTAACAACTATTGGGAACTTTATTTGTAATAGTATTTATGAAGCAAGGAAACTGATGCCGTATTGAGATACGATAATCAAAATATTATTATTTTATATTATATCTATAAGAAATAATTTATAACCTTTTTGATGAATACAAACAATCGAATAATTATGTGAATAGATATGTTACATCTACAGGATGTGTAAAATATTGGATGAGTTATCAATGAAAATATATATGCGAGTATGTAGGAGGAATGATGTTAGTATAATGTGGTTAGGTACCTAAGAATAAAACAATTTGTGTAGGTTTTTGATCTCAAAGAAATAAAATGTGTTGGAAATATGGAAAAAGAACTGTACGAACGTGATAAAGGTGAGAATTATATGCAATAATAAATGTATTGATTTTGCAAGGGAGTAGTGAAAGATATGGGAATTATTTACAATTTTTCCTAATTTTTAATGCAAATTCCACCTACAATCAGTTTTGGCACATGCATATTATAAACTGTTTAGTCATATTGTATGTTTTGATAATGCAATCATAAAGTGAGTTGTCAAAAATGTTTTTTTTTTTCGATTATTTTCAGTCAACTCTAACTTAAATAATTCCCCTGTTATCAATATGTTACAGTCGCGAAGATAAGTTTGTAGGCTGGTCGATAGCAAGATTTAGATATTGCAAAGTTTAATTAGCTAAAAATGCAATCTAATACAAATAAATCAATAACTGGAAAGTACAGTGATTTCTTTATTTGTTTATTTGTGGAACACCCGGTAAACAATCGGTCTACCACTCTTTTCCGTAAGTTTTCGAATATTCTGTAAAATCAAACTGTTGAATTAATGAATACATTTTAGGTCTTAAATTCACCGATGAGATTTGCCACCCATCCTGAATGTCTTAATTTTTTGTTGGTATGGAGATGATAGTTTGCACGTTTATCACATGCAGCTGGTCTGCTGGCTCGCCCATTTGTGGGATATTCCGTGATGATATAGTAGTAGTACAGTGATTTCAAAAATATAGTTATATATACAGGAGTTATTTAATTTTTTTTAAACACCCTGTTTATTGATTGAACAATAGAAGTTCATCCTACAGAGTTGATTTATGTGTTTAATTAATATTTATTATGTTTTATCGAAACCCGGTACATAATACACATAACTAAAACTATACAAACACAAATATATACCTAACCATGTTTATATACCTAGCTATTTTTTTGTTTCATCTTATATCCTGATGTACCTACCTATACAACACAGTTCAAGTAACAAACTTGTTGATCGTCAATCGATTCAAACCATGTAAAAAAAAATCAGTCATTTATAGCATCACGGTATTTCCATAAGTGGAGTTGCCAGCGGACCAACAACAAAACATTAAATTTTGGTAAAGATTATTGTTAATTTGATATATATAAAATACAGAGCTTCTATTTAGCATGCTAGCTATACAAACCAGCAATCTTTATTTGTGTGGTCAAAATATTAATAATGACAATTACTCCTGCCCATTTCAGATGTTTGATTCAGATCTTGATTGATAGTAGCATCCTTTCAGATAGCAAATATATCAATTTATGTAAAAAAACACAAACATTTTAAGTTTTACATACATACATACCATCACGCCGCTTCACTCGCGGGGTAGGCCGAAAGGATCGAGCGCCACTTCTTTTTATCCTTGCAGACATCTTTTGCGTCCGTCACTGTCATACGATTCCTCATGCATGTTCTTCTGTTTAATGTACTCAACACGTGGCCGTCCTGTAGGATTTGCTTTAGATGATCTTGCCACGTCTCCGAGAACCATTCCTCTCAGCCAAATATATCTTCTTAGTCAAGTTTTACTATTCAATATTTAACTATTTGTGATTCTTAACATAAATTAATATGGAGTTGTACAACATAAACGTCAATTCAATCAATAAATCAGCAAAAATATCCCTGACCTAATGCAGTAAGACGTTGCAGTATGTACTAAGAATTCTAAGTAGTCAGATGAAATACTAAGTGAACCTACAATGGAAATGATAAATGAATACTAGGGTCTATGAACTATATGGAGGTTTTTATTAATATCCACACCTCTCTATGTTCTCTGTATATTAGGTATGTAGTGTAGTGGTTAGAAGGTAGTAATATAGCGCAATAAAGAATCGTAAAGTTAATACTATCAAATTGTGTGAATTCTCACACGTGTTTATTGTTTTATGAAACGTAGTGTCTAATAATAAAACACCATTTCATCCATTGTCTATGTTCTGTTAATGCATGTATGTACATAGGATGTAGGTGGAAAATATATATATACACGAGAATATCAGGGTGTTATAAGTAGTGTACTAAAATTACATAATGTGAGTAGGTTTAGTGGAATATATAGCAACTGGTCAGAGGAAAAACAAAAACTAGATAAAGAAATTGACTGATCAAAAAATATCTTAGAGTAAAAATACGTAGGTATATCGAGATACGTTTATCCTTGTACAATACAAATTGAGTGTATACATGTTATAAGTTTTTACATCATTCAGAATTGCATAGATAAAAGTATAATAATAAAGATGTCAGAATGTGACTTTGAGATTGGATTTTAAGATATCTTATTTTTTTCATTTTTTTATTAAGAACTTATAAAAAATGTTTTGCCTGACTACGTAAGTACCAAAATCTTAAGTATATTTGTACTCAGGAAAACCAAACTGAGTTGTAACAGAAAGTTAAAAAGCATAAGCATCGGGTTATCTGTCATATGAAAACTAATCACCATAGTCTATAATTTGAATTAGCTAATTTTAGTAGTCCTATGCGAGGTTTATACGACACAAGTCAAAGATGAATAATTTATGAAACGTTGTCTAGAGATATTATATTCATAATTTTTTTACAAAAAAAGTTTACCTAAAAGATGATTTTTTCGGGACTTTTTATTTAAATTTTAAAAACGAGTAATTATGTATGAGAATCTACATATTAAGGACTTCATAATATTGAGTTAATAAACATGCAATTTATCACAATTGTGTAAGTTAAATATACATATTTTTTCATTTCAAATTATTCCCCATATAAAACATTATTTCAAACAAAAATTCCACATACTTTCATGTTGTTCTTTTAGATAGGATTAAAAGATAAATGCAGACTAATGGCTTCACATCGTGTGGGGCGTTGTAGGCCCTTTATTATGGAACAATCTAACACAAATTAACATGTATTCAGATCCTAATCTAATCTTTCCCATAGTGAGGATGTATATTTTGGAATTAATATTGATATTATGTTTCATAAAATCATCATCAAGACTTTCGATGACTTTTCAATGTGAACATATTGTATTCTTTTTATTGATATTATCTATCTAGTTACATATACTAAAAATTATATTTTTTCACAATTATCATGAAACATCTGGATCTTGACACATTATTACAAAAAAACATCATTTATAAGACTATAATTTACAACTACAATTCAGCGTTGAGGCCGGCCACCAGTCCTGAATGTCTTATTTATCTATTGACATGAAGAGGATGATCTGCATGTTTATTAAATGCAGTTGGTCCGTTGGCTACCACACTAGTGGGATATGCCGTGATGATAGTATCACAAAGTTTTTTTTTGCTAGGATAATAAAATACGAGGAAAGTATAGTATATCAGATACTTAAGGTATAATTAAAATATTATTAAATTGATCAAATTAAGTTTTGAACTACTATAGATGACTCGCACACATTGAATTGCTCAGAAAAATGGACATTAATATTTTTGCCTAGTCTGAGGATCGAACCCACGACCCCTCGCTTGCAAGGCGAGTGTGTTAACCACTAGTCCGACCTAATGAATTAGGTTACATACTAGTTAGGTATATTATATATACCGTGTGTACGTGGTGATACATCAATGTGAACTTAGTCATTATTATATTGATTTTTCATCACACAATTATATATTGATATATTTTCGTTTACTGCCCATATAAATGTTTCATCTCACTTTGCAAACTGCAAATTAATTTTACTAATAAAAATCGTTTAAGTCAATGAGTATCATTGTTTAAAACTAATACCTACATAAAGAATTTATTAGGTAATCATATTCTATCAATTAATGTAATTATCACAAGAGACATCTAGTGAGTTGTATACTAAAATTACAAATAAATAAAGAAATCTCTATACTAACCTGCACCATTTCTAAATATTTATTACCTGTATTGGATACTTGTTTTGTGAAGGATTACATCGATTTGTGATACAATGAATGTACAAATTAAGATGTTGGAAAATAAATGAGGTCCAATTTGAGTGATGTGGATTTGTTCGATTTGTTTGGATTTGGAATATTACGTCTTCTTTGTATTTCGAGAGGGGAAAAGAGATTGTAAAGAATGATGTAAGAAATTAGAAACGTAAGTATTCAATTAGGCAACATGATTTTTTTATTCTTTTACAATACTTGATTTATTTTTTCATTAGTTGATTAATTTTCTTTATATTATTATTAAAGGACATTGTAAATATTTATACTCCATGAAATTGAATCCATTAAAATCGTTTGTATGATTTGAGAATAGCAAACTATTGATTTTCTTGTTAGATTATCTTCTGAAACTCAATTCGTGTTTACTTAAATTCAACATGTGTCATTATGAAAGCAAAGTGATTTTTTTCGTCATGGACAAACAGAGAAATTTAAGTGCGAGATCTGGAATAAAAATAAGTAAGTTACATTTTTGAGTCACAAGTAAAACACTTCAATAACTATTGAATAATTCAACTTCAACATCAAATAAAATAAGTAAGGTTTGGAGCTGTTTTTTAAGAGTTTCTCAATTCAAATGTATGAAAAATTTACATAGTTGTACTAAATTAGTTTGTTTTTTTATTTATTCATCAATAAACGGCCTGAGTCTTTTAGACTGAATAATAAAACATAAATATAAAAAAAAACACAGCATACTTCAATAATAAAGGTTTTTAAATTCAAAACACTGATTCCCTTTTTACAAAAAAGTTCAAGTGCAAATATGTATTTGTATATTATAAATAAAATTAAATTCATTCAATGATACATTAATGTTGTGGAATTTTTAGGCTTTTACCAATACTGAGTCTCTCATTTCTTAATAGCTCAGGCAGTTTATTTTTTATGTTTACTTTTTTTAACACTTTCCTATACAAAAATGACAGAATAGCTGGCGGACTTGTCACTTATGTAATTTCTTCCAGACAACCACAATTTTTCTCAGACAGTTCTATTCCAAACCCCGGTTGTGAAAATTCCGTATAAAACTCCACGACCCATCCGGAAATCGAACCTAGATGATGCAAATCGACTACGATAGCCGGTTTCAATTATTAAAATTTGATAATGATAGATTTAAGTTATAAAAAAAGAAAGAGTATTAGATGGATTCTTAAATATAAAATAAAATAATAAACTTAGAAGGTAGGTAGGTGTGTATCACATAAACTAAGTGCTTAAAAATTAAAAAAATAATCGTTGAACCTTCGTTCAAATAATCACTCTACCCCAGTAATAAATAAATTGAATAAAGGTACATTAACCAGACCCAATAATCCTAAATCAAAACGCTGAGCGTCCTCGTCGCCCAGCCATGTATAAAATAAGTTTAAAAAAGATAACTTCAAATTAAATTATCAAAAACAAAGCTCGGCGGAGTACAACCATTAAAATGACTTAATCGAGACTTCGGGCTTTTACGATTGAATACAAGTTTAATAAATATTTGAATAAAGTGCATACCTGCTGAGTGGGGTGGTGTATGTGTATATACACACATATTCATATATTATGCTGTATGGTGTGATTTAGTGTCCATCGGATTAATTGTTTTATACGTAAAAGAAGTGTTGTCAAACTTGATTACAAACGTTCCTTTTAAATTGAGATTATTAAAGGTTTAAACATTTTGAACTCAAAAACGTGGAATTTAATCTTCAAAATATATTATTTTCGTTTTTACCTAGAATATAGACGACTGCGAGACTATACAGATTAGAAAAATATATTAATTTACTGCATTTTCCAAAAAGTGTTTTTTTAACCCTATCCACTCTTTCTTGAGACTAATAACTGAGGGTCACTACAAGCATTTACATTTTTTTGTAAAATAGTTGCAAAAAATTTAATTTATTTGATATAAAAAAGCAAAATCAATCAAATTTGGACGAACCTTAGATAAAGGTTCACTATGAGGATATGTATTCATCAGAAGATGGGTGTTATTTTTTTAATCCAATTGCCAATCTCATAGTATGCAAAATTTGATTTTACAAAAAATACACGAAGTTCACTCCGGATCATTTTCCGAATAGGTTTATAAAATATGGCAATAAAGGGTACGTACCTACCTACTTAGAATAAGATTATTTCCTCAATACATGCATCTCAATATTCTAATAGAAATAATTACATGTATCAGGTATAATGTAACACGATGTAAACGAATCATTTATACTCGTAATACCTGTGCCTGCTACTAAATTGCTTATAAACACATAACATCCCACAGACCCCACAATTACACCAAACAAACCTGATTTATAACGTCTCAATAATATTATGTACTCGTATGTAAAAATATATAGATAACACAGTGTTAATACATTTCAAGGGAATACAGCAAAAAGCGATATTGTCAATTGATAGCCTATGTTCAAAATAAAACGTGAAAATGCTGATAGCAGAGATTTTAAATGCTATAATACCCCATATTCTATATTAATTCGAACTAAAATAAGAACGTTCCAAAATTTTATAATTAAGTTCACTTGAACTAACGGAACTAACATTCGTATTCTATATGTTGTTAATTATTATGTAATGTCCTTAAATCGCCTCAACACAGGCATACGCCTAGTGAGGCTATCAAATATGTTAATTATGTTATGTTATGTTTATGTATGTAGAATGAAAATAAATAAAAATAAATAAATAAATGAATATGATATTATTTGCATTAAATTCTAATTGGGAACAATTTTAGAGTTTAAAGAATACCAATGTAGACTAACTTAAATTGGAACGTTCCTATTTAAGTTAGTGCACATTCAAAATAAAATGGTTGTAGAATTAAATAATGAAATTAAAAACAAAGGTTTATTCCTATAATATATTCCTTTATTTTATATAGGATACTAGCTGGCCCGGCGAACTTCGTACCGCCTAAGAATCAATGAACGATTTCATACATACATCTTCTTCCCCTTGTCCTAGTTCGGTCGGGGACCCATTGCCCCTAAGTATCTCCTCCAGAGATAACTGTCCACCGCTGCTTACATGACCTCTGGCCACTCCAAACCTAGCCTTTCAACACATGTTCGACACCTGCCCTATCTTCTGCCCTCTCCCACTGACTTTATGAATGATTAATATTATTAATCTCTTTACAAACTCCCGTAATTGTCAAAGTGTGTCATCGAAGGTATAGTGTAAAAAAATATAATTCATTTGGAACTTTCGCAGTTTAGCGGCCCCACCCGTTGTCGAGTACTTTTTTCCATGTAAAAGTAATATTTTCGAAACTTGAGGAAATTGTTGCCATATGGTGAATTATTTTTTTGTCACCAAATTTTTGAAAAATTCTTTTATAGGAAAAAAAATCGCAACTATGAAACTTGAGCGGCCCCACCCGTTGTCGAGTAATATGTACGGAATTTTAGGAAATTAATTTTCGAAGTGGATTTTTTTTGCCGATAAATTAAAATAATTCTACATATGGCAACAATTTCCTCATGTTTCAAAAATATTACCTTTTCTATGGAAAAAAGTACTCCACAACGGGTGGGGCCGCTAAACTGCGAAAGTTACATTCATTTTTTTTACATAGACAATTCACACACATCGAGCTAGTCCCAAACTTAGATGAATCTTGATTATGGGTACTAACGCGACGATACACACATATACAATGCACTATATACAAATACATATATATGTAACACCCAGACCCAGCACAATTTGAAAAAGGTCATTCTTCCCTTTGCCCTGTCCGGGAATCGAACCCGGGACCTCGTGACTCAAAGGAAAGAGCTCCGCGCCACACCGGCCGACATGAACAATTTATGTTGAACAATTATACTTAACTCAGATTTGTTTATAAATTATCTGCAGTACGTAATATAATTATGTATGTAGGTACTAATTTTTTTTTCAGGTAGATTTTACCTATTCATTTAAAATTTATAAAAATTCTTTCCATGATTTTTTAAAAATTGAAATATCAGAACTACAGATGTTAAATTGTATGGATAACGATTCTAATTTGAGAATGTATAGAAAAATTATCATATAAATAGGCCAATCTATAAAAAAAACTTCATTGTTGATTTTGTATAATTCTCCATATTGCATTTTTTATTGAAATTAAAAATGTACGGCGTAAATAATTTTCTTCGTAATTTTTCTTCTCTGTCTGCAAATTTCACTACACAATCTTGCATCAGAACTACCTACATGAACACATTCTTATTTTCATCTTTAATAGCACAATTTTTGGTTCAATAATAATTTTCCATCTGCAAAAATAAAATACAATTTCAAATATAATCTGTGCACGTCCACATTTATGTGACAGAAGTTCTATCGATACATAAATATTAGTCGAATAATTCGGTTGTTACATGGCAATAGGTTGTATCTCGCATTTTTTGCGTTTTCAAGTTTGTTCCATAAAATGCTCAAAATAGTGTAATATTTGATGTGGCAAAAGGATATGTCTCTTTATAGTCGGAATAAAGAGAGAAAAGACGTCACTTATTGACATGTAGAAAGATTGTTTTCATCAACATGGCAAAAAAACTCAAATATTTTTAAACTGCAAGAAATTATTTAGTGAATGTTACATACATCTTGTAGAAGAAATTATTAAGAGAATGTTACATCTATCTTGTAGAAATAATAATTACCTTCATTTTGATATAATGCTCGAAATTTGGCTGAAATATCTCTTTTGCAAACTTTGTTTTTGCTCTCCTGTAAAATTATGTTTTAGTGAGATACAACCTATTGCCATGTAACTACCGAATTATAGTAAACAAATATTAGTACACATTTCGTTCATATTAGTTATAGTAATTTGGTTCTTAATATAGCAGATCCTACGGATTATTTTAGCACAATGCAACAGGCGACGTGGGGGCGCTAATAGCGCCATAACTCTCCATATTGTTTTTATTTTTGAAATTAAAAATGTATGGCGTAAATAATTTTCTTCATATTGTTTCTTCCCGTGAATTTGTAAGATGTTTTAATAGCCTATAGTTTAATCCGGGCGGAGAAGAATCCAACAAATCAGAGATCATTCAAATCGGTACAGCCATTCTTGAGTTATAAGTGTTGTAACACACACGACTTCCTTTTATATATTAGATTTTCAATCTTTCTTGATTGACGAAAGACGTCTCTCAATAAAAATTAATGTAGCAGTAAAAAAAAATTGATATCAATATATTATATACTATTTATCTATATACATGTATATATATGTATATAGATAAATAGTATGTTATTCGATAACGAAAATTACAAGAAGATATTTTAAGTACATAAACCAGTCTCCGTATTTAGAGGAAATGATCTTGGTTGGGTCATATCTTGAGAATGTTCAATGACAGTTGGCTAATAATATTTCTTCATTTAAATTTCTTCACCTACAATATCTTATCTTATTATTTAATATCTAATCTTTGACGATTATCGCTTCCACAATAACAAAATCAAAACATTAAGAATGTCACGATAAGAGCGAATCAATCAGAGCAGATTTATTCTGTTTGAAGGAGTTCCTACCCGGTTATTCTGAGTGGACTGTTAAAGAGCCAAAGTAGAAATATAATAATTATAAAATAAAGCTATTTATGGAAGAAATTACATAACTGTTGATTTCTTGAAAATCGTTTGGAATATTTGATTGAGAAGATTATTCACACGTCATCCAAAAATTAAAAAATGTAACAAGGCTATTTTTGCAGCGAATCTATCGTTTATTATGAATCGTAATATTGGCGATAAGCCCGCGATACAACAACGGATGATTGATTATAAAAATATTCAATAATATTTAAAATTCAGTTTTATTGCGGCTTCCTTTTTGAACTAATGATTATTTATGATTATTGTGATATTTCGTGTTCATTATTAACATCGATGTTCTCCTAATATGGATCAACACAACTCAGGCTGTGAGGTAATACTGGTAAAAATAATAATTATATGCCAAACAAGGTTTGATAATGAAGATATTTTCTCCAAAAAATGTAATAAATTAATACTGTTAAGAGGAAAGATATTTCATAAAACATGTTGTATATACCATGACCAAATTCTTTATAAATGATTCGACACTTAATGCTCTATTTTACTAATAGATTGACTTCATAAATCTTTCAAAAGACGGACACAAATACCCATGTGATATAAATACAGATGATTTAGTAGAAATGACTAGACTACGTTATTTTGTTGAGATTATCAATACCTAGTAAATTATAACATACGTTATACTATATCAGTAACATTTTAGCTACATTTTAGTTAATCTAAAGTTTGTTGATGTTATTCGTTGAATATAGGGAAATCAAAGTCACCTAGTCGAAAGATAAGTTGCCTTTGAATAAAACACATAAAACACAATGTGGAGAAAAAATGTTCTAGAGTGGTTGTCGAGAATAGAATCAGGAGAAATTTTGGAAGACAGAAGAAGCCTGGCTTGACAATCTGATGATTTAAAGAAAAGCACAGAAAGTTAACATAGCTAGCCCAAGATAAACAAGACTGGTTCAAAAAGGGGAAGCTTTTGCCTAAACATGAATTTACAGTGGCTGAAGAACGAGATATTACGATATTGCAGAAAATCACACTGACCGTAACAATATTTTTTGGCATAGAAAATGAAATGGACGGGAAAAATACAAAATAAAAACTGTCGTTATTTTACAGAAGAGGAAAGAGAATTTGAATTTAAAAATTCAATTGAGTTTTATATTCCTAGATATAAAATTAATCAAGTTAAAAATGTAATAAGTGCATACTTGGGTCATACTGTCGTATTATTAATACCTACCCGTGATGCTATGTGTACAATAATATTCATGACTTTGTCTAGAATGCGGCTGTTGAGCTGTTGTGAGCACCCCTGTGGTGAAGGGATGGGGTTCGGCACCCCTCGGTGGTCATTATGTCAAAATATTATGAAAAGGATCCCAGACTCCCGACAATCCACAATACCTTTTTTATGTCTTGTGTAATATTCTTTTTCCAGACCCTCATACCGACAATTACAGCCGTTTATTTTGATTAAGATATTTTTATATTTTTTTATTATTAAATCACCAAAAAAGAAAATGTTTTAGTTATTTCGTCTCTCTACACTTTTATGTAGAAAAGTTTGTAACCAGAATTATTTATTTACTTTATTATCAATAATAATTCATTCATACCATCACGGCATTTCTCATAAAATGGGTAGCCAGCTGACTAGTTGCACATAATATACATGCAAGTCGTCCTTTCCATGTCAACAAACATTAAGACATTCAAAATGAGTGGCATATCTTATCGTCGAAATAACAATAATCACTATACACATAAGAACAAGATATATCTAAGTAAACATACACAAATATTGTGTTATTTTAAAAGATGAATAAAGCGAAATGGAATCTTTCAAGCACTAAAATCCGAGACAATAGTAATCCGGGTAAAGAGTATCTGAAATATGTAGGTTTGCCTTTTATAATTGTGTAAAATATTGCTAAACTTTGAAATGTAACAGATTTGGATCTGTCGATATGTTAAATAAGATATAAATCAAACGATATTTACGGTATAAATCAAAAAACCCTTAGTCAAGCAAAATCACTTAATAGCATTAAATCGAGTTCCTAATATATATTTTGACCTTATGGAGAATCATTGAAAATACCTATATGCTAGATTGTGTGTGAGACATCTAGGATAATAGAATCTTACGTTATGGTTAAATTAAATGCCTACTATCCCAGGTATTCCAAAACGAAATGTTTGATACAAATTATATAATTTTCAGGTTTGACTGTGTTATTCCAATAAGCATCAGTTAAATCTGATTTTATAAGAGCATAAAAGAATTAGATTGCTAATCTTATTACTTCCAACAAAAGTTTTTGAACGTCTTGTGGAAAACGGAGTTCTTAAAACTGTACCAATAAATCTTTGATTTCTGCGATTGCAAAAGAAAATAAAGTTCATAAGTTGTAACTACTGAGCAAAGGACTTGCCGACGTCTTAGAACCAGCTCATTGACCAAGTGGATTACATTTTTAAAAACTCTTATGTATGTAACAATATTGTATTAATATAGTTACATACAGTTTTTGGGTAGATGGCGCTCTTGTAGCTGACTGAACCCTGACTTCTCCAATTTTTTAATTAAATTATAATAGTTTATGGATTAAGTTTTTATTTATTTTTATTTTCCGACCAAAATAAAGTGTTTTTTATTTGATAGTTTTGTTTTTTGTGTTTGTTTCTTGAAATTAAGTGATAAATTTTAATAAAGTTAAATCTGATACCTAAATTTGTGACAATAAAAATAGTTTACATGATTTGTATTTTAAAAGTAATAAAAATAAATTAAAGTGACAAATAATATTGTGAATGCGCTCTTGAAGTGATTTCATTACAAAAATAGCGCAATATAAGTGATCCAATAATAATAATAATACATATTATAGGCAGTTGTGGTTTGTTGTTGTTTGTTTGTGTGTATATTTGTTCCTTAAAATGACAGCATAATTGTTACACCATTGTAAATTGTTCATTCTTATCCAATTAATACAATTACCTTATTTACATTTTACTCATTGACACCTAAATTGACTACACTAAACATTTGTTTTTGTTTCGACATTTTTCAATAATTTGACTTTTCTCAGTTTCTATTGACACTGGATATTATTAATTCTACAACATCCATTTTTTAAAGACTGTGTGCTACTTGACGTCCGATTTATTTTTGTTTGAAATAATTTCATAAATACTCTTTTATTGAAAATTTGACAATATAACCTACTATCGAATTGACTTGTGATCCATTGACTTTTTTCCCATTCATAACTTATGCTGTGATAGTGATAGTTGTGTTGTTCTCTTTTTGTGTTTTTTTTTATTATTTTTTATTATGATTGTTGTGTCTTAATATTCTACACTTGTATATACATCATATGAACTATGTATGTAAATATATAACATGTAAAAGGCTAGCGTGCTATCCCGTGGAGCACCCGGTAAAGAATTGGTCTCCCACTCTTCTGCGTAAGTTTTCGAGTGCCCTGTAAAAGGCAGGTGTTCGAAAAAAAATAAGACATTTTACATCTTAAATTCAGCGATGCGGTTTGCCACCCATCCTGAATGTCTTGATTTTATATTGGCACGAAGAGGACAGTTTGCATGTTTCTTACATGCAGCTGATCTGCTGGCTACCCCACTTGTGGGATATGCCGTGATGGTATAGTATAGTAGTATGTAGTAAAAGGCTAGCGCCGTGAATTGTTAATAAATAAATAAATATAGAGAGAACGAAAGAAGTGTGTAGGTTTTAAATTTTGCTCTCTCTGTATGCCCTGCAAGGTACTAAAATGACTCCTGATATAGGATATTAGGATATGTAGATCATCCTTTCAATGTATTCCCTGTAAGGGATTTGGTACAAGGGGATAGACAGATAAATATACTGTTATAAAAAAACACGTTTTTGCAAAATATTCTCATTCAAATATCCGCCCTAGTTAATTAATGGGTAAAATAAATTATTATTTTATGCAAATGCGAGGTTTATCCTAGCAAATTTTATGATACACATCCATAGGTTGATGTTGTTACAAGTTATGCAATGAAAACAAGGTAATGTTGTATAATATTATCTACACTATGGGTCGGTTTACATAATCTGTGCTTCCAACAATTGAGAAAAAATGGGAAAATATTGAACGCATTTTTTTTCCAGGAATGAAAAATACACACATATGTAAGTATATTTTTCCTCATTCATTCCTGCCATCACGGAATTTCATGTATGTGGGATAGTAAACGGACCAATTATTTGTAATAAACATGCAAATCGTCTTCTCCCTTGTATATCTCATCGCTGAATTGAAGATGTAAAATGTCTTGATACATGAGTTTTACCAATAAATTGTCATCTGCTGGACCTGCAGCTGGTTACACTAATAATGAGAAAAAATGATAATAGTTGTTTAGATGAGTTTCTACTTGCACACTTTTACGTTAATAAAATGAGCATCAAAAATGATATAATAAGTTCCATTTTATGGCAAAAATTTGAATTTTACTCACTTCTTGAGATGAAAACTTTGATAGGGTACAAATTACGCAGATCATGCAGATTTACATTCTTCTCAAAAACGAAAATTGAAGGACCCTTAGTCGCAGTGACGATAGAATGAGTATGATAATAATAATACTATGTACCTACTATGAAATGGAAATTTGTGGAATATGTTCCTAGTTTCAAGGATGACTTTGAGTTTGTCAGTAGTAACCAGCCACTCAACAAATAACTTTTTAACAAGTTTCAAATTACCTACATTATATTTTCTCTTTATACCAATATCAGTCAAAAACAATTCAAAATAATAAGGGTATATTTTATATTGATGAGTTTTCATTTTCAAGGCTGTATTCTCCCTCTATTTTTTTTTTGGATTTTGAATATCTTCTCCACAACACACATTAGTAGGAATTTGATATATTTTTTTAGAAGAGTACCCGGTAAAGAATTGGTCTCCCACTCTTCTGCGTAAGTTTTCGAGTGTCCTGTAAAAGGCAGGTGTTCGAAAAAATTAAGACATTTTACTTCTTAAATTCAGCGATGAGGCTTGCCACCCATCCTGAATGTCTTGATTTTATATTGGCACGAAGAGGACAGTTTGCATGTTTCTTACATGCAGCTGATCTGCTGGCTACCCCACTTGTGGGATATGCCGTGATGGTATAGTAGTAGTAGTAGTATATTTTTTTATGTTTCAAATTATATATGTAAATAGTTTAATTAAAGGGAGAAATTCTTTGACTGTTGGTGTTCAAGTTTCAATACGTTATATTATTTTAGTAATTTTTTTGTATAAATAGGTTTGATTATCTTTGAAGCTGTTAGTATTTTAAAAATTATGAGTCTAGGACTTCCAAATGGAAGGTCTTTGCCCTTCACATTTTAGACACAAGTTATTGTTTAGTATTGCGAGGGTGTTTAGAGATATATTCAAGTTCATCAGGAAGATAGATTAAATAAAAGGTCGCAAGAGGATAACCATGTAAAATGTATTTTGTTTAATATTCTCCTTTTCTTTAGGCTCGTTTTGGCATTGTTTAAAACACAATACTCTAACAGAGTTGTGTTGTAATGTACTCTTTACTATTCACACTGTCCTGCGCTGTGTGAATGTGTGTTAACCCTGTGGTTATGCCTAGTGTAAAGAAGGACTGACCGTGAATCATCTACCCATACCATTAGACTAGGGTATTAGCCATGGAGACTATTCGCAGGCACGACACCTCACTTCTCAGAGAATATCAAACAGCAATATTTAAATTAATATCTTAAATTATTGCAATGGTGTAATAAATATTGTATTTTTTGACTAATAATATAACGAAAGCAAAGATTTTGCAAATACAGTTATATGCGGTTATCGATATTTTTTGTTTAACTATATACCTAAGTATAGTTTAATCATAAAAGAGAGTTATTTGCTATTTCAATATTGCGCGCATTTGAATGAAGAACATTTTTTGGAATAAAATTTGAAATCTAAAAAAATATGTGTAATTGTTGATTTCAATTACCCATATATTTAATAACCAATTCGGAATCCAAATCTCATAGAAAGAAGTCTTAATGGACACTGGAAAACTGTGTTGCGTTCACTGCCCAATAAATGTGAAAAAAATGTTAAATTATAATTATTAACTAAAGACATTGAATGTAATATGCAATGTTATTTTTTAGTTTGGGAATGTGTGTAAACAGTCAACTCCTTTATACTTACCACAATGCTGATATATTAAATATCACCCTCCTTTATTTTTAGCCCAACACCACTTTTTATATCCGAGAGGACATGCCTCCGTAATTTCTCATGAGAGGAACAATTTCTTTATAACTCTTTAGGGTCCAGCCGTTAGTCCCTTACTTATGACACAAGTAAAAAAACGGAACTCGACGTCACAAGTTATGCGATATAATATTTTAGGATAAAAGTACGAGAATTTTTATCTTATTATTCAAATAAGAAAACTTTATATTTTTGTACTTTATCGTTTTGATTTCGATTTAAACTTTGGCTCACGTCAACAGAGGATTAACTAGTTTTTCGTTCAAATGAGTTTTCGTTCGATTTTTTTTTATTAAGTCAACTTGTAATTTCCGGTTTAAATCCTGTTTCAAATGACAAAAGTACTTTTTTTAAATTGAAGTGTGATAATCTTTCTTATAAGTAACCTATTAATATATTTTTGAAAGAATCTGTAGTATAAATAAAATCATTTATAGTCAAGGTGGGGAAGGTCAGCAGCGGGTTACAAATGCGATATATTTTGATTGATAGTCTCAAATTGTACCACTAGGCTACTGTCCAACTTATTAGCTAATATAATACATTACTTAGAAACGAATGGGTGTCTTCGTGAAAATCAGAATAGGTTTCTTGTTAAAACAATATCGTGGTTCATTGATTAACTATTATCTTGCAAAAACGTACCCAATATAGATATTAGTTTTCTGTTTGCTGTGTCGGTATTAAGGTAGTAGAATTCCATAACGAAATTAAAAACAAAAGTTTTTTTGTACTACATGTTTTATTATCTAGAGAGATGTCCTCCGTCTTGTAAGGACATTGTTAATCATTCAAGAGTTGTCAATGTTCCTACAAAACGAAAGACGTCTTTCTTGATAATGAAACACAGCAGAAGAAAAAAATTGATTTTGATTTTGATAAAAAATGCTTTTTCTGAACATTCTTTAAGCCTCGTGTGCATTTCAAACCTAACATTAATAAAATTCAAATTTAAACACGCACGTTCTCTCTTTACTTCGTTCATCACGATCATAATAAATGTATGATTGTTTATACCGGGTGATTCATTAGAGATGCAAACGATGAAATAAGATTCATCTGTAACAAAGAGTGGAATTGTGGAAGAAGTATACAGCTACCGACAATAAAAATAATAATAACAATAATACGTGCCTTAATTACAGAAATATAGGAGTGAAATCTCTTGCGTGTGCGAATATTAAAATACCTTCGTATTCACGTCACGTACTCGAGATGAAAGTGTACGAGGAGGATAAAGGTAGAAGAAATGATGGAAAAATGTAGAGCAGTTGAGAAGTTAAACGATATTGTGACTGTGAGAAAACAATAATATTTCACTTGAAATGATCGATGTTTCGATGTTGACACATTGGCAGTTATTTTTGATGAATGCATTATATGCAGTAGTTTTACCTCGTGGAGTCCCGGAGAAAGAATAGGTCGCTCTCTCTTTTCTGTAAATTTTCTATTGTCCCATAAAAGGCAGGTATTCGTGAAAGCTCATGTACAAGACAATTACCATTTACAATTCAGGGATGAGATATGTGATCCATCCGGAATGTCTCATTTTTTGAAACGACAACCTGCATGGTTATTAGCTACTTTCAGTTGGTCCGCTGGCTACCCCACATGTAGGATGAGCCGTGATAATATAGTAGTATTATTTAAGTTACTCATTTTTGGCAAAATTAGATTTCAAAGTTTACAAAGAAGTGGTCTGTAATGTTCTGACACAGCATGATTATCTTCAACGTTGTTTTTTTTATTGAAAATAAAAATGTATGGCGTAAATAATTTTCTTCGTAATTTTTCTTCCCGTGAATTTGTAAGATATTTTAATAGCCTATCGGCTATTCGGGGCGGAGAAGAATCCAACAAATCAGAGATCATTCAAATCGGTGCAGCCATTCTTGAGTTATAAATGGGGTAACAAACACGACATTCTTTTATATATACATAGAAGATAATTAATTAAAAAAGTGGTCCATATCCGAGTCTGACGAAAAAAATCCTTTATAAAAATATTATATTTTCAAACTAAGTTAGAAGACAGGGTAGATACACAAATTAGCTGATGTAGGTTTTTCAAAAATGTACGATGTTATTGTGGGCGGTTATGATATTATTAAAAAAGTCAGTTCAATCCCTAGCCGGTGTTTAAAGAGCGTGTACGGATATTCATAAAGGTTTATTGTAGATCATACAAAGTATGGTAGGTATGGGGTAAATGTTCCGAAAAAGGATTACAGTGTTTGATAAATTTCCAGTTTATGAGCGGAACTATTTCCTGCATGATGGATGAACTATGATGAGGGTAAAAGGAAACTTTAGAAAATGCTTACATTTCATGTTTTATAATGATAATAGAATAGGATATGAACTTCTTCTTCATTTTGTGCCTTATTGAGACATCCAAAAGATGATAATCTCAGCAAATGTGTTTGAGAAAGTCTAAAAGTCATCAATGATTGTAAAAGGAATCACAAGCCAACGTAAAACCAACTGGTAAGCGTTGGAGAGCATTTTTCACATTTCGATCGAATTGTGTATAATGACTAAATGTTAAAAGTTTAAATGAAGATTTATGACAGAGTATGTATACAAGAGGATATCGAATTTTGTCTCTTTTAGTAAAAATCGTACAACTGAACGGTTTTGAGTTGAGCATTTAATGCTTTTGGTTCTAAGATTGTAAAATGTGTCTCACTATGCAATATTCAGAATGCAAATACCGACACAGACACTTCAGGCTGATAGCTTCTCTTCTATTCATATAATTCAACCTAATAATAATATATTCACAGCACGTAGTCAATGCAGAATGAGTGGCCACACTTGATTACATGCTCAGTTCGTACTATCTTTATTGATATAAATAATACCAATTCAGTTTTAATTATAGAAAATGTGAACTAAGTCGGTTGCTTGTCAATTTACTACAAACTTTTTTATATTAAATTTAACTAAATGTAGATTACAAGTGGTCATAAATTAAATAAAGCAATTCATACTTTTTTGAAATATTCCAGAAATTAGGTAAAATATCATTAATTTCGTAATTTGAAACAAGTGTTTCTTTCTACTATAGATTATTGATTCCGAGAGAGACGTCTTTCCACTTATCAGGTCATTATCAATCGATTGATAATGACCTGATAAGTTGAAAGACGTCTCTCTCGGAATCAATAATCTATAGTAGAAAGAAACACTTATTTAAAATTACATAATTATGGAATTCTACTACGTGTGCACCGACACGTAATATCATTAATATCATTAATTTCCATCAGCAAAACAACAAATTTCTAGCAGCGAAAATGAAATATTTCACTTCATTATTTTTAAATATATAATTTATTTATAAAATTTACTGTGGCTCATTTTAATTGTGGTTTCATTGCCAATCTTCTTGTATAAATTATGAAAAATAGCATAGAACAAATAAATAAATATCCCCAAGAATAAAGAATTTGGGTTAATTATTATCACATTAAGTATTTTTTATGTGCATTATGAAAATGTAGCACATTATTGAGTAGTATGCAAGTAAAACAGAAATAAAGAAAATAATATATAATGGTTCAAGATGAAGATACGTCTGAACAAAACATACGGAAAATCTTGACTTATCAAATGCATTCAAAGTTCCCGTGCACGTACTAAAGATTTACTAAGTTAAAAAGGAGAAAAGATTTTCATGAGAGTATCATGATCTTCTATAAGCAAAACTTGCGGAAATACTAAAAGAAGCACTATTTTCCACCCATTTACTTCTTTATTGGTGAAAGCATGATTTAGAAAGTAAGCTTATAAGCAAACACATATTTTATCAGGGGTGTGAAACATGATAACAAAAACATTGATGTAAATATGAGATCTAAGTTATCTATTCAAATCAATGACAGTATGTTATTTCCATGTAAATTTTGAGGTTGGTTCGGTTGCGGAAATAAATTTAGAGTATATATTTATGCATATTTATGTGTTGATACTATAATTATCTTTATTTTATGAAAAATCATTTATTATAAATAATGCCAATTCATTATAGCTTCCATTATTTATCGGTAATAACTATAAAAACATGATAATGAAAACAATTTGATATAACTATGTACCTATTTGGTTATCCTGTAAACAGTATATTTTATTTAAGCACATTTACGGCTTTCGCCTTTAACATGTTAACAACAGAAAAATAAAAGTAACAACAAGTAAATCCAAAATAATAAAAAGGGGAAAAAAATCCAGTATATGTAGTTTAACTGGCACAATAACTAACGCGATTCAGTCATTTAGCAAGTGTAAATTTTTCGTTACTTACATGCAACACGTTCAAAAGTTATTCAGGAAACTACGGTTCGTACCCCTGAATTAGCAGAAATATGATGTACTTACTTGTGTATCATCCTAGGATCAGCATCTGTAATGCTCTTTATTGAGTTGGTCTTTGAAATGGGAAATTCTTTCATCTTGAGACAAATGAGATGAACATCCTTAGATGAGTTCATTTGCCAAGCATTTTCTAAAGGATTTTATAAGAAGACGTTTTGACATTTAGATGGAATTCAATTGCATTAAATAAAACACGGGAGGTTGTTATAATTCAATTTTGCAATTTAACCGTACTAATAAAAAATGCATATTTAAACATCTTTTCACAGTTTAATATGAGAACATAGTTATGCATGACTGAATTTTGCTCACTTATTGTTTTTTTTCTCATTTTATTATTTTATTTTATTCGTCAACAGTTTACACAAAAAATATAACAAGTATATAAAATGAGCAACAAATAAACCAGTGAAGTATCCACTCTTACCCATTTATGATGAAGCCGTTATAAAAAGTACAAAAAGAAGGAAAATAATTAGTAAATAATACACTAATTAAGTAGATGAAAAATGAATCTAATATCGGTCACTAAAAGAACTAGAATGTTCCACAGATCAGAAAATGTGACATCCAAATAAACAAAACCGCTGTAGAGGAGCTGACAACAGACCCGAATCAAAAAAGCTTACATCGTTCAAGCCGACGGAATCGTCGACGACCATAAGGGCTCAGTTATACCCGCTTTAAATTCATTCACGCTCAACACAAAATTATCCTGATTCTGAAAGAATGAATATTGTAAACGGAACAAGTACGCCTTAAAAAAGAATGTTGGACATAATTCGTGGGGCATTGCGGAAATCTAAATAGATGAGTGCTACGCATGGACAATTAAATGGTACAACCTGAAGCAAACACAATTACGCAATATAAGCTGTTTCTTCAAGATTGATATAAATAAATATAATAAATGATCATTATTTTTCAAATGATACGAATAAAAAATAATCAATTCATATATTTTTTCCCATTTTTTTGTCGAATCAGTCGATATTTCATCATCAAGGCAATTCTATCAATTTCTGACGAGACGAAGGATAATATGATAGAATACGGTAATATATCATGTGAAAATATTTCATAAGAAATAAAAAAAAATGACGGGCATACAAAACATGGAAGACATTATGCAGATGTCGTGAGGAAAGAATAAAGAATAGGGGTTTAGGAAATGTAATTCGGAAGACAAATTTATTTGGAAGAGACTCTGAGCTTTATATTATACCATAGTATTATACATATACCACAGTGGCGTCCTTTCCATACATGCAAATAACACCGTATGCCTACAATGACGTGTTGAAAAAGTATGTCATAAATTTCAATATAAAAATTGTCTTATAACTTTATACCATTTCCTTCGGGTGGGGTAGCCAATAGACAAACTGCAAGTAATAAACATGCAAGCCGACTTCTTTGTGCTAATAAAATATAAAACATCCGCGATGGGTAACATACCTCATCGTTGAATAGAAGATGTTAAATGTTTACAAATGCTGTTTTACAGTTACCTGCCTTTTAAAGGACATTCGAAAACCAACAGAAAAGAGAGAGAGAAAGAGTTATTTTTTGAAAAGACTCAAAATCCTGATATCAAATTGCAAAAATTCGGCGATGATGAGGGTAATTCGGATATTTCCAAATTTTTATATCAATTTGTGAAACAATTATGACCAATATAAGAAATCTTGTCCCGCCGCTGCTGTACCTATGCTTTCAGGAATGGGTGGGAGTGGTATGGAGAATGAAGCGACGATATGGAAAAGTAAGGGTGGAAAACAGGAATACTCAAATTAAGCCAACTTGCGACACCCTCTTATAATTGCTTCCCTCCTTATCCATAAATTTCAGTGAGAAAGTGTTCTTCTTACATATATAATACGACTATTATAATGAGTCTCAACTTCTTGCTGAAGTGCAACGAAGATAATAATATATTATGTATATGTGTATTTATGTATGTAGTTTCCGTCACCAGAAATAATAATATGACCAAGGAAATGAGTTACAATATTATCATTCCTAGTATTAAACCCGGTTTATCTTAGGCAGTTAGCGACTAATTGACAAAAACGCTGTACAGCATGAGTAAGTTTACAGAAAAACTAGTTAACCAGGCAAACGTTTTTTTGCCATTTACATTATTATGTCGACCGGAGTTGAAAATGATTGAAATATCGCTATTAAAAAATAGGGGTTAATGGTTGAAGGGTGAAAATTTAGGGCTGTATGTATTTTTAATGCCTTACCATAAAAAATAAAGTTTTAAAATAGTTTTGTAATACCACCAAACTATATTGATATAAAGTATTATATTTATTTTGTAACATGTGCTATATGGACTGTATGTTTACTTGCTACAAAAATGTTTTCATTACTAAACGAAAAATGTCGAAAATTCATCTAACTTAAACCTGTTTAAAACTTACGAGACTATTGGATAAAAAAATTGACAATTTATCGTGGATCTCAGACTAATGATGACCCAAGGGCACATTAAAATATCGAAGGTTTGTGTACAATACTTTATTTGTCTGTCTGCTTATTAAGGTTTTCACGAAGAGGATAATATAATCACATACATATTTACATATGAACGGATCATAATATTCTTACGGGGATTGTCGAACGAGACTATGGGAATAATTATATTTCTAATGAAGTTTGTTTTGTCACAATTGGATCCGTTTCTTATCTCTCTCTCAATTATTTGAATGGCACTGCCGTGCATTATACTGATTTCAGTTTTCACTGAGTTAAAGCCAGAATTAATTTAATAATAAAGCTGAAACGAATATAGGTATAGCTTTTCTTCATTTTCATTAAACGAGACAAAAGATTTTCTAAAATTATCATTGAAACAGAATTGTATTCAATTTAATCGTACATAATTACTTCAGGTATTCTGATAATTTCAAAGGGATAAAAGGTCTAGTAAGGGAAGAAGAGTTATTATTGGTTATTTGATGTTTTAGACAAGATTATTAATATAATTCATTTTATGAAAATATTTTTCCATTATAAACAAGCAAATATTTTGGGAATTGCCATCATTTACGGATTATATTTTTGTACTGAAGAATTTCCTTAAGGGATTGTAATTAATTTAATTAAAAACAATTTATTTTAATTTAAAATACATACGAGTTTTTCAATAATAGTTGCTTATTTCGTATATATATATATATGAAGCGGTTAAGGATAAGATCCTTAGCGCTTGTTCAGAACGATGTCCTGCCTCCTTCGTCACTGACGAAGATACATTATTTTATCAGAAGGAAAAAGAGAGATAATTGTCTTACCAGGTAAAATGATCACTCGAGTAACGGCTTTATACATTTATTTAATTAGTTAAGTGGTAAATTACAATCGGTTCAATATAACAAGACTCGAAGAAAGAAGGAAGTTACTAAGATATGATTCGCGCTAGTAAAGTTCCGCACCTGTGGAGATCCCGAAAGAGAGTGATTCCACAAGGGCCTCCAGAGCGGAGGTCAGTCCCTGGTAACAATACTTTATGCATTGTCACCAGGACTGTTTTACTTGTGTTAACAATTAAGGTGGTATCACACCCACTACACATACATATATTTATTTTTTGTCTTGATCAATCATCTATATATTCCCGCTTTCACTCTTGTCGCTTTCACGTCCGCTTTCACAAATGATCCATTTGTATGTATATAAATTGTCCGAAAATCAGTGAATGGACGTTTCTTCTTTCGGAGACTTAATGTGGAAGCGGCTAAATATGAACTTCTTTAAATAACATAAGAAAAATCTGTGATTTGATTTTGGTTATAAAAAAAAAATGTAAAGCTCATGATAAATAAATATATATATATATATAGCTTCTTGCCTTCACGAGGAAGCCTCTGATAAGAGTCTGGATATTGTAAATAGAATAATTACTAAGCATGAAATGAATGTACAGAAAAGACAAAAACAAATGTACTCGTAGTCATAAATTACACAATCATCTGAATAAAAGACATACATATGTACATACTGACGATGTTTAACATCCGTAGTCTTTAATATAGCTAATTATCGTGGTGTCTGTTTATGGGCAAGTAATGGAGGTTTTGACCGGGGGAAGTACGCTTAGCTACGGAGAGAACATTATGTCCTCTATTATACTTAGTGCAGGATCCTTCCGTTACAATTATTGTTGGAGAGGAAATGACATCCCAGGGGTGTCGTTGACGAAATTTTGTAATTATTGAGGGCTGGTGTATGGGAAATAGTTAAAAAATACATTAATATAAAATAATGGCATTTCCTGGGTAGATAGAGGTTCAATTGCATAATATTGACATGCAATTTGTCATGTACAATAGTAAGACATTCACTTCTCATTACTAAATTTAAGAATGTAACATAAGGTCTCCTATTATTGTTATTTATGAGGTAAATGGCTTCGTATTTTTAACAAACAAAAATACAAGTTTCGCTCCCTAAACTCAGAATATTATTAAAATAAATTTGATAAAATATAAGTCAGTTTACGTAAAACTTATTTAATTAATGAATTATTACAACCAACAGACCACAGAACCCGCAACAGACACAATTAAGCGGTTTTCGCCCTTTTAATTGTCCCTATGGCAATCCTGGAATTTCAATGCGAAAAGGATTAAACTGGAAGGAGACTATTTGTCTTCTGAGTGAAGAAAAAAGACATTTCGTGATAATGACTTTGGGCGGCGAAGGGAAAACACTCGTTAGGAGTTAATTAGGTAACTTAGAATTCGTATTGTAATTAGAAAGTTTGCGGAGGTTTGGTGAATAACTCCGTACCAAATTTGTTCGAATTGGCGTATATCATAAAAAGGTAATACAACAATTTGGGAAGATTGCAAAAGGGAACTTATTATAATTAAAATTATTTATTTTGATTGGTTAAAGGGACGAATACATTAAATAACACGCACAAGTCAAATATTTTGTGATAAATGTAAATAACTTTATCTAATATTTAATTGAATTGCAGCAATTATCTTCATTTTTGTAATAATTCAAGAGTTAATGTGTTTACACTGTGGAAATCCATTTTCAATTTTATTAAATAAAATATAAAAACATATTATTGAACACTGTTTAAACTCCACTTAATTAGGTTAGATACCGAACGTTTTGGCCTATACTTGTAGGCATCTTCAGGGAAGTCTTTTTATTACATTCCTTTGAAGACTTACGGAAGTATGTCTCTTCCAGTCGGAATGATTTTGTGACAGTTGAATCATCCCTTTCCAAGACATAACTTATGCTTTGTTAATTTTACCATGAGAATGTCCTATTGTAAAAGAGGTTTAACCACTCACTATAGTTAGTCATGACTTAACCGAGAATATAACTTATTTTTGTTCAATGTATTTACTATCGAGACATTATACGTAGTACTCTATTGTAAAAGAGGTTTAACCACTCACTGCAGTTAGTCATGACTTAACCGAGAATATAACTTATTTTTGTTCAATGTATTTACTTTCGAGACATTATACGTAGTACTCTATTGTAAAAGAGGTTTAACCACTCACTGCAGTTAGTCATGATTTAACCGAGAATATAACTTATTTTTGTTCAATGTATTTACTATCGAGACATTATACGTAGTACTCTATTGTAAAAGAGGTTTAACCACTCACTGCAGTTAGTCATGACTTAACCGAGAATATAACTTATTTTTGTTCAATGTATTTACTATCGAGACATTATACGTAGTAGGTACTCTATTTTAGACTACATAAATATTGAACTTCATCCCTTGAGAGAATTAATGTGAAAATTCATAAATTCATACGTGTTGTATTTTACACAAAGTCGGCACAAAATATATCATAAATTATTACTGAAAAATAAACCTAAGACTTTTGTTTTATGGCCGACATATCATTTACAAGACTCACACACTATACATATAATATATAAACAGGTCTTGTTCTTTCACAAATCATTATAATGGATACTAAGAAAATATTCAAAAGGTAGGAAAAAGGATATAATATATAGTAAAATTTGCACATGAATATTATCTATTCTTGTGTACCTAATATCTTATCGGGTAAATAAACCGTTCGTTGGGAGTAAGTTAAATAAATTTGACCCAATCAAAATTTACTACTACTATAATAGTATATTATACTAGACCACCACAATTTGTAAGCGATTGGGTAAGTTAAAATTTGAGAATATTTTAGTACTGAAATTTTATGGCATTGATAGCTTAGAAAACTAACAGTGATCCGCCTGTAAGCGTTTAAACCACCGATTAAATTTTCTTTATTAATAAAAATATTTAAACCGTACCATAGACATCTGTACTTTATATAAAGGATTTTATATGGCAACTCGAAAAGTCGCTCTATTATGTTGGTAGCAGTGCTATATGACGCTAGTAAACAGACAAAAACAAAACAAGCGAGCGGCTGTCAAAATTTTCTTATTGGTTTTTTCATCTGAAATTGTACCCAATACCTACAGTGAAATATAAAAATTATGAGGAAGGTTTGTATAATTGAAAATCAAATGTAATAATGGAATGACATTTCATTCATTTTTCGAATAAATCATAATCTGACACACAATCAGTGATATAGGTATAACATAACACTGCACACAATATGACATTATTAACCATCAGTAAAATCTTATTTTCTGCTTTCCCTTTTACATTCCAATGATGAACAGGAATAATTTTCAATTCAGAATCAATCAATATAACTTTCATACAACATGGAAAAAAGTATCTCTGTCACGAAAGAATTAAATGCGTCTGTCAAAAGACAAATTACGAAACTGGTGTTCTGTCACACGAAAAAAGTGTCAATTATCACAAGAAAAACAACTGATTGAATTAAATTCACATTTGGATACCATTTAAGCGTGTTTTTAACCCAAATCAACTCCGATAAATTGTATAATAACTGCACAGCTTACATGTAAACCCGCAGAGCAAACATCTGACGTAAAATTCAACATGGCGGGCCGATATTCGCAGATAAAGCCGACTTAAACCATCACTTTTAACAACCACTTTTAAACCAGGTTTACGCTGATTAACGTTTATCAATACGTTTTTTGTCTGATCGGTGGTTCATCTCCTTCTAGAAATTTAATCTACGTTTATTAATAAGACTGTTAAGGTTTGGAATTAAAACAAATAATACATTTTTCGGTTCTCATGACATTTATAAAAGTACTATAAACATCGTCATCATCATCGCAGGATCGAGCACCGTTTACTCCTATCCTTGCATACACTTTTGCTTCCATCACTGTGATACAATTCCTAGTTCATTATCTCTTACTCAATTTTTTAGCACATGTCCAATACTGATTCTCAGATCTGGTTTATATCGTCTTGCCATTTTATCCTCGGACGGCCACGTTTCCGAGCACCATTCGTCTCAGCCAAATATATTTTCTTTGTCAATCTGTTCTCATTCATTCTTACTAACGTACACTTTGCAGTGGCGGATTCAGAAAAAAACTCAAGGGGGGAGCACAAAAATTATACACATACAAGATAATGCCATTTTATTTAAACTGATTATACCCATATATAAGTCATCGTTAATAGGCCCCACAAGGGGGGGGGGCTTCCCCATCTGTATCCGCCACTTACATTTTGCGATTATTTTTGGGTTTATATCAAATACGGATTGTTGGAAATTGTGGGTGGATTATGACCAACGTCAGATATTTAAAATGATTTAATTTTAAATATCGATTGGATTGAGAATGAATGCAAAAAAGACAAAAATCATGGTGTTTGAAAGAGGAAGTGAGAGAACAGTATGCCAGGTAATGATTGACAACGAAGTGTTAGAGCAAGTTGACGAATGTGTGTACTTAGGTAGTTTGTTCACGAGAGATGGGAAGTGTGAAAGCGATATTGAAAGGAGAAAAGTTGCTGGCAATAAGGTAAATGGTGCAATCCGACCAATAATTGCAAATAGAAACATATCCACCACAGCTAAAAGGTTGGTGCACTCTGCTATCTTAGTGCCAACACTTATGTATGCAAGTGAGACGTGGACATGGTCAAAGAAGGATGAAAGTGGAATAAATGCAGTTGAAATGAGATCGTTGAGAAGGATGTGTGGTAAAAGTCTGAGAGATCGTGTGCGTAACAGTGATATACGAAAGGAATGTGGAATGAAAGTTGGTGTAATAACAAGGATGAATGTAAATAAGTTAAGATGGTTTGGGCACGTGGAAAGAATGAATGAGGACAGAATGACTAAGAAGATATATTTGGCTGAGAGGAATGGTGCTCGGTGACGCGGACGTCCGAGGATTAAATGGCAAGATCATTTAAATCAAATCCTACAGGACGGTCACGTGTTGAGCACATTGAACAGGAGAGCATGCATGAGGAATTGTATGACAGTGACGGAAGCGAAAGATGTATGCAAGGATAGAAGGAAGTGGCGCTCGATCCTTTCTGCCTACCCCGCGAGGGAAGCGGCGTGATGGTATGGATGGATGGATGGATTTAATTAAATGAATTACTAAAACAAGGATAAAATGAGAAGTTATTTCTAGTCTTAATTTTCAAAGATATTTTTTTTATTATTTATTTTATTCTTCTTGCACATCATCTTGCACAGCACAGATAATCTCTTACATAACAAAAAATAATAATAACACGATAGCTGTTAAAATGATGGCTCAACATTTTGTAGGGCCACCCATTCTTCGCTCAGTGGTTATTCAAACTTATATTGAAAATGACATTTTTATCGTTAGCTTAAAAGATTTTCATTTATCATTCACAAAAAAATTTGTACAATGTCAAGAGTACCTACGGATAAAAATAAGTATTTTCAACGGTTTATCATCAGCCGTATGATGTATTACACTGATGTATAAGATACGTTAATCTCAAACATTTGGTATTCAGTAAAAAATAACTGAAAGGAAGTAAGCACCTAAGCTTCGAGTGAAAGCTCAAAGCCGAGAATCAATAGAGTTATGAGAAGTTGACAAATTAGTTCATAAATCTCTCAAAGCGAATGTTTTATATTATTATACAGAAAGAAATTTAAATTACAAATTAAGTTCGTTCACTTCAATTTGAGGGAAGTTTAACAGACACACTACCTATATGTTTGAATTCTTTGAAAAAATAAATAAATAGAGATGCATTTTATTATCTTCTTTTATAGATTTTAATTAAGGGAATAAATATGTATTTTTTTGTAAAAAACTGCTTTATCAATAAGTTTGCAATATTTCAGAAGTTAATTATATGAATTATTTGATAATCAGAGGACAACTTGCATAGGTATATATTATGTTCAGTTGGTCTGCTGGTTACCCTACGTGTGGGAAATGCCGTGATGGTATGCATGAATGAAAATATATAATTTTTAGACAAGTGTATAAAAAATGGGAAAAATAAAATCAAAGTTTGGATTCTTTATTAAATTCTATCCAAGGATGGGAGTAAATGGCGTTCAATGTTTTCTGCCTACCCCGAAAGGGAAAAAGCACGAGGATGATGCTTTTCAATTTTTTTTATTTTAAGTAGTAATTTTATTTGTTAAATAATTTGGATTCTTATTCCATTCATTGGTAATGTAATGTAACTTTAAATTAATATATCAAAACTTAACAAATAAATGTTAAAAGATTATCTACATAAATTCCTTACTAGTTTGTTAAAAACACTAAAAAGCGTGGGCTGTTCATTATTACAAACAAATATAATATATATGAATAAAAATCATACTTCACCAATCACTTAATTCCCAGAATCTCCATAAATAGCAGTTGACCAGGTTCTGATACGATCTTCACAACAAAATCTATTAAAATGTTTTCGTCATATGGCTAATAACGCACGAAGAGAAAATAATAGGAGGTACATTGTTTTACAAACTAGCTAGTTATCCGGGTGCACTCAAAAATAATATAATTCACAATAAATGTACACTACAGGTAATGTATAATAAAAACAAATATTATTGACAGTTTTTTTTAAAAATAAGATATATCTGTTTTTTTTTTATAAACTTAAATACAAACTTTTACAACTTTCACAGTAAGCTAAAAGCTTGTGTTGTGAAAGGGGAGATTGCGCAAACCTCCAGGCTACCGACGAACTCAAAATATTGTCATGATTTAATACTTTATATGTAATTGAGATTGTGTGATTATTAAGAAGATGTATTACCATATTTTTTTATCTCTACTTCGGCATTTAATCAAATAAAAATTACATCACTTAGACAAAAAAAGAAAAATATCTATAAATTTGGGTTACTTGTAAGAAAATCGCGTTTCTACGATAAACTCGCCCTCTGTATATTGATTGCATTTGATGTTGTCATGTATTTATGTGTACAATTGCTTGTAAACAATGTAAAATAAAGAACAAATTACAAAATCAAAAAACACATTCGAATTTTTGACAAAGCATATTAAATGATAACAGGTTGTGGAATATGCCGTGATAGTATAGTAGCAGTAGTTGTAATTTTATGAAAGTTTGTATACAGACCAATAGTTTCTTATTATTCGTCTAAAGCAATGGTGCACAAATTATAAGAATACATACATGCGTACATATTTATGAACGGACTAGATTACAAATTATATTCATATTGATTGGATGAGTCTAAACAATCTTGATGACTTACGTGGGCTCCAATAAATTTAATTACGTAGGCGTTTATCTTTACACATAATGGGAACAAAATAGAATAAAAATACAAGATTAGGTACATATGTTACAATGTATTTAATTAATTATACCTTTTGATAGAGACATGTGTGAAAAAGGCAATGAGACATGCAGCATTAACGATAAAATGTGTTGGTAGAAGATCTATGAACAATGTAATGAATATTGGAGTAAATTCACATGGGTGTACATTTGTTTGTATATATCCGATATAAGAAGGAACATTTTTTAGTTGGGAAATTCAAACAGCTTATAAATATGTACGAGTATAACGATTTCGAGGTTACGGGTAAACGGCGTTAGACAAGTTGTTCATATTTTCATCTATTTATAATATATTTATCAAGTAGATACAATAATAGGAAAACCATCGTACTCTACGAAAAATGGATAGTAAATTAATTTATTTTAGTTTTTTTTATTTATTTAAAAAAATGGGCAACATTCAACTAAAATTTTACTCAATATAATATAAGTAATAAAGATTTAACATAGTTAATGTTAAATCGCAAGATATGCATTACTTGCAGGGTAGAGAAGAGAGTATTAGGTGTTCCGACGCTTACGAATCGGATTAGGTTTGCTTATGCGCTTTATATAATGGCAACGTTCACCAATTCCACTTATCTCTCTTATGCTTCCCTGATATAAATCTTTTTTAGAGTGAGTAACTGCACTCATCGCTTTAAAGATACTTCGTTCAGCCAACACCACCTACTGGAATTCAAACTCAGAACCTCTGTGTTACAAATCAAGTGCTCTAACCATTAGACCACAGAAGTGTGTTTGTAGCCTGTGAAAGTAGTCTAGTTGTTGTACGTATATAAACATATTGTTTGAATTAGGTAAGCAAATATGCAATATTTACTAAAAAAAACTTTGTCGATAGTCAGTTACAAATTTTATACACTGAGCGCAGCCGGGTTTGAAGTTAGTGTAATGTAATAAAATGAAACAAATAATAATAATCCACATAATGTTCAATGAATGATTAATGATCTACAATAGAGACAAGACAATGGATTAGGATAAATTAAAAATATTCTTCTTTCTTACATATGTACATACATACATACAAACTATAATATGTATATAGGTTTTGATTAAACATCAGTAGATACAATTACCCAGTAATTATTTCATGTGTATTATTATGTATATATTGTACAGTTATTAATGAACAAATTGTTTTTATCATGAGTGGGAATTTCGGAGAATTGTTGTACGTGTAAAAATATTCTTAAGAATATCTTACATCCTGAATGATACTGTGTTAACAATACAACAATCATAGTCTCTCCCTCATTTCCGTATGTTCTATGTCCGTTTTCTTGATATTCGAAAACATCAATATAACACATTTAATATTTTCAATTTAGACACTTATTTTGAAGTATTTTATTAATGGTAGGCACGCAGAGAAAGAAATTTCTGTTTGTCACATTTTCTGTCTAAATGCCTTGTGTACTTTAATCGATCTAAACTCACTTTATACTTAAACATACTTATCAAACATTGTAGTAGGTTTACTGGAAGACATTGGTTACTCCGCTTGTAAAATACGCAGTGATGGTACAAATACAGTACGAGATATTTTATTCAAAAATATAATTTCAACTATCACAAAATTACAAAAAATGCTGAAAATTCCACGCTGGAAATAATATTTTATTTTAAACATTAAAGCTTATTGAAAAATGTTTATTTATAATTCAGAAACAGAAGTACCGCCTCAGCCATCAATGCCGATTGGGATTTACGCTGGATATACGGGGATGTTATTTTCCATTAATGTTATCTAGTGATATCTGCTAAAGCTGTGGGGTTTAAGGGTAAATTTTTTCCGATATATTTTATTTCTCTACTAGGATTTTCACCCATTGTCGATAGAATTAATAAACACACTCTCGCTTCAGTCAGAGAAAAAATTATTTTGAAATAAAATTATGCTTTTTGGTAACTCAATAAAATGTAACAATTTTTTGTCGTTTTAACATATATACGATACTCTACTTATTTAACTATACATAAATATTATGTTTCAAATTAAATTAATGTTTTTTAAATTCTTTTTTCTTCATCTACCTTTGAAGGTTTTCAGAATCAACCTAAAAACTTATTTTATTTTCATAGTCACTCAATCTTGAACATTTCACTAGAGAAAATGGAAATTAATGATCACCTTCACACAAAACAATCTCTTCCTACAACAAATTTAGAGCTGCGATATTAACTTATTTATCAAATAAATAGCTAATGCTATATATTATCGTCATCAAAATGAAACAGTTTCTTGTGGACAGTTGGGAACCTTATGACTCCTACATTTTAAACCTACAATCAATGGCTTTTTTCAAACGATTTTGTTAGGACTATTAATAAGACGCACTCAGCAGAGATCTGTTACCACCGTCATACAAAATAGATGATGGTCCTGGCTGGGTCGTGTTCTGAGAATGCCCAATGATTGTTGGCCAAAAAAAACTTTGTACTTTCGTCCCCAAGTGTTCCGTCGACCCGGGCGTCCCTCTTTCACAATTCACCGTTCCTATGACAAACGAAATAAGAGCGCAGGGAATGTCGTGGGAAGAAGTGACGCAATTGGCACAGAGTCGGTCTGAATAGAGGATGCTGGTTTCTGCACTGTGCTTCCGAGAGGAGCGTTGAGGGCGATGATGATGATGACTAGTTAGTACATAAAATTAAATAAGTTATGAAATGTCTAGAATAACTTTATTTACCTAAATCATTCGCAAATGAGTGTATGGACTTAAGAAGAATAGAATAGATTTTATTTTTCTTACTTATTTCATCGTGCGAATGTGGATAAAAAAGTTTACAGTATTTAAGTACACTGTCTATAAATTAAACATAATGTTGGTTGTAAATTTATTTTAATTATTAATATTTACTTACACTTTTTTTTTCAATTTAGAAATGACTTTATTTGTTTTCTTATAAAGCAAATAGTACAATGCATATATACTTGTAATCTTTATGTAAAGACGACAACTTTGGATATTAAAATAATTTCATTATATTCGGTTACAACATTCACCATAAGATATAACTATTTGAGAATTCTAAATTACACATATATAACATATGTTTATCTACATGTCAAGATGATTTCACTGATAAGTATCAAAATGTCTGAGTTTAGTTGACATGAAGATAATATATGATTTCAAACGAATAATATAATAAATTACATTATGTTTACAATAAGACTAATGATGAAAATACGAGCAAAAGACAGGAGATACATATGTACTTGGATTATATCTACAATTGTACACCTATTATCCTACTTGATATGATCTCCTGATACATTGATATACAAAATATGATTTTTATTTATATTGAACAACGAATTATTTTTATAAATTATGAATTTGGGTTATTTATAAACTCATAATACACCCCAAACACATTTATATGGTGAGCATTATGCTTGAATCGTGAAAGTAAAGTAGGACAGAAGTGGAAGGATTCGTAAGCAGAAACATCTCACGATCTCAGTCGCAGATAATAATTATCAGGCTACTGAGCACAATCTCTGGAATAAAATGAATTTGGTACTTTTTTAAGTGGGTTAGTTGATATTTTTTATTTATTTATTTATTTATTTATTTTATTCTTCTTGCACATCATCATTCATATAACAAATAAAATAGGGCAATATACACAGGAAAAAATGTGATGATGTGCAGTGGCGAGATTATCACTATATAGTGATAATTTTGATCGTCCTTTAAAAGAAAGCATTCATAACTTAATATATAGGTATGCATTATTTATATGAGAGGTTTAATTACATGCGGTTGATACAATAGCTGCCATAATGAAGAAAATTATATATGAAAAATACAATATACCTACCTACCTATAATAAATACTTTTTAAACAAATGAGATGTGTGTAAAATAGGTAGGTACTAAGATGAAAATTTTTGCGGTGTATTGATATTAAATAAAAAGTAGGTATTGTGAGGATTTTTTCATTCAAATAAAAGTTATCCACATTTTTCAACATCAAATGTCAAATATGGATGTAAAAACAAAAATGGCATCGTGTTATGATTGTCACATAATATTAAATTGTCAGATAATATTCGTCCTTAAATACTTTTCGATAAGATTTATTATGTCTACAAAAAATAATATAATCTCCGATGCCTCGAGGCGAAAAGGAAGGGAAGTAGTATTTTACATCCTTATCCATTAAAACCAATATCATAATGTCACTTAGAAAATGACTGTTTAATCAAAAGTAACTCCGATAAATTGACTAACTGTCAATTTGAAAAGAAAAATAATAATCTCAACGAAATATTAGAGTTTGTTCATAAATATATAATATGTTCTCTATGGTCTACTTAAATAAGCATATTTTGAATAAAAAAATATCACGCAATATCTCATAAGCAGACTAATTGATTGCCTTAATATAAGACAGTAGATTAAAGACACGTATCATGCGAACAGATTTTCCTCTCTATACCATAAAAAATAAGACATTCTGGGAGGGTGGCGTACTCCATACCTAAATTGAAGATGTCGAATGTTGTATTCGTGAAAATTTACGAATACCCACTTTTTAAAGGATACTTGAAACTTTTAGAAAAGAATATAAGTAGATTATAGTTATGAGAGATCCCGTATGGAAATTAATATGAAATTTAAGATATATCATCAGCATTTTTCTTGCTCTAGACATTATATACCTATATGTATTCGTACATTATGCATCAGGCAAGAATAAAAAAATGAAGATTGCTTATGATGCTTTACTATCTCAGTATCTCTCTCTTAAAAAATGTGACTAGTAAAATTCAACCCATCTCTATCGTTTATGCAATCATCAATGCTTTTTGCATATATGATGAACGTTTCCTGGAATCGGAGTTTATAGCTAGTATGATAATATGAATTATGGAGAAAGATGAAGAGAAATGTAAAATGGAAAAAAAGGTAGTGGTGATATGATAATATTATCGTTATTATGATAGGAAGAGAAAGAGACGATGTTAGGAGAATAGAAGAAGTAATGGTTCGTTAAGAAGATAACTATGTAGTAGTACATGTCAGTTGGTTAGTTTACAGAATATATCTACTCAACCTACTGTGACGAGAAATGAATTTAGCCATTCTCACAAAGTAAATGCATATTATTGTTTTAAGACTTGTCTAGTTAGACAGATATAAATTTTATACCTGTCTTATTAAACATATCTAAAAATAATTCTGACTTAATAAAAAACCTTACTCAAAGAATAGCTTATTACCGATGATTCTGGATCTGTTATTATTATTATTGAAAAGCCATTATTATCTCTCACAAGACCGTAGATTGTTTAGTAAATTGTTCCGAGAATCTTCAGAACAATCTACGGTCCTGTGGAAGATCATAATGGCTAGCGTTGTCGAAACAACAAAGAGCTTAATACATGTATGGGGAGCCCGATGTGATCAGCTCCATCAAGGTAGGCGCTTAAGATGGGTTGGTCACAAAATCAGAATGGACGACGACAACCCTGTAAAACTCCTCACACTTCTCACATCACAAGGACGAAGAAGACCAAGAAGGGCCAACCTGCGATGAATGGATTCTGTCAACGGCGATGCATCCACTCTGCAAATAACAAACTGGAAGACAAAAACAAAAGACAGAAGAGAGTGCAAGAGACTACCTGATTCAGCCAAGGTCCACCCAGGGCTATCGAGCTCATGATGATGATGATTATTAAAAAGACATAATATTTTGGGTTAGTTGGAAGAGATCGCGCCTTTGCGATAAACTCGCCCTCTGTATATTGATTGTATTTAATTTGAATGTATACCTTTTATGTAATTGTTTTTTATCAATGTACAGTAAAGAATGAATAAATAAATAAATAAAAATAAATATTCTAGTGGGACGATTACAAAATTCGGCCAATGCGATACCAGAGAGAGGATTATCTTTTACAATATTAATCATTTTTCAGCTTTTATCTCAATTTTGCCAGAAAGTTTGTAGTAGTAGTATTAGTAGATATAAATTAATTTTATATATCGATTTCTTTTATTCAAAATCACCCACCCATATGTCTGTTTATGGGAGATTTGCTACTCAGGCTAGCATGGTTAACCTTCGGTAAAAGAGTTATTCCATGTTTGTGGGTAAGAATGATTGATTACAATATTTTTACATTCATCTTCTTCTATTATTTTATATACATATCTATTGAATAATAATATCGATATGAACTATGTAGTTACCTATTACTAATCAATCGCTTGAATCTTTTCATAAAATACCTTTACAGTCTACCGAATAATATTACATTATCGTCTACCTACGTATTTCTCAAGTTATAACACATTTTGATACAATAATTTTAATATGTTCTAGATTAAAAAAATGCACACAAAATTTACAGTAAAAAACATTAAATAGCATAATATGGAAAAAAAAATTGTGCAGTGTGCCACTTGATCGTACAAGAGCGATATCTTTCAACTAAACCGTAAATAATACAATACGTTTTTATCATGCTGTAGTATTTATGAAGCCCTTTTAAAAAAATATTTACATGGATACTAACAATGTTGTAAGAAGACAAATGGTGTTTCTTTTGCAGGCTACTACTATACTATACCATCACGGTATGTTTCACAAATTAAGTAGCCAGCAGACCAGTTGCATGTAATAAATATGCAAGTTGTCCTCTCCATGCCAACGAAAAATTAAAACATTCACGATAGGTGGCAAACCTCATCGCTGAATTTAAGATGTAAAATATCTTAACACTTACTTTTCGAATGTTCTGTATATTTATTCAATGCAATTTATTCAATTATAAACAATACCTCAAAACAGCAACTAAGGTTGCTGGTGTCAGAGGCGTGCAGTATTACAAATCTGGTAAAACAATTCATAAATTTAAATTATTTGATATTATAGTAAAATATAAGATGAAAATAATATTTAAAATAATATTTGACATTCGAAAACTTATATGGAAGATCAATGGGAGATCAATTCTTTGCTGGGTGCTCCACGGAGGTACTAATAAAATTGTTGGTATTGGATTGAAGAAATGGTATTAGATTTGGCATACTTACATCAGTATTTGCTTCTGAGTATTAATAATGACTTAGAAATTATACTCGCTAAAATATGCATTGTTGATTGAAATGGCTGAAGGGAGAGCGAACACAATTTACCTGAAACAAATAGAAAATAATTTTAAGTAATCGGTGAAAAAAGGGAAATCTTAAATTTCAATAATAATAGTATTCGTACTCTGAAAAGTAAAGACAGAAAAGTGAATTCCATTTCTTATGATTGTTGATAGAACACATCATGTAGATAATTAGGTTCAGAAAATGTTATGTTTAGTTGTATTTATTTTTGTAGTAGTGCAGTTTGATATTGTAGGAAAATAAAAAAAAATAATAAATATCGGTACCCTTTATTTCTATAAAAATCTTTAAAGAGAGAGAGAGAGAGAGAAAGAGAGACAGAGAGAGAGAGAGAGAATATAGCATGGGTGGCCAACCTTTTCAGCAGCCGGGCCAAATTACAGAAAAAGATTTCCTACCGGGCCGCACAACAATATACCTACTCCATTTAAGGAACATTTGATTATTTTTCTTCACCTTAAAATTTCTACCCCCCGTCACCAAATTTTCTAAAGGGTATAGGAAAAAATGTAGCGGGTACTTTTACCGACTACTATTATTTTTTACTATTACTTTTTGTATGCAATATGCTTTGCGGACCGCAAGTTGGCCACCCTTGGAATAGAGTATTTTAAACAATACGTCTCAACTCTAATTTCACAATTTTGCACGAAAATATTAATAAATAATGATGATTCACTTTTGTATTTTATATTTATTTTCGGATCAATCGCGATACTAATAAAGAACCATAATATAAAATGTCAAACGATAATATTATCCAAATATAACAAGAAGTCGTCAAATAAGCAAAAAGGGGTTTAATAAATGATATGATATAAATGTATGCATTTCAAGTTTATTACGGTAGTTAGTAACCACATTCAGAGACATTCATTATACAAGTATTGGTTGAAAGTTAAATTTGTCACATTGCATGCATCGTTACATAAGATTAATTCGATGCCTTCCTGTCAAGAAGGTGGGTACTGCTTGAATAATAACATAGCGAAGCATTTTATTTAATGTATGAAATTATTATAATTTGTCAGTCTTGACTTTTGAATGTCTGAATTTCGTTTGAAAAATATTACAAAGTATATAAATATGATTTATTCCGTACTGAAGATAAAAATGATTTGAAGTTAATCAAGAAATAAATGATAAAGTATATAAATATGATTTATTCCGTACTGAAGATAAAAATGATTTGAAGTTAATCAAGAAATAAATGATAAAGTATATAAATATGATTTATTTCGTACTGAAGATAAAAATGATTTGAAGTTAATCAAGAAATAAATGATAAAGTATATAAATATGATTTATTTCGTACTGAAGATAAAAATGATTTGAAGTTAATCAAGAAATAAATGATAAAGTATATAAATATGATTTATTTCGTACTGAAGATAAAGATTATTTGAAGTTAATCAAGAAATAAATGATAAAGTATATAAATATGATTTATTCCGTACTGAAGATAAAAATGATTTGAAGTTAATCAAGAAATAAATGATAAAGTATATAAATATGATTTATTCCGTATTGAAGATAAAAATGATTTGAAGTTAATCAAGAAATAAATGTGATTATTTAGTTTTACAAGTTCGTTATTAAAATAACTCGTGTTTCGACATGAGTTACTTTGATAAAATACTTGTAAAACTTAATATTCACATTTTATTTCTTGATTAATACGGAGTTTTTACAAAATAAATACCATAAAAAATACATTGTTTGGAAAAAAAATTAAAAGTTTGAGTTTTTTTTCAATCAGTCCTCTTGATAATGTCAAACTGAGCTTTTCACGAAAGCGCTCGATTAAAAAAATAGTGAAAAATTAACTGTGTTTATTAATATTGATATTTGTACACTGTTTGAAGTTGTTCAAGTACCACAGTTTCAGTATTGTACAGTTGTTTCATGAAGTCAGCAGTAAGCATAGATAACAATTTGCTATTCTATTGCATTTAAATATACACTGTTTGAAGTTGTTCAAGTACCACAGTTTCAGTATTGTAAAGTTGTTTCATGAAGTCAGCAGTAAGCATAGATAAGTATTGTACAGTTGTTTCATGAAGTCAGCAGTAAGCATAGATAAGTATTGTACACTTGTTTTATGAAGTCAGCAGTAAGCATAGATAACAATTTGCTGTTCTATTGCATTTAAATGTGTCATGAAAAAAGTGAAATGAACAAATCTAAAAAATACATACTTAATTAATTATATTTAGATCTCCTGATCGGTGGTTATTCCTCGCCTGATTCAATCTACGTTTATTAATGAGATGATTAGAGATTAATAAGGATTTTTTTACATAATATTTTCTACTATAAAATTTTTCATTTTAACGGAGCAGGTAATAACAATAATTCGACTTTATTGTAATGAAGTGTCAAACATTGTGTTAGTTAATTATTGTATGCACAGGATAAGAGGTTGGAGATAATAGAGGAATTTGTAGGTAATAAGTGACTACGTACATATCGTCGGTATACAAGGGAAATGCACTAACTCCATTTTTGCCGGTTTGGAGTTATTGGTACCATTGTATAGTATTTCATTTTCTCTATCGTTTGGTATGCAACACACACTTGTAAGTGAGTATACGGATTAGATATTACGGTTTTTTATTTGAACTAAGTCACAAATTCGACAATTATCTACAGGAGAAACCCACTACTTTACTTAGTGCAGTTCTCCTGTAGAAAATTCGTCGCTCGATGGACTTAGTGTGAATACGGGGTTCACAACAACTTTGACAACGACATTATTTTTGTACGCAATAACATTGAACTAACGTTTTCACAATTGAAAAAATGCGAGAATTTATTAAAATTCCGTTCTGCAATTTTTAAAGTATTTGAATTAAATAACCAAAGTCTGATTGTACCATTTATTGTTATTTAGTGAATTATCATTAATTTACTTCGTAGATATTGTAAAAAAATCAATATTCATTTTCAAAACAATTTTTTATTGTTGGTAAAATTATTATTATTAATATCAAATTTAAGTCAAAATGATGTTTTTTTTAGAATTAGTATACATTTTTTTTTTACAATATAATCTCAAACACAAATTATAATGTCTATGGCCGACATCACGGCATGAAAAAAAGTTTGGAGTATCTTAGCACCAAAGGGAAGAAGCAATTGCCAAAAATCCCGAAGACTGTTGATTGCAGTACTTGTCGATATAAGTGCAGAACAATGTTCTCCGAGGTAGAAAGGAATGCAATGTGTTCCAAGTACTGGAATTTACCATTTGAACGGCAAAAAGACTTCTTACTCATGAACATAAAGGCAGAAACCCCGAATAGAAGAAGATCCAAAAACAATGGAACCAGTGTTTCTCGAACCCAGTCCAGAAAGTATAGTTTTATTGATGATAGTGGCACAAATGTTCAAGTCTGTCAATTTTTTTTTTTGAAAACGCTCTGTATTTCAAACCAACCTGTTATTAATGCTTTTAAGAATGTAGGTAGCAGTGGGCAATATGAAGGAAAAGATAGCAGAGGGAATAACACTCCAGGAAATAAAACTGCTGATGAAATGAGAATGAAAGTAATGGAACACATAAATAGTTTGTCCGTCACGGAGAGCCATTACAGTAGAAAATCTACAAAACGCTTATAATTGGAACCAAATTTCACAATAACAAAAATGTATGCACTATACAAAGAAAATTGCATACAAGAAAATGAGAAATTTGTCAGTGAAATAACATACCGGAGAATTTTTGGGACTAATTTCAATTTATCATTCTTTGTCCCAAAAAAGGAACAGTGTATGGCATGTAATGAATATCAAAAAGCTTCCGCGGAAGAGAAGATGAATACAATGCACACATTGAAAGAAAAGTCCAGTCCATGGAAGAAAAAAATGCAGACAAAAAGAGAGCTTCGAAAAACAAGGAATTCAAATCAGTAACAATTGATTTACAAAGCGTTCTCCAAATACCATCTTCCCCAGTTAGCCTCATGTACTATTCGCGGAAGATTAATTTATATAATTTTACTATCTATGAGGCAAATCCACCCAATGATGCTTTCTGTTATTTTTGGACAGAGTTAAATGGTAAACGTGGGAGTTCCGAAATTGGAACGTGTTTGTCTTTATACTTTAAATCATTGGGTGCAGACATTAAGCAAATCACAGTGTTTTCTGACACATGTGGGGGACAAAATAGAAATATACAGGTTGCAACTTTAATGTTGCACACTGTGGTCAACCATCCCACGCTCAATGTAATTGAGCAGAAGTTTTTGGAGTCGGGGCACTCGTACATGGAGGTGGATTCCATGCATAGTGCAATTGAAAGAGCCAAAAAACACGTGGAAGTGTTTAGAGTCCACGAAATGCAGACAATATTTAAAGTGGCGAGATCTGATGTGAATGGTAAACTGCCGTACAAGACGCAAGAGTTGCAATACTGTAACTTTTTAGATCTAAAGAAGTTAGTTGCCAATGTTGTAGGGAATAGAAAAAAGGATGATGAGGGGAACGAAGTCAATTGGCTTAGAATTAAATGTCTCCGTTACGAAAAAGATCGTCCCACCGTTATCCAATACAAATATGGTTACACTGAGGAGGAGTACAAAACTATTGACATCAACAATACAAAAAGGGTGAGACATTCCCAACAAACGACACTAAAAGACATGGGTATCGTACCATTATATACCAGACTATTGCCTATAACGCTAAGCAAGAAAAACGATTTATTGAAATTATGTAGACAGAATGTCATTCCGCAGGAGCTTCGGCCCTGGTATGAGAGTCTCCCAACATCGTCATCTGCGAGGGATCCCGCCCCTGACGACTATTTATACGATGAAACTGCAAAGTTCTAGTATTATTTTTGTTTTTTTCTTGTTTTATTTTCACTGCACAATATGCTTGGGAATACACTAGACTGCCTTTCCGTTCTGAAATCGTTATTTTGTAAAAAAAGTTCCAACCGAAACCTATCTCTGAATTCAAAATCAGAGTAACACCGTATCCAGAGAGAGGTTTTGCTCGGAACTTATTTACCAAAAAAACTGTTTCAGAACGGAACGTCAGACTGACAGACGGAATGATTGGTTATTTAATAATTTTAAATAAGTCTTGAATGTGTAAAATTAATCATGAATAAAATGTATAAAAAATAAAAAAATGTTTTAATTTTGCATTTACATGAAACTACCTCATAAAGTAAAGTTTTTACATAGATGAGAAATAAGCTAACTCCATTCTATAACAACTATGTCTATACAACACTGATGTTTGTAACAGGAGAAAAGCACTAATTCCATTGAATGGCAACTAAGTCCACACAACAAAAATGTTTGTAACAGGAGAAATGCATCAACTCCACATTAACAGGAGAAAACAACTAACTCCATCTCATTTATTAATGTTACATAATTTTGGGTAATAAAAATTGAAATTAAAAGTCTCTTTTTTTCATAAATCTAAAGTATATAGATTGATCTTTGTCCAGTAAAAAAATTAGGTCTGTATTTCTTTTCATTTGAATTCTAGAAGGAAAAGAAGAACACCAAAAACTTTAAACTCAATTATCTCAAAATGAGGTTTTTGGAGTTAGTGCATTTCCCTTGTATACCGACGATATATAGGTATATGCATCAAGCAAAGCACTTGGTGTTAATCTTTGTTTTAATGACTTAACAAGCGGCAATTCATTATGGACACCTTTGTACTACGACACAACATTGTGCCTCGCCTTGGATATTCTACTCACATAAATTACAACTAAGACTATGTATGTTGTATCAGTCGTAAAGGTAATCCTCGTTCTGTGCTTTGTGCCTTCGGGCTTCAGTGTGCATTACAACATAAATATAATATGGTGAGATTTTTGAGACATAGTTCATAAATACGTGATTACTTTTTAAATGTTTAACTGTATTTCGTGAAATTAGAATTTGTTTTAAAACATTTAAATACGTTTTGAAACAAAGTCTTGTAAAAGTATTATAAGGTAGATACTAGTAGACGCTCCCGCGAGGGAATGCATTTTCCTCTCAAAGTTTTCTTGCTTTCTGTTGAATTATTCATATTTATTACAAATCTTTTACAACTAAGTACCTTATACGTATTCTACGGTCTCATAATAACGTGGTATCGCGAGTAGCTTTTTGTTGTTATTATTAGTATTATTACGGCGTTATAATGTGACTGTTAATTTTTAACGACAATCCTTGTTAAAAAGTTTAAGAGCTTGCAATACCAATCGAGAATTCTAAAAGGATATTAAAAATTCTATGCATAAAAGTTATTAAGTGGATGCAAGTCGAGTGTTGTGACTAAAATAAATTTCAAATTTAAATTCAAATGTTCATTTATAAAGCTAGTTTACACATAAAATTCATACATTCATCTGAAAATTGAGTAGAACTCCTGCTTTAAAGGATCAAATGCCTACTTTTATTCAACAGATATAAATACAATACCAACATAACATAATGACAATCAAACATCACATTTATCTATGTAACTTTATTTATTTATTTATTCATTCTTTACTGTAGGTACATATATTGATTACAAGCAATTCCATAGAAGGTATACATTTAAATTAAATACAATCAATATACAGAGGGCAAGTTTATCGCAAAGGAGCGATCTGTTCCAACTTACCCAAAGTTACTTAACATAATTATAGGTAATATATATAACAAAAAACAAACAAAAGAAGGATACACCACATGCAACTCCTTTCATCCAAATACCTTTTTTATAAATAAAAATAATAATAAAAGACTTAAACATATTTAGTACTAAAACAATGACTATTAATCGCGACTCGGCTTTCAAGAACGTAAAGTCAACCTCATGAGGAGAGCGGAAGAAGTTCTTGAATGCCAGCTCGCGGTTAATAATAAAAACACCATATGGAAAAAAAATCATGAGCAATTGCCTGGAGTCAATATTTTTCAGCTAACCAAAATAATTAATTATGATATCGTGGAAGTACTAAATACAGAGACAGAGTCAGAAACACCGACATAAGAAAAATATACGAAACTGAAGATATCGTTCGGTGGAGCAGAAAGAGACCATGTGGACCGCATGAGTAGCGAAAGATTAGCCCACATCGCCGCGAACGAGACTCCACTAGGAAGAAGATTGCCTGGAAGACCACCTAAAAGATGGAAGGATAGTTGGTCTTCAGCGTCGCAAGAGGAAACAAATTCCAGGCAAACAGGTCAATGACCTACTGCAAGCAGAAGGAGAAGAAGAAGAAGACTAAATAATATACTTAGGTGTTTTATTTTATTTTATTTTAAAATCTTAGAGAATCAAACAGTCATAACATAACATGTTAACAATTAATACACTCAACACGTGGACCAGCAAAGATTCTACATTTACCAGAAATGTCTTAGTTTTATGAAAAAAAGCAAAAGTTTAAAAAAAGTTAAGTAAAAGTTAAAAATTAAAAATCTTAAACTACTAGAAATTAAAATCAAAATCAACAATCCAGCATGAAAATATTTATATTAACTTAACATAAACTTCTACAAAGTAGAGTCTCTCGACAATACCAAGTATATTTTTTATATTCAATATAAAAATACTTATAAGATTTTACTCTCTCTACTTGAAAAAAAGTTTCGATGATTTTGATACGTTTAGTGTGTAATCCCTATTTAAGGGTCTCTGTTTATTACATTATTGTGGCAATTTTCTGTAATAAAGGTGGTTTTCTTTTAATTGTTAACAGCTTAAGTAGGCATGGTTTTGTACTTTAAGCACCTGTTTACAGTGAAAAGTACTCGCAATATTAATAAAATTTCAAAATGGGATTATTAAAAAAGTAACTGAATTTCTATTTATTATTTCGCTCCTTTACGTTCTTTTCTCTCTCTCTCTCTCTCTCTCTCTCTCTCTCTCTCTCTCTCTCTCTCTCTCTCTCTCTCTCTCTCTCTCGTTAAAGATAATTTCGAGTCATTTAAGTCACCTCTTTTCATCTTTCAAACTCACTCTTATGTTTTTAGAGAAATAACACAGCTCGAGCTAGTCCCAAACTAAGATGTGAATCTTGTATTATGGGTAGGTACTTACCCGCGATGACACACATTTATACAATAAACTAAACATATATGCATGTAACATCCAGACCCAGAACACTTTAAAAAAGTCATTCTTTGTTTTGCCCTGACCGGGAATCGAACCCGGGACATCGTGACTTAAAGGCAAGAGCGTTGCCTCCCAGCCAAACCAGCCGCCTCTGTTCATATTTTATTTAAGGTTGACATATTTATATGCTTGTAATATATTTAAAATAAATAAAAGATAACTAAGAACGGTTTTTCGTGAAAGAAAATATTTTGGACAGTTGGAAACCTTGATAAACCAAAGAAAAATGACAAATTTATCTCGGGATAACGAAGTAATTCAACAATACTCTTTTAAGATATCCCTAAATGAATTTGCGAATATATTGATTTTCATTAATAATAATCAAACAACGAGAAATATAGTGTTTCGATGTAATTTCATCAAATTGAATAATATGGTTCCATTTGTCTGATTCGTTTGATGATAATAAATCAATATTTTTTCCATGGATGGATTAGGCAATCAGAAATAGATTATTGTCAACAAAGTGACAGAATATATTCTGAGAAAATACCAGCAATCAGTTTTTATTGTGATATTCTATTGAAACTATACTATACTACTATACCTACTATACCATCACGGCATATCCCACAAGTGGGGTAGCCAGCAGATCAGCTGCATGTAAGAAACATGCAAACTGTCCTCTTCGTGCCAATATAAAATCAAGACATTCAGGATGGGTGGCAAACCTCATCGCTGAATTTAAGATGTAAAATGTCTTATTTTTTTCGAACACCTGCCTTTTACAGGGCACTCGAAAACTTACGCAGAAGAGTGGGAGACCAATTCTTTACCGGGTGCTCCACGGGATTTTATTGTTTTTATTACATGAAATAATTTCTTTAATGTAATGAGAGTGGAAAGATTGCGTTTACAAAGATTATTTAAAATGAATAAATGAATTTTTTCATTAAAAATGTTATTTAATTGTTTGGCTTTGTGCGTTTACATCTTGAGAAAACATATTGTTCAAGAAATTTAACTTTGTGTGCTGACATTATTCATGACCAGTTTCAATAGTCTATCTATTCATCACTATCAGTTAAAATCTACTATTTAAAATAGTATTTTTTACAATGGATTTTGACTGATAGTAATGGATAGATGAATTATTGAAACCGACCGTTAGAAAAGGACAATATTTTGTCTTGATAGAAGTGCCGGAGATATTATTTTTATCAATGTGAAAAATAAACAGTGTTTTGTTAAATACATTAGAAATATTTCACTTATTTTGTACAACTTGTAATTCCCATAATTCTGAATCACATCGTAACGTATAGATACATTGAAATATAAGCTTTTGAAACGGATTTAATTTAACTATGTAAAAATGTTCGCTGTACTAAATCAGAAAGATGTCATAATAAGGTTACATGTATTTTCCATCTATCTAACTGTAATATTAAAAATAAGGCCCGATGTGATGATTTGACTGAAATGACAAACGTTTGAGTATATAAATGGAGTGAGATATAACAGGGTAATCTAATTAATAATGTATTGCAATATATCATTATAATTATTAATTGTAAGAAGCCTTCAGAGAAGTGTGACGCTGCACGAGTATGTATCTAATGTCTTACCATTTTATTTGTCATTTAGAACGTGATGTTTCCCTTCTATATTGGCTTATATTCTATTTTGCGGATGTTCAATCATCTTCATACATTGTACTTGGTAAAAGCTTCATGCTTCCTTATTGAGTTGATTTCCATAGAGAATAAGAATTTGTAAGGAGTTATAAGAAGCAATTCAATTATTTGAGAGTTTTCGACGACAGTAAAGATACAGAAAGAATAAAGAGTAAAACTTTTTTAAAATGCAAAACACATAAAATATGTAGCAAATAGACACATCGCAAAACATATATGGCCGGTTTCAATAATCTATCTATCCGCTACTGTCGATTGAAATCTATTGTGTTCTATATTTTAAATAATAGATTTCAATCGTCAGTCACGGATAGATAGGTTATTGAAACCGGCCGATAATCAATTTCTTTTCGAATTAGCATTCGTTATGTTTTTATAATTCGTTATTTGCCCCATAAAAAATCATCTTGGGAGCACGGGGTTTAAACGTATCTTCTATGTTCAGAATAATCTTACTTTTATCGAGTTGATTTTTCTTACAAAATTAGTCACTAAATTCTAATATTTTTGTCATAGAAGTGGTGCGTTGAGAAAGAGAGTCGTCCGAAGAGATGAGAATCATGTTTACAACAAAAACTTAGTTAAAGTTAGGTATTCTTTGGTCAACAATAAATATTTTGCCCACTTGTATCAATATTATCATTGAATATTCTCAAATACATTAAGTTTTAACAATGATATTGATAAATAAACTTTAACTGTTCATAAAAATTCTAAAAAGAGTTTTATTTTTCAAAATTGCAACAGACGTATTTTTAAATATAGGTACAAATCATCGTAGATTTATAGCAAACACAAATCGATTCCAAACACTTTCACAGTAAGTCTAAAATGTACGTAGTAACATAGACACATTGATTAACCATTGCTTTAATAGATTCCATATAATTTGTAACCAAAATGGTGTGAATAATACGAGGTACACCCTTCCAATTATTATGATTATCCTTTTTGCAGGACCAGTTTGCAAATTCAATTAACGATTTGATAAATAATTAAACACCTCGAAACATCCCACCCAGAGAGTATTACGAGGGATGAACATCAAAACAATTACATTAACTTTGTATTTACATACAAGCATCAACACAGTATATCATTATACTCAGGTGTTCTGGACGTAATATATTATTTAGAAACATTTGCGCAAAATAGTATTAACTACCATATGTTACCGAATAACATTTAAACATTAGTAGATTGTAAAGTCGAATACCTACATGTTTCTCAGAAAGTATTATCACTGAAGTTTACCATACATATTAGAGGAATAGAAGCAAAATCACATTAATTCTTAAACATTGAATTTTACGTAGAAATTAAAATAAACCTTTTCACAGATTCAACGTGTTGGAAGAGTTTTTGCTTCTAAATCAGTTTTTTAGAAATGATTTACTAACTAGGAGATAGATCGATTAAACTACATACAGTGTTGTCAGCAAAAATACTAAGATTTCTGCGAAGTTGAATATTTGTGAAAAATGATCGACGTGGCTTTGCTTCTATACGCCTCATATGTTTAAAGAATAAAAAGTAATGAAAATTTAATTTTCTATGATACAAAACGCAGACATTTTTGGCAATAATTGTGATTTTTTGGTCGAATTAAGTAAAGTTAATAAGATCATTAAAATCAATTTAGTAGAGAGAAACACGGTTTTCTAGTTCTATGTCATAGGTTACACACGTCTGTAATATATACATTTGTGTTTGGAAAATAATGTTACAAGTTATTTAATTGTTTATTTATTGAGCTGACGTTTATTTTGTAAAACTCCATTTTTATATATGGAAGAAAACACGATTAGTTTAAGTTTTACTTAATATTTAATTGAATAGTGACCTAGTTTCGACTTATAAGATAAGTTTGACAATGTCTTTAGAAGTCGAAAGCAGGTCATTATTCAAGTAAATATTTAGTAAAACTTAAACAAATTGTGTTTTCTTCCATATATAATTTAATTGTCATTGTCAACAAATAGAAGGTTATTGTAATGAAGTATTGATTATTTTTCAATTTTATTACTAGAGAAAAAAATAATTTTGGAGCATATTAAAAAAAATGTGTAAGTAAGTAATGGTTTTAATTTTATAACAGCTCATTTTAAGCGGAAAGAATGTTCCCGTTAAAATGTTCCAAATATTTTTAAAATGGGTCGTTTTTAAAGTAACAGCTTTTCAAACTGTCTTCCAATATTGTATTTTGCTCATTTAATGTTATTAAAAAGGAATATAATTTTTACAGCACAATAAACTTTATCAGCAAAGACATTCGAAATTGGTATACGGTTCCCCATTTTTATGATATCTACTAGTAAAAAAATTGTCGCAGGCTTAATGATTTCACAAGTTTTCTGTCCAAATAACTTTATTACACGAAACCCCGGCATATTTAACAATCATCAAGAATATATAACTTGCTGTTTGTCTACTAGATGAGAATATCTCTTTTGATTACAGAATGGCGAAACAAACAATTTTTAGAAACCTAAAATCAATTTAGTAATGATTTTCACTAAGCTTAGTTTTTCACTGAAAATAATTATCAGTAATCTATTTTGTGGTAAAAAAAGATAAAAAATATTTAATGTATATGACGTTTCATTCTTTCATCCTACCCCACTATGGACCCTGCATGAGTTATAGTATATAGTATAAAAATATTATGATTTACTACTCCAGATTATATTATCAATTATATTATGAAGTATCAAGGAAGCGCTCTCTCTGCACTTGGGTGTGTGATACAATAACTGAAGGAATTCGAACAAGAAACCGTTTTTGTCGTCAACCTACCACATAATTGTGATTGCTGTAACCCCATGTAATAATCAAAGGACAATTTGATGAAATTTTTGTGCTGCCACGCGTGTGAAATAATTACTTATACAGATCGAGTATTTATTATTATTTTATTTCGTTGTTATATTTCAATTCTGTACACACTTTGAAATTTTAATGTATCACTTCTGTTTTATAACATGAAAATCATTCATAAATCTCAAAAATTCGATTTTGTTTGAAAAATTGAAATTTAACATATCAATATACATAGGTATTATATCTTCGAAAAATATCTGTTTCTGTATCATCACAGAGTCTCTCACACATGGAGGTAGGTGGTGAACTAATTACGTGTATAAATATTTATATGTTTTATTTACGACGTATTGCATGCAGGCTTATCCATGAGGGTCTATCCGGAGATCACGACTTCCGAAATCGAGGAAACGGCTAAAGAGAAAAAGAGATACATATTACAAGATTTTGAGGCACAGATACTATAAGCAAATTCCGGAACCTAAGTATAAATTTTTACGCAACGAAAAAGTAAATGTTTAATTTTTTGGTACACCACCACCACAAAATATAAAATGGTTAACGAAGCGACGTCGCAATTGCAGCACTTATATTTTTTGAAAATAAATTGAATTGCTTTACAAGCGAGAAGATGTCAACATAATAGCGTCATTATAACTTATTCTGTAGTAGTGTTAAAACTAATAATCTTAGAACTACAGAGTTGGATCTTCCGAGTGAAGTTTTACGAGTATTTGCCTTAAATAAATCATATTGATAGATATTTTATATTTTTTATATAAAATATCTATCAATATCAGAATTTTTTTATATTTATTATATTCTTTTTGCACACTAATGATTATATAACAAAATTTACAAATCAATTTACATAAAAAGGTGATGATATTTAGTGGCGAGTGGCACTTTATTTTATTTACATAGGTATTTAATTATTTATTCCTCACTGTAAATTGGTCACAAGATATAGAAATTTTCTTAAAAATGTGTTCGAAATGAGAGCGATTTAATTGCAAAGGTGCGATCTTTTCCAACTAACCCAATTATTCATATTTATGATTTCTAAAATTGAACCACGTCATATTAAAACAAAACATACAACAAGATGTATAGTAACTCAAAGAATAAATAAAATCCATTTTAAATAATCCTGTCCAAAAATTACATAAGTATCTAACAGCGAAGGTAACCATTAAGATGTTATTTTTCTATTTTGAAGATAATCTAAGAAATCAAAATGCTCCAGAAAGAAATTCGAGGTGTCTTAATATTCTAATATTCTTAATGTAGGTATACGAAGCAGATTCTTGGATGAACATTTTGTTGGCAATGAAAGGATAATTTAGATTGGATATACCTACCCCCTTTATGACCCGCGCCACAGATTCAAGACCTTTTCCAGTATAATTATTATAAGTACTAGTTTTAACACCTAACTTGGCTGAGATAATAGTAAAAAACATATATACCATACCTAGTGTAGATATCACACAAGTGAGAAGAAATGCCTCAATTGCAGTAAAATCGCTCTGAATGGAGCAGACTACTTTTCACACCCGAAAGGAGTCTATTCCACGCAAATAAAATCTTCAGACATCAAAAATCGAGAAAAGTATAAGAACATGCATGTTTTCTTTCAATGAAAGTTTTATCTCGTGGAGCACCCAGTTACAAATAGGTCTCCTACTCCTTTCGTAAGTTTCGAGTGTCCTGTAAAAGGTAAGTGTTCGTAAAAATAAAGACATCTAATTAGACGCGACAGGTCTATTGGCTACCCCACTTGTGGGATTTTGCCGTGATAGTGTAGTAGTAGATGAATATAACGAAACAAATAAAACATTTGTTTTATTTATTTCACTACGGATTTCTACTACCTAAACACCGACACAGTGAATAGATGAATGTAATTTACTTACTTTGTTATTTTTTAACCATTCCTTCAAAAAAAAAATTACTGTTCATTATGACATCAGATTTTTTCAGAACAAATTGAATAAAATGGGTATTCATAATAAAGAGAGTAATTTCATAAATGACTTAAGTTTCTATTTCGTATACTGGAACATAATGTAAGCATACAAATATACTGAAAGAATGAATATATTTTTTAAATAATTTTCCAAGGAATATTCCTGAATAGTAAGGTAGATAATAATAATACGTACTTTCCCAAGACTGTAGTAGTATCTTAATGACCGCCTTCCGGAGAATTAATTTATGCAATAAACTCATATTGCTCTCCAAGTAACAGTAGTATACTCATCCTAGCAGATAGCTTATAATGCTGCTGCTCTCCTTTGCTCTCCTTTATTGAGGGTGTTTGTGGCTTTCAAATAATAAATGTAGACATTTTGATATATTTTAAACCTTAGTGGTGGAGAGTTGGAGAGCTTCTTTTTAATTGTACAACAGTTTTCTCAGTGCACTTGAATTAAATGAAAAGTACCTACCTGCTTTCATTTTGAATCGTTTAAAGTGAAACGTTTTACGTCTATTATCACGATGCAAAATATATTATTGAAATATATTTTAGGATTAACTGAAATACGGAGCAATTATATCCTAAAAATTAAATAAATAAAATACTACAAAAATTTTCAAATAAAAATAATGCAGGTAAAAGTAATTAAACACATGTACCGAAGGCAGGTATGAACGATTTGATGGGAACATCTGTATATTGTATTCACGTATGTTGAACCGAGCCAACACTTGTACTAACAAAATTAACATATACAAACAATCAACCCACGCCTTTGTCGACAAAAATTTTCGTTGAAAAAGTGAGACATCAAATTGTACTAAAGGTAGTACTAAAGTTATTACATTAATTATTATTAACACTCAATGACACTCATTGGCGGGGATGTCATCATCCTTCATATATTTTTTTGCGATATATAAAGTTGAATTTAACGGCCGATGGTTCTTGGCAGGAATTCATTAGAATAGTTAATTGAATTTCACCTGTGACTTTTTTAATTACGAGTAGGCTTTCGAAAACTTTCGCTCTCATCGTCAGACACATGTTTGCTTTGGAAAGCCATCCTGAAAATTAATCAAACCACCCGTGAAATTACTAAATACCTCGTTCCATAAAAAAATATTTTCAGTGGGCCTAGTCAAAACACATTTTAGTGTTACGTTTTCGTTCAAACGTGGACGATGTTGCGAGAACGCGTCAATTTTTGTAGATACTTGTGTATTTTGGCTACGAAAATTGACGCGTTCTTGCAACGTCGTCCACGTTTGAACGAAAACGAAACAAAAACGTAACGCCTAAATGTGTTTTGACTAGGTCCACAGGTTTTAAATCTAATCCATGAAAATTCTTTAAATAATAATTAATATATTTATTGAGTCGACGTTAATTTTGTAAGACTCCATGTTTATACATGGAAAAAACGCAATTAGTTTAAGTTTTACTTAAAGATTTTAACGAGCAGTGGCCTGGTCTCGACTTATAAATGTAAGATCAGTTCGACAATGACTTTATTAGTCGAAACTAGGTCACTGCTCATTAAAATCTTTTAGTAAAACTTAAACCAATTGTGTTTTTTCCATATATAATAATTAATATATTTCATACTAACTTTGTACGTCAACGGCGAATGACGCCGACGACAGAATTTTGCCGTATTATTTATAGGTTAATACATATAAATCATCACGGCATTTTTCACAAGTCGGTTTGTCAGTAAACTAAATACATGTAACACACATGCACCTCGTCCTTTCCGTGTCTATAAAAATACAACACAATTTTTTACATTTATTTCTTCAGAAAAACTCGTACCTACTTAGAAAGATTTGCTTGTATGTTAAAAAATACAAAAATCTACATATTTGTGTATTGAGATCGAAAAACTGATATTAGTGTCTAATAAAATCAGTTATTTCGTTTGAGTGAGGATTTTTCTTAAAAGCTCATCATTAATAAAAATAAACAAGGGCGAGACACAAAGTGTTAACCAATCAGAAGGTTTGGTAGCTAAACTAAAAATAATGAAATAACTACATGTCGGGTAACTTTATCAGAGGCTGTAAATCAAAACAAAATTTTATTCAAATTAAAACACCAAGTCATAGTAACTATGTAAAAGAGGATGCTGTCAAAACATTATTATTTTTCATTAATTAGATTATGAATTATTATATAGATATATAGTGCACCTACTAAAGATAATTATTCATCTGGTAACCACATGTTTTATTCACACGTGTTTTGTAGTTTCCCACACACCTATTGAGAGCATTTCTTGAATACATCCTTTACTTCTTTATTCAACAAACAAGCCTCACTCACTTCGAGCGATTTTGTACAAATGAAGCTAATAGTTGGCTGAGAGGAATGGTGCTCGGAGACGTGGACGTCCTAGGATTAAATGGCAAGATCATTTAAATCAAATCTTACAGGACGGTCACGTGTTGAGCACATTGAACAGGAGAGCATGCATGAGGAATTGTATGACAGTGACGGAAGCGAAAGATGTATGCAAGGATAGAAGGAAGTGGCGCTCGATCCTTTCTGCCTACCCCGCGAGGGAAGCGGCGTGATGGTATGTATGTATGTATGTATGTATATAACGCCGTTTTGTGTTCACGGAAAGGGCGCCCACGAATATTATTAATTAACACACCTTTTTGCCGGAAGTTTTACACGACAGACGCAAATTGTCTATATATTAATTCAGTTGAAGTTTATTGTGTAAACTCCATATGAATTTATCTAAAAAAAACACATTAACAGTATAAGTTTCATGACTTTAAATAGTACTAAAACTACTAAAAGTGATACAATTTTACCATTTGTGTTTTTTTTTTACATAAATTAAGGTAAAAAATAATGTATTTTTAGACTCGCCAGCCAATCAAACACTATTCTTTTAATATACTGTGTAGATTTGAATTTTAATACTGTGTCAACAACTTACTAATCAAATAGTGGCATTGAGTATTTGATGAATAAATTGGGTTCTAACTAGCTATAATACCGTATTCATTCATAAAATTATATACCAGTTAAGGTTTGCACCATTAATTAATTAAAATACATATTAAATTAAACCAATCTTACCTTTGTTGACCTTTGCAAAGACTTTCATAACTTATCTATGCGTCTTCGAGATGAATAAGAAATTTATAACTGTTTCAAGGTTGGTGATTGATAGTTGTACCTATCTAAAATTTGCTTCTAAAATCAATATCTAGTATTTACGTATACTAGTAATACGCAAAATTAAAAAAAAAATACGTAACATTTACTTACTGGGTATTTAAAAAGGTATAAGAATATATTTCAAGCCGGCAGGTATGTAGCTATGTAGTATTAGGGAATTTCGAGCGTTATGTTAGTGGTCAAAACCCTGCTATCGATCCAATCTGCATTCGCGATACAGAGTATCGCCTAGTAAGATGATATTATTTAAGTATGTTTAATTAAGGTTTTTTTGTTTGTTTTATACATATTGATTGATTTATGTAGAAATATGTTTAAACCTTACTTATGTAAAAGGCTATAAGCCGTTAATGATAGAAATAAATAAATTAATATTTGAAGATAAATTCAACAAAAATATAAGAGTCATATATATCAATTGATTCAAATATATATGTGTAGGTATGTATATTAAATATATAAAATATTTATATTAAATTTATAAAATATGTGTATTTTTATTTTAGTATCCATACGTATCTACATATATATCTTAAATTATTTTATTTCGTTTCATTTATTTATCTATTTTTTTGTTTTTGTTTAATGGGTTAGTTGGAAGATATCCCGCTTCTGCGATAAACTCACCCATTGCACAAAATTATGTGTTCAGTAGTAATGTTGTCGTGTTTTTTATTCTATTGTATACTATTTTTTTGCAATAAAGATTTTTATTATTATTATTATATCATAAATTTCCCTGCTTATACAAAATATTGCCAAGTATATGAGTTTGGAATCAATTCTAATACATAAATGTAGGAGTTATGATGTAAATACCATAACACCGCGGGGTTACCAGCACCAATCAAAAGATAATCGATAAGGCCTACCTGTATAAAGATAAATAAATAGATATGTGAAGTGAACTAATTTTGCGATATGATGTATGTATAGAAACCGTATAATATTACCACACACGTGGGTTATCGTAGTAAAGTTGCACCGAATACTATTTTTTTGCAATTAAGATTTTTAGTATTATTTTATAAATTTCCCTGCTTATACAAAATATTGCCAAGTATAAATGAGTTTGGAATCAATTCTAATACATAAATGTGGGAGTTATGATGTAAATACCATAACACCGCGGGGTTACCAGCACCAATCAAAAGATAATCGATAAGGCCTACCTGTAAAAAGATAAATAAATAGATATGTGAAATGAACTAATTTTGCGATATGATGTATGTATAGAAACCGTATAATATTACCACACACGTGGGTTATCGTAGTAAAGTTGCACCGAAATCAACAGCCATTAACTATAATCAAGAACATTTCTAGAGGCATCCCGCTGGGACCTCGGAGCATATTTCATATAATAATATTATGGTCAACCTATGTAGGCAGGGATTATGAATAGACAGATCAATAACAAAGTACACAGAACCTATAACTATAACGTATCATTATCTAGATAAATATAATATGTAAGTACGTTGTATGATAAATACATAAATCTAATGAAATACCAGCTGAAGACCTGGCTTCAACCAACCGTCATTTTTGAACTAGCCTTTGAATTAAATATCAGACAAAATTTACACTGCTGATAGATATAATATAAATTGTAAAGAACATTGCTTTGAGATAATCTGCAACATATTTAATAATCTAATATATATACATATATGTATATACATTTCAGTGGAACATGTTTTTCAGATGCATGCTTGGATATGGAACATTAGTTTTCCTGTCCGTTATCTGGAAAATTATCTTTACCTAGTGGATGTATAACAATTCGTACATTTGTTTGGACATAACCATATTTTAGTAGTAGATTTTTATAAAATGATGGAGATTAAACATTATTTTGTAATTCTGGTAGATGCCGTGATTCGATAGCTGATATAATCGAAATATTTATTTAACCCCTCGAGCTTAAAGAAGTAGCACTTTGGACATTCAAATTGAACACCTTAATACCAAATTAAGTTCACTATACAACGGAGTCTAGTTAGTTAATTTAGAAATCCAATTGGGGTGAGAATTTATTAAAACCCTAAGGGGTCATAAAATTATAACTCACCGTTGTTTTACCTTAGGAAGGTATACATTCTCCACTGTACAGGTACACAGGTATAACTAACTGAATTAAGAGAATTTGTATAATTTTAATATTATTTATCTCAGTCAGTATAGTCTCTGCCATGAATTAATAACAATCGTCTGTAAATACGGAGTGCTCTTCCTCCGCATAAATTTGTTTTCATTTAGTAAATTTTACTATCGATTTATGGTAAGAAAAATAACTAATTAAATAGCTCAAACAAAGTTTAAATGGTTCAAAAATATTATTTTAATATAGAGAATAAAGAATGAAATAATTATATTTTTTTTTATTTTCGATAAAATCGCTAAATCAAAATGGCAACGGATTGGTCACAAAAGAGAAAGGATAACAGGTGAATATCTATATTATTTAGTGAAGATTATTGGAGGGTAAGTAGGAGCAGGAAACCCTTAAAGAAGAATGAGCTTTCTAAGCACAGGCATGTGTGCTCTTAATTATTATATTCGATAGATTAGATTTCCAAAAGAGACTGGATTTTTTTTATACCTACATTTATATTTAGGTATTTAATATAATACGATTTCACTTGAATAAATTTTATAACAATTAGACATTTACATACCCTGTATATAAGAGATGCTACCGGTTTTTTGATCAATTACCAATGTAAATGCTGGCTGGTATTGTGGAAGCAATTCAGGCGTGGGATGTATTTGTTATACCAATCAAGATATCTTTTGATTATTTACTTACCTGCTACTGTTTATTGTGTGTTTAAATCAAGTTGGGAAGTGAAGATAAGAGATTTAGCCGGTTACCGAATAAAAGATATTCGGTGAGATTCTAAACTGAATAGCCGTATTATACCCAACTGTCTTGATGTATTTAGAGAGAAATATTCTTCTTCTTTGTGTTGTAGATCATCGATCTGTTAGTTCGGAAGTTGATGCCTCTTTTGATGCTGAAGACCAGCAGTCTTTCCATCTTTTTGGTGTTCTTCCTCAGGGCCGTGAACCGACTGGTGTTTCCTAAGCAGCAATATGTACGATTCTGTTTTCAGCCATCCAATCCACATGGTCTCTCCAGAATCATCTCCTTTTCCTTCTCCATATTACGATGTCCTCCGTGTTACATACATATATTCCTAATCTCAGTATTTCTCATTCTGTCTCTGTCATTCTGATAGTTTGGCCAGCACTCAGTGTAGAGTAAAACAAAGTACATAAGACTAGTGAACGAGTGAAAATGTTTTGAATATTTCTTTTAAAGTCTAACTAGTAACTAAGCCAAGTGAAGAGTAATTTAGTTGCTAAATAATATTATGTGTAAACAGCATTTTTTCTTGTACCTAAAGAAATATCAATGTATTTTAGTGACTAAATTACTCGCAACTTGACTAAATAACTAATATTGGCTGAGCTTTTGGTATCTTGACAAATATTAATCTACAATCCGGTATTCAGCTGGACGGTAGAAATTGCCCAAATACCGGATTTTGCCGAATATTCATTACGTCTTCAGTAAAGATAACGTCTTAATCATTGTTTAGTATTGATAAAATCTTTATTATATTGTACTTTCCTTTATACGCTCTAACCACGTAGGTGCATGATTTTGTAAAGAAGTTAATTATATTTTATAATAAGACATTGATACAAAGAACGCATAGTAAGAAAAGAATAGATAAGATTTGCATCCGTGCCTGTGGAGCACCCGCAAAGAAAAGGTGTCCTGTTGAAGACAGATGTTCTAAAAAACTCAGCAATTGGTATGCCACCCATCTTAAATGTCTTTCATAGATAAATTTAGTAATGTTCACCGAATTCGTTCGAAACATTGTCACGTGAGCACTTATTAAAATATTTTGTAAAATACGATATATTACGAGTAATAATATTGAAAGTAGGATAATATACAGAGAAAAGGTCCAATGCAAACAACAATACATCCTACAAGTACATGCAAACAATACATATACCTACATACAGGTACCTACCTACATAATGTATTGAGAAATGATATAATGAATATATGACATTAACATGACATTTAGTATAATGTACGATGTTTAATGTTTGATGATGTTTATTACGATGATGCTGTGAATCTATTGTGTATTTAATAATTTCACGGAAGTGATTGAGATTCGCCAGCTCGAGATGTATCTATATTTTTATTCTTTAGTTTTTGAAGTGTCCCAGTTAAAAAAAATAGAGAAGAAATAGAGATATTAAATTTTGATAGACTAACTATTTTTTGTTATTAAACTTATTTTAAATTACCAATGAGTCCATCCTCAGGGAGCTAAACATTTCGGTGCGACTCTCAACGATTTGCAGTCAGCGCGCTTTGCGATATTTCGGGCACATTGTAAGAAGAGAGCATGAAAACCTGGAAAAGTAATTATGACTGGGGTTGTAGAAGGGAGCAGGGGAAGGGGCAGAGTGCCAATAAGATGGAGCGACCAAATTAAGGAGGCCACACAGAGCTCACTTCACGGGGCCTTACACATGGCGGAGGATGGCTCAACATGAAGACAGATGGTTTACGTTAGAGGCATGATGGTCACGATCCTCAGGATTGAGGGACCGACAGAGATGATGAGTCTTATACATTTGTAATATGAAATACGAGTGCACTTTAAATACTTGTTTTTAACCTAACGATGAACATCCAAAGATCTGTATGTTTTAGGTATGCTTCTTTTAATTTTACTTTCAAGCATGATTTTTGGACATTTTTGAAGTAAAAAAACTCTCTTCTTTCCAACGTGATGCTGTGAATTCTGTTACAACTGGGTCACCTCCACTAACGATAGATAATTATTGATGTTAAATTTTTATCAGTACTTTCTTCTTTTGTACTTCAGTACTTTGAAAGTCTTAAATTGCGTCAATAAATGGGTGGATGCTCTGCGTGTACATAATATAAGTCAGTCTGCTGGTTACCTCACTTATGGGAGAAACAGTAACGGTAATGATACATTAATGGAATTTGGCGTAATTAAATCACTTTTGTGAATTACAGTTTTAATACTGTACAGGAATTAGGATTATCCTTATATTGTGAGTATTATAATATTATAGAATGATAAATGTTAATAACCTACTCTTGTTTACATTATAACGAATATAAATAAATAGTAGGTACACGTAATATTATGGCCATAATAATAAACAATATCACCCGAATGTAATTCGGCGAATTCCACGAAATTGGTATAAAATATACGGTAGGTACTTTTATTAATGCTGTAGGGTTACTCTTGACAAAATCTAAACACAATCTTAATCTTAATCATACGACGCGCGAAGTGACAATCGGCCAAAAATAGCGTAGCGGTTGCGGTAGCGGGGTGTATTTGACAATAGTCCCTTCGTGCATCGTATTGTCAAGATCAAGACTAGATTAAGATCGTATTTAGATTGTGTCAAGAGTAGCCCTGCTGAATCGTAGGGGTTGTCCCCATTACAAATTGAAGTAAAAAAGAGGGACTATGCAGAATATACCCACGGACAAAGACATGGATACTTGTATTAGACACTCGTAGGTTCAATACAATTAGTATCCGACGTAGTAAGTATGTGGAATAGGCTTGTTTTTGTTAATCTTTACTATCAAGGCATCCAACACAAATGGAATAACTAAAGAATTTACAAGGTATATAATGTAAACATACTAAAGGTCGTATTCTACATGTCATACAAAACGGACTTCCAGAGTAACATGACTTGAAGCATTAATAAGGTACCTTTCTTTAACAGGAATTTTCTAAAATTATTTATATACTCATTATACCATCACAGTAAAGCCTACAAGTGGGGTAGCCAGCGGACTAACTGCATGTAATAAACATGCAAGACGATGACTTTAATCAAATTTTCCTAAATTTTACAGGATTACTTAAAAAAATAAACTGGGTTAAATTCACGAGAAGAGCATTCAATCAATTTTTTTAATACTACATAGTAGGTAAATTAAAAAATATATACCTATTGGCAACGCCATAGAGGTAAACTGACAATCAATAATTTAAAAACTATAAAGTGAAGTATCTTTAAAGTTAAGCTTAGACTTTAACGCTATTAGCTTTTAAACGAAGGCTTTTTTCCAAACCGGTGACAGATGTGAGTAGAATAATAATGAATGTGCTTGACGTAGATTTATATAGGGAAAATGGGAGAGGGTTAAAAATCTTGGTTGTACTATACTGAACACACAAAAAACTATCGTTCGATAACGCTTTTTCAAGAACCCATTTATTCGACAACTTTGCATCTAGGTACCAAAAGAAAGCAAAGAATATTGTATTTTATGCGATATCTGTGAAGCGATCTATTTCCTATAATATTTTTTAATATTTTTGACAAAACAATTTTCTTAAGGAAGTATTCTGAGTTATCTCTTATGTATGAGTTTTTCAAGGAACCGCCGTTTGAAGTAACAATGCGATTAGAATGATTTCAATTCATCAATTGATCGATAAAAATGCCAAGTTCTTAAAATTATTAATTAAATAGACAGGTATTATAAGATTGTATTTGGATCGCATAATGCAAGACGAGAATTATTGTGTAATATTTAAAATTTTAAAGATTTTCTTGTCTATCTAAAAAAATGTAATTTACAGGCTACTTAATTAATTGTAAATCAACACACAATAAACCATATTTAGTCTACTAAACCTTTTAAAGCTAGAATAATTATTTCAATAAACAAATAATTATATCAATAAATAAGTATTACTTTGATATTTATATTGTCATAGAAAGTCTTACTTCATATTTGTTCTGGAGACACCCACAGTCTTTTGCACGCCTATCTCAGTAAATAGAATACAATAGATACACAAGAATAAATAATATTATTTCCATGTATATTATAATTTCATACAACAATGAGGGCTCGTGTCATATCTGTCAGAATTTACAATAACATATTATATAAGTATGGGTTCAATTATACTATTGATATCTACTAGTATTGAAATCAGAAAAGTTCGAAGATAAGGTGGTTAAAGACCGAACCTTTCGAAAATATTGTAATCCATAATTTAATACATAATTTTTTATTGTTTCTTTCTAGTATTAATTTTATTGGAAGACTTAACCTAAAGGCAATAATGACGTCTTTTGTACAAATTCATTTTAAAATTAAGTATCACATTATTTTCATCACTCTTTAACACTATTGTGAAAATTAAAAACTTTGGTTTTTTTACTCTAGCGGCTAGTATTCGAACATGAAAATCAAAAACATGTTTTTTTTCATTGACACTACTATTCTAGAACTCTATATACATAAATGTTAAATAACTTGGATTCTCAAATAAGAGAAGAATATGTAAATATATTAATATACCTACAGTTTTTTTCATGACGATTTTTTTTATTAAATTGGCAAGGGAGCAGTAATTTTTTTTTTCAAAAACACGTTGTTTTTCGGACTTTAGTCATTATATAGTTTCAACAAGTTAATTCTGTAAGTTCATATACTCTGTGTAATGAATGAAATGAATAAATACATTATTATATTAACATTTAGTAGTAAACTGTTTGCATTTGATACTTGGAATCTCTTGTACTGAGTATCACTTCACTACAATGAGAGATATATTAGTTAAAAATATATAAGAGTGCGTAGGACTGAGAACATGGATCATATTGTTTTGTCTTGATGACACAAAAGTTTCCTAATAATACCTTAAAGTGGAGCAAGACATAGTCACCTTAAAAACGTGATATACAGAATGAGTGATCTTTTTCCTTATCGATTTCTATCCATTCGTTTCTGGATGAAGGCTTCTCCATTCACATGTCACACGTTTTCTTCCTCTATCAATGTTTTCCTCTTGACTTAGTGTATTTTGTGAATATCTATCATAAACATATCATTTACATCCTATTTGAAACATTTATTTTTGCATTCATCCAATATGGATTTCCACTATTTGTGAACTCGTTCATCGAAAAGAAAGTCATTTGAAAAATACATTATCCAAAGATTGCAAGTGCTATAGAAGGTACTTAATTTCCTTTTTTGCATATCATGTGTAGAGATAAGGTAAAAAAATGCAGCGACTGCGACATCGTCAAGTCACAGTTACTTCACCAAGTAAAAATATCAACCTACCTAATATTTGTTTAGGCAAGCTACTGTAGCTTTATCCATTTCAATATCGTTTTTGAATGTGGGTGGATGCACTTTATTAACTATATATTTCTTTTGTTATTTGTTTTCCCTTTTTCTCTTTACTTTTACATACATGCATACCACCACGATATTTACTACTAACCCGATACTCTCCGAGGTAACCAGTAGACCAACTATGTACACGTTTAACAAATATCCAAGTTGTCATCTATATTCTTTATAAAGTCATTTACCTAATTCATGAATAATTTTGCCACCTATCAAGGATACCGCACATTTATAATTTATGACACGAAGAAAACGACATGGATGATTAACAGGTGATGTAAGTCTATTGCTTCTTCATTTTTAAAATATATCATAATGTTATAGATACATAGCCAAATGATTTTGATTTGTTTTCATAAACCGTTTTAAACGCAAAATAAACCATGTTTAGAATAAAACTTGTAATTAAATCACAATTTTATTTAAATCGAGTTTCATTCATTAGCCTGATCATTCGTAAACGAGTGGATGGCCTATAAAGATAGAATAGAATAGTTCCATTCATTATACTCAAGTAGTCTATACATTAATGGTTTTCGGTGCAATATGTAAGTCAGGACATTTATTGGAATTCATTCTCATATTCGTATCTTAAAATGGCTACTGAAAATCAATTCAACTGTTTCGTTTGTAGTGAAATAGATTACGAATTATTTCATGAAATATAATTTAAAATTTGTTTATTTTTTTGATATTTTTACGTCAATGGACGGTATAAGCAGATGACCTTAATCTTTATAAGATTTATAAAGGTAGTAATTATTTTCTCCTTGATTTAGAGAATAAAAATGATTAATGATTATAAAAAATCGGTACTGAAAAAGCGAACCTTAAGTAAGATTATGTAATGAAGACATTAATAGTGTTGTGTAGGTGTTGGTCCTTTGTACTAAAACATTGTTTTTATTGAATTAACATGAATAAAACAAGTTTTAATGAAAACATTTGAGAAACAAATCCGACGAGATATTAAATTATTTAGAATAACACTACATGGAATGAGCGTGTATTCCTTCATTTGAAAAATTCTTACTTATTGTATAGGTACGTATTTTTCAATTTTAATTTCGTACAAGAATCACTATTTAAATACTTTTGTAATATATAATAGGTAATAAACCATAACGTTGTTATTTAATTTTATTATTTTCCTTTCCATTTGCCAGGATTAATAAAAAAATATACTTTTGCTTCAGATTAAACCGTTTTTTACACTTTTATCGCACTTAAACGATACACTTCTATAAGACGATTTTTAAAAGCATCAACATCGCTTTTTGATTAATAATATTTTTGACCACATAATCAACCAGTTTTTTTGGCAAAGAATTAAAACAAATCACTACTTTACGTGATACGTGATGTAATTTGATAGTTATCTTTTGTTTACAGGAAGCTTGAAAGCTCGAAAAGATTAGAGGTAAGTATTCATCTAGATGCATATTGAAAAACACCCCTAAAGTAAAGATGCTTTTCCTGAATATATTTTTAGGAATAAAAATAAAATATAATGACGCGATAAACTACATCAAAGCGTGTCACGAAGTTTTAAAGTCCGTTTCATTCGACGCTGAAACCGTAAAAGTCGTTCAGTCTATAGTTTACAGTTTACTAAGCTTTCGCTGACCTTTTATTATCGTTCTTGTTTCTGATTAAGAACATAAATTTCTTCGGTAAGACAAGCTGTGTGACATTGCAATTACTGTACAACACATTCTGAACACGGAAAAATTAAAAGATTCAATAAAGTTTTATTATTAAAAGATAAATTATAATAATTTGTTGGATAAAAGACCGACAATTTTATTATACTTAATTTTATTGACTTTCCTCTTGAATTTGAATTGACTTTGTTATTGACTTTCTGTTGAATTTCTCATTCCATTCTATTTTGTAATAATTTAATTCGTACCTATTTATATTGTACTTTATTTGCTCACCTGTTAACATTCTTATTTTCCTAATAGCATTAAGTTTTTTTTTGTTTGTTCGAAATTGTTATTTTCCTCCTTGACATATTCATGCTTGTTTGTATTGACATAAATAATTTATTTGCCGTAGACCTATTGTTTCCCATCGACTTCTGTTTAATATTATTTTATTTTTTGACTTGATATTAATTAATTACTCTATATTTACATCTGTTTCGCATTATTTTATTTTTGACTGCTTTTTTGGCTTTATATAACTTATTACTCTTTATATAACTTAATTTGTGATTTCTGATTATCGTGTATAAACGTGTTTGTTGTCTATTATACTGTTGTTTAACATGTAAAAGGCTCACGCCGTATATTGATGAAAATAAAAAAAAAATATTAAAAGATAAATTTATAATAATTTGTTGGATAAAAGACCGTGCTCCAAAGAACAGAAGGAAGAATAAATTTTCTTGAAAAATGAAGTTAAAATCGTATATTAATACTGGTAATCGAACGCTTTTAATATTTTTTCACCTTTTAAGTTGAGAAGTGAAAAAAAAATGTTTGTCAATTTTAGGTTCTACACTTTTGAAACAATATTTAATTGAAAAAAATATTTTATCGTTTCTTTAAATTTAAACCATTAATAAACAAATCACTGAATTTATTCCACAATTTATAAAAAGGTTGGTGCACTCTGCTATCTTAGTGCCAACACTTACGTATGCAAGTGAGACGTGGACATGGTCAAAGAAGGATGAAAGTGGAATAAATGCAGTTGAAATGAGATCGTTGAGAAGGATGTGTGGTAAAAGTCTGAGAGATCGTGTGCGTAACAGTGATATACGAAAGGAATGTGGAATGAAAGTTGGTGTAATAACAAGGATGAATGTAAATAAGTTAAGATGGTTTGGGCACGTGGAAAGAATGAATGAAGACAGAATGACTAAGATATATTTGGCTGAGAGGAATGGTGCTCGGAGACGTGGAAGACGTGGATGTCGGAGGATTAAATGGCAAGATCATTATTTTAAATCATATCCTACAGGACGGTCACGTGTTGAGCACATTGAACAGGAGAGCATGCATGAGGAATTGTATGACAGTGACGGAAGCGAAAGATGTATGCAAGGATAGAAGGAAGTGGCGCTCGATCCTTTCTGCCTACCCCGCGAGGGAAGCGGCGTGATGGTATGTTTGTATGAATTTATAACTTTATTTCTTTCTTTTTCAGGCAGGGCACCCGACACCGAGTGAATTACCACAATTTATAACATGGTTTGTTTATATTATCACAACTACAAATTAAAGTACAGGTAAAGTGTGTAAGTGCGTTTATTTACGTCTGTAATACTCTGAATTTGGACAAACAAAAAGAACCTAATGATATTACAGAATACAAATCAGAATTCACAGTTAATGCCACAGGGGAATTATTTAACTGATTTAATACGGAAGAGTACAGAGAAATATACAAAATAATAACAAGATTCGTATTGTATGTAGGTCGGAAATTTATTTATGTTATCTTCATCAGCTACTGGAAAATGCGTGGAAGAGTCAACATAAACAGAGTTTTGGTAATTTTTCCAATTTATATTTTAGGTTAAGTTAATTTTTATGAGTAGGTATCTACCAAATTAGTTTTTAAGTAATTATATAAATTAGGTGCAACAAATTTAACGTATTTATTACGGACAGTTTATTCGAAAACAGATTTGCTTTATACCTCTCCAGATAATTAGGTTTGTACAAAAAAAATTAAGCTAATGTGTTCTAATTAATTTAGAGATGTTTGAAATAGTAATAAGCACAAAGTAGTTTAGAATATAGAGGTTATGTTTTCATCCTGTTGTGTAATTGGAACATTGAGGGGCAAACAATGACCCTTTCTTTCAGACTACTTTTGGGAACATAATTATACAAGACACACAGTAAACTTAACCTACCAATGACTTTTCGAGGAAAGACAGAGAGTATATGATGTTCCAATATTTAGAATTTGCTTTCGGCTGATGCGCTGTATACATGTCCTTATTTCTAACATTTTTACTTTCAGAGGAAACAGCCACCTACATGTAATATTTAAAAAAATAAATTAAAAACAATTCAGTTAATATTCTTATACAAACAGTTACTTAATATTTATTGTTTCCACCATTTTCTGAAATAAGTGAATTTAAATTCCATTTCTACAACCGCATTGCTTCGCATTACAAGAAGCAGTTAGTACGTAGTAACGAAATAAATAAATTCTACAAATTATGAGAATAGTATTATTCTTGCGCCATAGTTATATAATATGAAAGAATAAGGTATGTAAATGGTTAGTAATAATGTCCACGACACAGAACAAGGACACACAAGAACATAACTGGACAGGATAAAGAAAGGTGTCTACATTAATAGCTCCGCGTCACGACACTCTGTTTCTGTCAAGTGGACTAATGTCTTCAAATATTTCACAAGACATAATGGCCGATGTATTCTAGAACAAACTTAAGACATGGAACAAGTGTAACATACCATATTCAAATTTGACAGTTGTAGCAGTTGCATTTGTTTTTTAGTTTATATTTCGAACAAATTTATAATTATATATTTAAATCGATACTTAATAACAGTTAATTGTTGCCTACGGTAATACTGAGGAAAATATGTCTCCTATATTGAGATCGCCTTACCTAATGCAAATTGATTTCTTCTTTTCACGACTAATACCTTGTTATCGTTGTAATGTAAATCGCTGTAATGTGTTAATTTTATGATTAAAAAAAAACCCACTTTTTTTTTCAGATATCTCAGTAAGTAAAATAACTTCTATAATATGTATAATAAGGATATTTGTCTTTTTTATAAAGATTAAAAATAACACCAAGTATAGAAAATTCCCAGATTATACAATTAAGAATACCGTAAATTGTATTGTCTTGTTTTGTATTAAACAAGATATTTCTATCAAATTGATTGACATCCACATTTGGTTGACATACAAATTTGATTGACATCCACACTTCTGAGTAAGTGAAAATCCAGTTTTCAACACAACAGACTGTGTTACATACAATAATAAGATATTTCTATGCCAGAGATTAGATTAAGTAATAAGGAAGTGAGATATTACTTAAGATAATAACGGATTATGTTGATAAAGTTACACGAGTGAATAAAAAAACCTAATATCGTCACTCGACTGCGTAATACAGGCAATCATAATTAGGAATTAGGGACAGTGGCACTGTGAGGAACAGACAAAAACATTTAAATGGGTCAAAGAGATAAGACGAAGACAGCAAATAAACAAATCTGTGATTCAATGAAGTTTTGTAAAGGACTTTGTGAAGATGAGAAAGCATTACGGAAATTATCTTCACTTACTACCTACATACATAGAAAGAAGAAAATTAGCATTTTTCTTCTCTCGGTAGACGTAAGATTTTGGAGAGTATTTTTTTGTTACTTTCAGTCAGAATTAAGTGCTGGTGATACTTAATTATAATAATCTGAACAATTATAAATGGTTGTTATCTCATCATCTTATCTGTGGAGTTTCCGAAAAAAGAATTTATCTCTGATATTTTTTGTAGTTTTCGGATATTCTGTAAAATTTAGGTGATATTCAATATAATTATTATCTTCAGTTATGAAATTTTACATCATGCTTGAATATTTATGTTTTTATGAAACGGAAATGGCAGTCCTTATTTACGACGATATTGTCAAATTGAAAAACTTTATAATATTTAATTATGGTGATGCATAACTACATAAATATGACGTTATTTAACAGCTTTGTAGTCGAGAGAGTTGAAAATTAGTGCACCTTTACATATTATGTATGTTCTTAATCAAACAGTTGATCGGTAATAATGTTTGTAGGAGGTCTTCCTCTAAATATTTTATCTTCATGAAAATCCACTAAACTACAATTTTTGACCATCTTTGATCTCGTCCACGAGAGTCTGATTACATTAGAAGAATCACTGTTGACTGGTTGCACAGAGATACCTGGGGGAAAAAGGGAGGTTCATCAGAGGTCAGAAATAGCTGTGTCAGTGAAAAAGTAATAATGTTTGAATATAAAAACGTTACATTATAATATTGATTGTCGATACTCAATGCCTTCACATGGTAACTACTCTACCATATCCAGCTTTCACGTCAAGACGTGTATCTGAAGTCCATGAAAAGGGACATTCATTTATTCGTTTCAGGTTTTTGTTTGCCTTCGTGATCGGAATTTCAATCGTTCTCAAAACCAACATCGACTAAAAAATAGGTATAAAGATTATAAACTATTTATATAAGATGAAATGCAAAGTAAAAAAGTAATTGATTCCGTATTATTTATCTACAGCTTGAAGGCTTTTGAAATATATTTTAAATGAAGAAAATAAGGATATTTTTTTCATTTAAGATCAATGTACCTCCTCATAGTTAAATCAATGAGTATTGTAGGTTATAAAGTGAAAGCTTACAATATAAATCAATAATAAATTACACGTAGTATAAAAAATGACTTCTCTGTAAAATAAATAATATTTTCAATTTTCCAATCAAATCATTTTTCAATTAGTTAACAGAGATCTAAAAAAAACGATTAAATAAATGTAAACAACAAATTCAAAATATATAATAGTTTAAGAGGTTTTTGAAATAAAAAGTTTGATTAAGTTTTGATTATAAATTCTTTTCAATTATTGTTGTTTTTTTTTGTTGTCAAGTAGGATTACATAAATTTGTATTACGGTCCATTCACCTAAAAAGTTGTTTATATTAATAATTTTATTTTCCTATGTTTAAACTTTTCTCTTTGATGGTTAAGGTCACATTGAATATTAAAGTTTAGCGGTTTTATAACTTAATATATCTTTTTATGAAAAATCATCCTTATTTAATATGGTATTGTGGGAGTTTCGGGTGATGGATACGATAAACGGCGCCCTTGAGGTCATGTTATGAGTAAACGGCGCTTTACAAATTGTCCATATATATATATGAAGGTGAAGGTTTTACTCCATTTCACTGCGTACAGTCGGGCAGAGACTTGGCTCATGCCTTTGCATACGGAACGAGGCTCGGCCCGTCACCGGAATATGCAGTTTGGATTTGTCGAAGAGATGTTATGTTTCGACATTGGCGCATGTGTCTCGTCAGGACCATCTTACATAATGGCCGACACAACATCAAATCCAGTATGCGAGGAGCATCGCATATTATGAAGACTGTATGATCTAATTTTCATCCGAAATGCATGTACAACATGCACCTCATGAATGAAAGATCATTTGATTTAACGAAGGAGATAGTATGAAGGTGAAGGTTTTACTCCATTTCACTGCGTACAGTCGGGCAGAGACTTGACTCATGCCTTTGCATACGGAACGAGGCTCGGCCCGTCATCGGAATATGCAGTTTGGATTTGTCGAAGAGATGTTATGTTTACGCCAATGTCGAAATCAAATAACATAAATCAAATACAATCAAAAGTCAAAATGTGTGCATCTAGGGTAAAAACCAATCAAGACCAATTGTGAGCAAGTGCATTACAGAAAGAGGAACGGCAGGCCCTGAGAAAGTAGCTGGGGAGAAAATCAACAAAACCGTCCAGAATGAATCAAAACGCCTGTGATTTTGTTGCTGAATTCTCCATCATCTGTGAAAATGTCTCAGCACCATGGAATTGTGCCATTCTTATCTAAGTACTTTACTACCTACATTAAATCTGACATGATTTTGAAAAATGGGTATTTTAGAAGAAGCCCAGAGATCATCTATACTTTCTCGTATATATAATGAGTTACAATCCACTGGATTGGTCTGCAACGAGTTTTGACTTTCTTCTCCATTCCTCCCTATTCTCAGCCAGTCTTTTCAGCTCTACGTTATGAGCCACAATTCATGTCCCTCTTCAGTTGGTCCATATACGAATCTCTTGGTCGGCCTCTGCCATTTGTCCCCTCGGTCTTACCCTCCGCAATGGCGATGAGTAGTCCTGGGTGCCTGATGTTGTGGCCAATCCAGTTAGCTCGTTGTTGGCTGATTCTCTTAAGAAGTTGTCTTTTTTCGCCTACCCTGGTTAATACTTCTTCGTTTTCGATGTGTTCCGACCAATGGATCTTCAGCATGCGTCTGTAGCACCACATTTCAAAGGCCGCCAACCGTCCGCTTTCCCTCTTGCTGATGGTCCACGTCTCGCAACCATAAAGCAGAATGCTCCATACAAAGGCTTTAGTAAGGTTCTTCCTTACGCTTAAATCAATTAGCTTCCAAATATTATAGTAGTCGCCTGAGTTAGTTTTCTTGTAAACGACAGATGTTCAAGAAACATCACGTACCTGTTACAAATTCAATATTTTTAATTCATCGATGAGGTATACCACCCATTTTTAATGACTTATATTTACCGGTGGTAGGATGGCTTGCATCTTTATTACATGCAGTAAGTCTACTAGCTACCTAACTTTTGGGTGATATTGTGTATATAAACTAAGAAGACTAATAAAATAGTAATAATACAAGGAAGGAATAAATTCAGATAAAACAAGTAAATTTCTCGTGATATTAATTCCTTCTATTCCCTTCCACAATGGAGTTATACAGTTCAGATAATAAAATAAAGAAAAGAAACAATAAATACAGGAGAAAATTAATCAGAATATACTCTTATTAATATCATATATGGAAAACCATAACACTTCGACACAAAATATTACAATAATATTGAATAATTTGCCTGAGGCCGAATACATGATTATACAGAAGCTCAAATCTTCCCTCAATTTCAAAAACATACTGATACATGGATAAATAAACCTTAGCTTAGACTATAACTTGATGGTTATAGATAAATAAATGAAATTTGTATATGTAATACATTTTATTTAATTATTTTTTTTCAATGGTTTGCATTAAATGTTTCTCGGTTGGTAGATATTGAGAATGGCAGAATTGATGAACGTTGTCCATGGACACCGAAAGTGGTCACTCAAGCCGGCCTGAATCCAATTCATTAACTCTGGGAAGCTTTTTTCACTTCTTCAATAAAATTTCAATCTAAAACGAATAACCTATTTTCAAAAAGATAACGCAAGAATAAAAGATAATAAAACTTACGTATGAAAATTATAAAGATATTGAAATCAGATATTAACACATAGGTATTTTATTAAGATATAAGAAACTGTTGAGAATTCCCTCATCCACGTCGAAGCTTATGACGTGATGAATCAGTCTTGTGGGACTTAGCAATAAATTACATGAGACGATGCTAACAACAAAACACAACAACACGTCTCCCTTTGATGTTGTCTTTCATAGTAGGACTATAGGGCTACAGTAAGTATGTACATACTTTAGTGTTCTAGGCAATGAGTGATTACGAAGATTAGTATTTCTAGATTATTTACTACTCACTCACAATCACCATTATTATACTCGTATTATGAACTAGAAGCTAAACACTCGGCTCAGTTACTTTACTAAGAAATCGTAAGGAAATTTGTTTTTTTTATTACTATAGTTTTGATTATAATATAGCTATTTTTTACATTGGAGGTGTACCCATTTTATGGATGATAGACCTATAAATCTTTATAGACTCCAAAATTGTCAAAGTAAAATTATAAGATTAAAATATAAATAATATTCAGATCAAAAAGTATAAAACAATACACCTATAATGAACATTGTTCAATTTGAAAAAAAAATTAGTCACTTAATAAATTAAGATATGATTATCCTCCTATCGACGAGCATTTATTTACTATTATCCTTTTGTTTTCAGGATATTTTATTTGTTTACTTTTTTCATATACATATCCTTCATTATTATATTTTTTTGCAACAAGTCTGTAATTAAACTTAATATTTTTTATCAAACTTTCGAAAACTGGCTCTCATTTTATAGTCACCAGTACCTATACTTACTTTTCACTGTGCGGATGTTTAGGTAGTAGAATTTCATAATTTAATTTAAAAAAACAAAAATGTTTTCTTTTGTATTTGTTCTTTATTAAAAGAGACGTTCTTCTTTTATATAGTTATATACATTATGTTTCATTTTGATTTCTAATTAGTTATCGCGTTTATTCTATCACTGTGTTTCATCAATTAAGTGTATAAAATAGCAATTTCAATTCAACAATATTTTGTCTTTCAATTGCAATGCAATATAGGTTATAACTGTATAAAGATTTGTTCCAAAGGAATATTACGAGAAACGTTGACTCAATTATGTACAAATAACTATGAGTGGACATGCCTTTCAAATTCAAATTCAAATTCAAATTCAAATTCAAATATTTTTATTGAGATAATAATAAACACATACAAATATACAATAAGCACAATTATACAAATCTTTATATTATCTGTTTTAATTTTTTTTTACCCTCAAAATTGAGCAGAGCTCGTGCTTTGAGGGCTTTATTCCATATTGTATGGTCGTCTAGATTATTTTTTAATCAACTTTAATTAAGTTACGAGTATTGAGTTAAACACTATTTTTATTTATCACAATACTTGCATAAAAGTGTATTCAGTATTCACATATACTAACCATTTCGTACTTGAAAAAAACATTATTAAGATTGATAAATGGATAAATTACTGCTAAACGATAATACTGCATTAGTGATGATGACAATAATAAAAATAAAAGTCTTACTTCATACTGTTATTATTGATTAATAGGTAGTAGGGTATACTCTGACAATAATAACTGAGTATACTCAGACAATAATGACTCTTTAGCAAACCAACGAGTGTTAACTCTAGGAATGTGTCTACATTATAGAGATAATAAAATGATTTTATTGTAATGGATTTACGTTTTATTCACATTCCCTTACATTGCACATCATACTAAATGTGTTTTAAAATTGAAGTACCTTCTTACGACATGTCCAACTACGAGACACGCCAGCTGAGATAACTATTACTAGTACTACTATATACCATCACATCACGGCATATCCCACAACTACGAGACACACCAGCTGAGATAACTATTACTAGTACTACTATATACCATCACATCACGGCATATCCCACAACTACGAGACACACCAGCTGAGATAACTATTACTAGTACTACTATATGACCGCATTGGCAGTTCAACCGCACTTAATGTGAAATGTCGTATGATCAGGTTATAGTGTGCACTGCGCTGTACCGTATACCACAGTTGACACCATGTGTTTAAGACTATAGGGCCATTATAATCTTTGCACTTATACATACATACACGCTATGTATACATATTGATATAGATTCACAGCGGGCCGTGACCAGTATTGAGGGTTGCAATAGTATTTATTATTTATTGTGTTACACTGCTTGGGTACCTGGCCGCACTCATTGAGTGCAGTTGTACTAGCCAAATATTATTATTATTAATTTTGTTAACTATGTACTGTATTAGAATTGCTATTATGTAATAACTGATATTATGTATTATTATGTATTGTATAAAGGCTTATGCCGTCTATTGATTAATAAATAAATAAAAATAAATAAATATACCATCACATCACGGCATATCCCACAACTACGAGACACACCAGCTGAGATAACTATTACTAGTACTACTATATACCATCACATCACGGCATATCCCACAACTACGAGACACCAGCTGAGATAACTATTACTAGTACTACTATATACCATCACATCACGGCATATCCCACAAGTGGCGTAGCTAAAAAAAAGATGCTTCTTTTTTAATTTCATGGCAAATCACTTGAAGATTTATGTAGGTACTGCAAACTAAAAATACCAATTCGAATGTGGCAATTACATAACATTTAGGTCCAAAATCACTCGCAAATGAGTGGATGGTCTTGAGAAGTATAGAATAGAATAACATTTAGGTACCAACATTTTTTTTCTCAGAATGACATATTTTTTTTTTTTTTTAGGTGTCAAACTTTAAGATTTTTCATTGGGAAGATGTTTGTAACACTTTTTTCATGAAGGTACCTAACAATTCTGTAAGTTAAATATGGGCATGTGGGGAGTCAAACATTAAGTATTCTCATTGGCTATAACTTTTTATTACTTTTTTCCACGTACGCGCATACTCCATTTTAGTCCAATAAGGTTATGTCATTTTAACCCATGTATTTGCACGGTTTCTGTTTATTTAAACCCGAGCAATGCCGGGTTACAAAAGCTTGTAAACAATAAAGTTGCGAAATCTTTTTATTTTTTCTAACACCTACCTTTACAGGATACTCCAAAACTTACGGAAAAAAGTGGAAGACCAACTCTTTGCGGTCCACTCTTTACCGGGTGTTCCATGAAAGCTGAGATAATGTAATGATATTTCTCATTTGTTTTCTTTGAAAGATCTGCCTTACGAATGTACGTTGAAGAAAAACGAAATCATAAATTACGCTGTAGAGTTATGAACATGGGCTGGTAGTAGATCTTTAAGAGCTGGGCTAGTGACAATATGTATGTCTTAGAAAAACAGTTCGCGATCGTGTTTCTAGACATCAAAAAACTAGACTAGTTTTGAAGAGGTCTACATATATTCACTTGAGGAGAGAGGAGGGCTAGTAATATATAAATTATATTTTGCAATAATCATTATGTAAAGTGTCGACAATATTGAAACAAGAAAATTATTACTTATATTCCAATTCAGATATGAATGAAACTTATTATTGTTTATCTCATAATATCATTAAAATACACAAATGAACCACTGTCAGAGTTCCAATCGTAGCTAAATAAGCAAGTAGGTACACTGGTACACTGTACCACCGCATATATCCATTAGTAAGCTTTTGATCGAAGTACTATATATGTTTATGTAGATACTGGGATGAACCAATCTAATAATAAATGAGCATTCTGGAGGATAAGGCAATTTCATTGCGCTGTAGTGTGTGATCGAAAATGGACATCATATAAAAACCGAAACTGAAAACGAATCTCGGCATATTTTATAATTTCGTTCTAAAAACCAACAATGCATATTCATAAAATAAAAATAAATTGTATTATGACTTGTTAAAGGTTATTATTGTACGAGTATAGCCGTTCAATGTTCTGTACTAATAAGTTAGTAAATTATGATACACCCAACTCCAAAGATTCCATTACCATTTACTATGACATATTTGCAATACTTATGAACAAGATTTATTCAAACTGCGACCAATGTTTAGCCTGAGCCGTAACCGAAATAATTTTTTAGATCGAAAATAGTTGAAACCGATTTTGGGTGGATATTACTCTGCTGGTTGGTGAAGTATCCATTGTGATGGCGACAGTTGAAATACCGTGTGACAAATTATCAGCAATTTGGGTTTAAGGGATTCCACTAAGCCCTGAGATGCAATTAACAAATAATCGCAATCATTAATTGTACACTGAGAATAAATTATCGAAAATTTCTGAAACACTTCTATTCTATTGCGGTATCCCAAAGGACCAATGAAATTTCTAAATGAGATGATGAACATTTTGGAAATTATTTGTTTTACCAAATTAAAACATATCTACGAGAAGGCATTGCTTTAAGTACCCCATTGGGTCTGGAAATACTAATGAAAGCTCATTTGTAGCCTGTAAACATTTGTTTGTTACACATAATATATATGTAACCTTAAAACATAGTTCTTTATTGAAATAGGTGATATTTATATACTTATCCTTTAGAGAAATGTAGACGTTCTGGAGTATGGACTATGACTTTAAGGTGAAAAGAAAATCAAAATACTCAATGTTAAAAACTCAATGAACTATATACAATATTAATAAGATACATACTCAATTAATCAAGTGAAAAGTGTTGATTGTAACACATGTATGATCGACTACATATTATAAAAAGATCTGGCAATATCCTGCGTGTGACTGATGATGATTAAATGCAGCCTGCCCATGAAAAATTGTGGAAATACAAGGGGAATCCTATGCTCAACAATGGACGCAGAAGGGGTGATGATGATTCACGTTCATTTATTAATCATTCAAAAATCATGTTTCATTATTTTAAATGCCAACTCTTTACCATGAAAAAGTGCTACATAATTTATACATTTCAAAAATCATACATTATATTATCATATAAGAGTGGATCATGAATAAATGGGAAATAAATCATATTTTTTGTTCACATAGTATGTATGTATTATTATGATGATCGCATTCACTTCTCGCTTCTGAAAACCAATTCTTCAGCATCTGGAGTTGTTCCAAGTATTATTATCCTAAAGAAGAAGACTAAGATTATTCCTCTTTGGAATCACAAAAGGGGAACGATAAATAAATCATACATATTTTTCATTACGACGCGAACTGGGAAATTCTTTTCGACGAAATAATAAAAAAAAATATGCCAACAAGATTATCATCACGCATACGGTCGTAGTTTTAAATAAGAAATATGAGCTTTATCATATTATTACATAATGTGTGTTGAAGGAATTCACATATTTTTTCAAACATCTGAACAATGAGCAAGTATTATTCTTTGATATCTATCCCTTTAACCATAACGTGCCGCCCTCCCTTCTGTGGGTGGTACACTTAACCACGACCACGGCTAGCTCTAGGGCCACGTTACAGACAATTGTTCCTCTAAAAGTGGGTAGATGGTGGAATAACAACAATGCTTGACAAATTAATCTTATTTATTTCCATTAACGAATTATCACAATATTATTAAAAATCTGTACTACATTTCTAGTATAATATTTAGTGAAATAAATTTAACAAGACACAATAATCAAATGAAACCTTTTTCATTCATTTCTAATCGTTATATATCTATAACCATCACTGGTGGTGAAAAATACATGTTATGTTATACTTTGCTTTGTGTTGGATATGCTATGTTATGTTATAATATAAAATATTGAGTAAATATTATAAGCAAAAGTTAAGGAGGAAATGCATAGGTATGTTAAATAACAAGTTAACAATATGACATGTTCACACAACTAATAATAATAATAAAAATTACCCCCGGATAAATACCTAACAATACTTTAGCCTTGAGTGAGGTGAGAGCAGTTTGTCATTTACAACTTCTTAAAATACCAAATAATAAAAAGAGAACGGCAATAAAAAAATAAAAATTAAATTATCTGGCCTGTCTTCTCTTCTTAGATCTTCGCTTGTCCCTCCTGCTCTCTGGATACATACGTCCGGCTGTGATTTGCGGGTTTGCGGCGGGTGCCACCTTCGCTCCTCCTACTGCTACTCACGCTTCCTTCTCTCTTAGTGCGCTGGCCCTCTTGGGATCACATCTGGATTGCGCCAACCGGATGATATCGACGTCATAGCTCTGTTTATTTTCGCTATCAGCAATTTATAGTATCATACTATTTTGTAATTGCTCTAAGTTCGTGGATCTCTTCGCGTTTTAATGGTAAGTATTAGGTATTACTCATACTGGTCGATTGTCTAGTAATGAATTTACACACTGAAGTTAAATAATATCATCTAATGATTACTATTCCGGCGTTGTAGTGTGAAATTTTAAATTACCACTGGTTTTAATGAGACATTCAAATTATTATTCAAATCAGAGGTCACTATTTTTGTTTCTTTCGATCAGTTAATAAAAATTTTGCCCAGGAAGCTGGATGTTATACGCGATTACAGATTTTTAAATTAAGTCGCGAGGTAATAATTATAATACCGGAGTTTTTCTTTCTTTTCGCGGACTCTAGTCTGAAGTCTTCACGATTTTATTTCAATCGTCTGATGACTGACAATGTCGAAGAGCGAATTACTCTGACTGACTACTGGATACAGAATGACTACTGGGTACAGAATGACACTCCGAGGCGTTTTCTATGCGCTTATATTTGCTCAGTGAACACTGGTGGCCTAGTTGGGTTCCGCGGGCGGGGCTCCATCTTGGAATATCCTGCATCTCCTTCTGGACTTGTCGCTGTCTCGACTGGCCGAGAATTCTTATTCACACCCCCTTTTATTCTAATAACACCCCCCAATTAGGTTCAAATCAGCCTACTGATGTCATCTCACTCAAGACTTACATAACATTATTATTTTCTTTGAAACTCAATTCGCAATAAGATTCCAATTGACACAATAACAATGTACATATTACAAAAACCCATTAGCTCTTGATACATTAATTCTGTTTTTCTCATTTTATTCTTACATCGATATATACATACATTCTACTCGCCTGATAGATGTCACATTACTATCTATTTAATTTGCATATATTGATACAACAATATCAACTCTCTATACCTTTTACAAATGATTCTATCTTATTTTAACGTGATATCAATGTTATCATTTAATTATTATAATTCTGAATATCTGGCATCAGTCGTTCAAATATTTTACAGGATATTAGTCTATTTACAGCACTCTATAATATATATTTCGACAATAATTTAATAGGTCCTAATTATTCGATTTTATTATACATTTCCAAGCTTAATTAAACTATAGATCAGTGATTCTAATTCAGTAGTAGTCTAATTATTATACACATACTTTTATACATCCAATTACTCTGATCTATTTGGTTATTATTTCTCATATAAGTAATCACATCCAGCAATTATTACGAGATACATACATATTCATTTTGCTTGGTACCTGCATACTGATTTGTACCTACCTATTCATTCGCTAGATTACAATGCAATAATTATTACAATAGATATCTACCTAAAGTCTATATTTGTTTCGATTTCTTTATGAGTGGTCAAATGCTTTGAAATAATTATTACCCTGTCTCCAGACAGATTAACGTTCAATAAACCACTCGGCCAGACCAGCCTTTATACAATGAGATAGGTAATAAAATTAGACAGTCGCCCTGGGCTCTGCATAATAATATTTTTCTATTATTTGCTTAAAATACGAATTATTTTCTAAAGATCCAATAAAATAAATTGTACTGCCAAATTCGAAATATTTTTTTTTTCTTTAGATCTGATAAATTTTACCGGCCATTATAACCTAGTGTCGCCGACTGGGTAGTTCCTTTGTTTTTCGTCTACCTCATTGTACATTATTCTATTTCAACTTTGCCGCTGAGTGGATGATTTCAATGCTTTTATTATTATAATAATTGCAATGTTTCCTTAGACATTCCATGTCGCCAATATAGACTTCCCAAAGCAAGGGTTGATACTATTACTCCCATAAACCAATAAATGTCGTGAATACGATGCATCTTCGCATTTTTCATTTATGCTAATTATAACAAAAGGACCTGTCTAGCCATGTCCTATTTTGTTATTATTGTTCGCTTAGTAGCATTTTTGAATTCAGAGTAGGTAGATATTAATCCTAATCTTCTGCCATTATATACCTACTACTTATAGCTATGCAGCGATTGATATACAAAGACACACATAAATTAAATTATCGCTTTTTTTTCTTAGCAATTACAGTGCAGACATATACATATTATAAAAAACACATGACATAACGTCTCTCACCTCAATTACATAGGCAACATTACTAGATTCATTTTTATAATTATAATGATTATCTGTTCTTAATTCCTATTTATTTACAATAATCTTTTCCGTCACACTACCAAGCAATGCACATCAAATTCGACACCCCTTTCTTGACGGAAAAATTATTTTCAATGATACATTACTTATTCTTAACCAATTACAAGTCCAAAAAAAGAATTACATTATTTTTAAATTATTACATGTTCAACCAATTAATGTGTGCAAACTAGATAACCAAGGTATATACCGATACATTTAATATTTGACTCTGAACCCGATAGGCGCCAACTTATTTCTATTTATTTTTCGCGACTGTAAAATAAGTAAAACAGTCCATCTCAAATTCACCTTTAACCCATAAGCATTTCAAGATCATCGTAATATCACACAACGTTATTACGATCTGTTTTATAGCGATTATCGAAGATATACCCAAGTTAAATTATTGCTTTTCATTTAAACAATGAATATGCACTACCTACACAATGATACTCATAAAACAAAATGACATCAACGATATCACTTCACTGGCAAAGCGCTATCCTATACCTTATCATTTTTAAAATTATAATGATTTCTCTCATTAAAACAAATTTAAAACCTACCTACTAAGTTACCTATCCACCTAGCCTAGTTTTCCCAATGTATATAACATTTACTACCGACTACTACTTACTACTCTACATTTATATATCCTAAACAAGCAATATTTCGTGTCCAGATCCAGCGCAACCTATGACCTCCCTATGTCACACGCACATTCCTTACGCGATCTCTATCACTTCCATATTTATTCAGTGCTGGCCGCCAATCCTTTACATTCACATTACCAGAATCTCCATGCTTATTGGTCCAGTGGCCTCTTCTCTCCGTAGCATCAGTTCCATAATCCCTCCTTAAACCTCCGGTGTGACGCGTATTATGACGCTTCTTCAGCGATACCTCCTGTCCACGGGTATATCTAGGAGCTCTGGGGGTAGCTGGCGTATACCTTCTACGGTACTCCGTCTGGTTTTGTTGAGAAGATTTTCCTTCTGCAGCTCTCTCACCTGCTACTGTTCTGTCTTCCGGTGACCTTTGCACTTTACCACACAGCCTGCAATTCCTGATGTGCTTCCTCACATCATACTCCATGCCTGACCATGTAAAGTCTTGCTTTACAGCACGAATCGTCTCATTGACCCCTGGATGACCCGATTGATAGTGATTATGATATGTGCTTATCACTTTTGTTCTCATGGAAGCTGGAACTAACAATTTTCTCACCTCGCCGACCATCTTGTACACACATTTATTAATCAATTTAAACCCATTACTCACATCATTCTGTTCGCTCGGTAATAAGCCCTCTAGTTGAGTTTTCAGGTGACTGATTGATGTATCAGAAGCCTGCGCTTCGCGAACAAGATTTATCAATCCTAAGCCAAACTCATCTTTACGTGTTGCACTCTGAGGGCGAGACGGTGACCTCTCCTCTATATGCATCACCACTGGTGCATTATTTTTCACCGAGTGTGTACTATTCACTCGTTTTTCTTCTCTCTTGTGATGGTGCGTCGATAACAATCGAGATGTTATTCTTTTGTTATTTCCGATGTGTAGGTATCCGCGATACACATCTATAACTGCTCTTTGCGCAATCAGCCATCCTATACCTAGTATAACATCTTCACGCAGATCATCCACTATTAAAAAATCGTCACTCAGCTGAGTACCTTGTATATCAAATTGCATACGCAGTTTTCCTCGCGCCTGAACGGAGCTTTCTTCCCCTGCGAATTGCAATTTTCTCATTGTAGTATCATCATAGCGTTCATCTTTAACCACACACCCTCTCACCAGGTTGTGTGTCGATGCAGAGTCTACCAAAGCCTTATACTCTCTACCGCGAATTCTAATCTTAATTCTCGGGAGCAAAACATTCACCGGGCTTGTAATTACATGACACTCCACTGTGTCATCCAACTCGATCTGATCCAGATCTCGTTGAGGCGATTTCCTTCCTGAACTGGGAGCTTGCCTACTTTTTACCTCAGTAGGGGACCTTCGCAACGCGACCAGGTCCTCTTGTCCCTCCGGGAAATCCCTCTCATTTCTCCTCGGTTCCTCTCTATGCACCATTGCCTCCACTACGATACTATTACAATAATTATTTTGCGCAACTGTTACTGCCTCATCTACAACGATATTATTCACTTCACCAAAGTTACGTCTCGTATCTTTCTTCTCATTATTCCGCATACTTTCTTCTCTACGAGGACAATTCCTCAGAGTATGGGGACCGTTACGGCGGAAGTTTTGTCCGCTTTGTCGAAAATGTTGTCCGTTTCGTTGAAAGGTTTGTCCGTCATTCCTAGGGCGTTGTTGATTTCTCCGTGAGTACTGTTCATCGTAGTTATTAACTCCATCGATTGGTTCCCCTTGTCGGCTGTCACTATAAACCTGGGGTGTATCTGACGTTACGGATTGATGCAAAGCTTCCACTGGCGAGTCTATATCATTTGTCTTCATCCATAAGTCTTCGAAGCTGCCTCCCACGTTTCTTCCAATCTCTCTCCGGTATTTCAGTGTCATCAGTCCCACCATGCGTTCCAGTAATGGTACCTCCCATGGTTTGTCGCCGTACGCCTGAGCATATACGCGGGCTTTTCTTTCAAGGAAAGCTACTCCTGATTCGCTACTATTTTGAGGATCTCCAGCAAGGTGCGACTTGAGTCCAATTATATAGCTATCACTGGCGTACCGCTGCAAAAAGAGTTTCTTAAAAGCTTGCCATCTGAACAGATTACTTCCTGTTGACCGCCACCATTCCCGAGCCGATCCCTGAAGCTTTTTAAACGCTTCGGACACACATTCGTCTTCGCTAATGTCAAATTTCTTGAAGTATGTCTCACAACACTGAATGAATCGTTGTGGAGATTCTTCCGGTTTCCCTGCGAATGTCATTGAGACGCCTTCTCTCCTATCATTCATCACATAAACCACCTCTCGTTGGATCGCTTGGACTGGCGCTATCTGTTCCACTTCCGGTATGACAAGTTGTTCAGCTTCTTGACTACTACTTCCGGGATCCGTAGAAGTCTTGCCTGCACCTCTTAAATCGTCCCGCGACACGACAGACATGAATAAAAATCTGAACAACAATAGTATTCCACCTATACCAATCGTAGCACCACCCACTATTAGAGGAAACATATTTAAAATTTAATTATACAATATACACACAAAATATTTGGGTTCGTTTAAACGATTATACCTGAATAGGTATTTTTTTCGTTAAAGACCCACGATGGGACCGCCAATATAACGTGCCGCCCTCCCTTCTGTGGGTGGTACACTTAACCACGACCACGGCTAGCTCTAGGGCCACGTTACAGACAATTGTTCCTCTAAAAGTGGGTAGATGGTGGAATAACAACAATGCTTGACAAATTAATCTTATTTATTTCCATTAACGAATTATCACAATATTATTAAAAATCTGTACTACATTTCTAGTATAATATTTAGTGAAATAAATTTAACAAGACACAATAATCAAATGAAACCTTTTTCATTCATTTCTAATCGTTATATATCTATAACCATCACTGGTGGTGAAAAATACATGTTATGTTATACTTTGCTTTGTGTTGGATATGCTATGTTATGTTATAATATAAAATATTGAGTAAATATTATAAGCAAAAGTTAAGGAGGAAATGCATAGGTATGTTAAATAACAAGTTAACAATATGACATGTTCACACAACTAATAATAATAATAAAAATTACCCCCGGATAAATACCTAACAATACTTTAGCCTTGAGTGAGGTGAGAGCAGTTTGTCATTTACAACTTCTTAAAATACCAAATAATAAAAAGAGAACGGCAATAAAAAAATAAAAATTAAATTATCTGGCCTGTCTTCTCTTCTTAGATCTTCGCTTGTCCCTCCTGCTCTCTGGATACATACGTCCGGCTGTGATTTGCGGGTTTGCGGCGGGTGCCACCTTCGCTCCTCCTACTGCTACTCACGCTTCCTTCTCTCTTAGTGCGCTGGCCCTCTTGGGATCACATCTGGATTGCGCCAACCGGATGATATCGACGTCATAGCTCTGTTTATTTTCGCTATCAGCAATTTATAGTATCATACTATTTTGTAATTGCTCTAAGTTCGTGGATCTCTTCGCGTTTTAATGGTAAGTATTAGGTATTACTCATACTGGTCGATTGTCTAGTAATGAATTTACACACTGAAGTTAAATAATATCATCTAATGATTACTATTCCGGCGTTGTAGTGTGAAATTTTAAATTACCACTGGTTTTAATGAGACATTCAAATTATTATTCAAATCAGAGGTCACTATTTTTGTTTCTTTCGATCAGTTAATAAAAATTTTGCCCAGGAAGCTGGATGTTATACGCGATTACAGATTTTTAAATTAAGTCGCGAGGTAATAATTATAATACCGGAGTTTTTCTTTCTTTTCGCGGACTCTAGTCTGAAGTCTTCACGATTTTATTTCAATCGTCTGATGACTGACAATGTCGAAGAGCGAATTACTCTGACTGACTACTGGATACAGAATGACTACTGGGTACAGAATGACACTCCGAGGCGTTTTCTATGCGCTTATATTTGCTCAGTGAACACTGGTGGCCTAGTTGGGTTCCGCGGGCGGGGCTCCATCTTGGAATATCCTGCATCTCCTTCTGGACTTGTCGCTGTCTCGACTGGCCGAGAATTCTTATTCACACCCCCTTTTATTCTAATAACACCCCCCAATTAGGTTCAAATCAGCCTACTGATGTCATCTCACTCAAGACTTACATAACATTATTATTTTCTTTGAAACTCAATTCGCAATAAGATTCCAATTGACACAATAACAATGTACATATTACAAAAACCCATTAGCTCTTGATACATTAATTCTGTTTTTCTCATTTTATTCTTACATCGATATATACATACATTCTACTCGCCTGATAGATGTCACATTACTATCTATTTAATTTGCATATATTGATACAACAATATCAACTCTCTATACCTTTTACAAATGATTCTATCTTATTTTAACGTGATATCAATGTTATCATTTAATTATTATAATTCTGAATATCTGGCATCAGTCGTTCAAATATTTTACAGGATATTAGTCTATTTACAGCACTCTATAATATATATTTCGACAATAATTTAATAGGTCCTAATTATTCGATTTTATTATACATTTCCAAGCTTAATTAAACTATAGATCAGTGATTCTAATTCAGTAGTAGTCTAATTATTATACACATACTTTTATACATCCAATTACTCTGATCTATTTGGTTATTATTTCTCATATAAGTAATCACATCCAGCAATTATTACGAGATACATACATATTCATTTTGCTTGGTACCTGCATACTGATTTGTACCTACCTATTCATTCGCTAGATTACAATGCAATAATTATTACAATAGATATCTACCTAAAGTCTATATTTGTTTCGATTTCTTTATGAGTGGTCAAATGCTTTGAAATAATTATTACCCTGTCTCCAGACAGATTAACGTTCAATAAACCACTCGGCCAGACCAGCCTTTATACAATGAGATAGGTAATAAAATTAGACAGTCGCCCTGGGCTCTGCATAATAATATTTTTCTATTATTTGCTTAAAATACGAATTATTTTCTAAAGATCCAATAAAATAAATTGTACTGCCAAATTCGAAATATTTTTTTTTTCTTTAGATCTGATAAATTTTACCGGCCATTATAACCTAGTGTCGCCGACTGGGTAGTTCCTTTGTTTTTCGTCTACCTCATTGTACATTATTCTATTTCAACTTTGCCGCTGAGTGGATGATTTCAATGCTTTTATTATTATAATAATTGCAATGTTTCCTTAGACATTCCATGTCGCCAATATAGACTTCCCAAAGCAAGGGTTGATACTATTACTCCCATAAACCAATAAATGTCGTGAATACGATGCATCTTCGCATTTTTCATTTATGCTAATTATAACAAAAGGACCTGTCTAGCCATGTCCTATTTTGTTATTATTGTTCGCTTAGTAGCATTTTTGAATTCAGAGTAGGTAGATATTAATCCTAATCTTCTGCCATTATATACCTACTACTTATAGCTATGCAGCGATTGATATACAAAGACACACATAAATTAAATTATCGCTTTTTTTTCTTAGCAATTACAGTGCAGACATATACATATTATAAAAAACACATGACATAACGTCTCTCACCTCAATTACATAGGCAACATTACTAGATTCATTTTTATAATTATAATGATTATCTGTTCTTAATTCCTATTTATTTACAATAATCTTTTCCGTCACACTACCAAGCAATGCACATCAACCATTTATTTATTTCTTCAATTTTTATTTTCAGCTATCCATCCATTGTCGAGTGATTTAAGTAACCATTACAAATAACCAATATTTTGAATTTGATCTCATATTTGAAAAAAGTCGATATATACGACATTTATTTACTGAGCATTAAAAAATATATTATAGATGTACCTACCTAGTTTTAATTTGATATCGTCAACTCAGCAATGAGAGAACAATTTGAACATTCATTACACGTAATTAGTTCGTTGACTACCCTACTTCTAGAAGATGCTAATAAAATAATGATAAATAGACATTAAGATTAACCAAAAATATTTTCATGATTCAATATGTATATTTTAATGGATGCATTTATTTACTTATTTATGTGTGATACAACACTGAATGAAAACATAAATAAATCCTTCTTAAAACTTTCCTCTTGGAGTGGAAATAAATCTCTTCATTTCAGAGCAAAGAGACAATAATGAACTAACCTTTCAAAATACATTTATACAGCTCTGTCAATAACGCATTTTGAATTGGGGATGAACAGATTACTTTAAATATTATAATTTACTATACATTGCTTATTTAAAAGTTTGAAAACCTTGAAAGGAATATTGAAAATAATACATCTAAGTGCTTTTATTATCAAATTATATTGCGGCAAATTGCCGACGCATCCTATATATTAATTAAGTACCATATAATGCTAAGTATTTAAACTAGTAAATAAAAAAAACTTATGATAAAAAAATATATTAAAGTATAAATTTGTAACAAAAATGCGAGTGGGTTTTAAATATGAGAAGACAAATTACATTTTGTATGATATTAATACGCGTATTCAGAATGTCATCATATTTCTTCATACGTTCTAATATTTGTTAAAGATATTTATTTTATGACAAAGTGAACCAAAAAAGTAAAATGTTATTTCTTCAATTCGCTCTTTTCTTTTACTCGCATGTGGGTTCTATTCATGTAGATTATATGTATGCTCGACGGATGGTTAGACAATTTTTTATTGTATTTATTAACATTTCAATCTACCATAAATATTTTAACACAATCATGGAATACATTACGCACTATAAAAATTTAAACTTTTCTATTCGGTGACCCATCCATGATTTTTCTTACATTTTCAGGTGATAACACATAAGAAAATTTACGAGATTATAGCCTGACGATTAACATGCCATTATATATTACTTCATTTTACCATTGTATACATTTTCAAATTGATGTCTTTTGAACGCTAGTCTATAAAATAAGGTGTTTCTAAACAGTTGGGAACCAAATCGCTGTAAGGATATGACTAGTTTAGGAAGATACTTCGTACGCGTTAATTCAAACTTTTTTCGCGTTTTTTTTCATAAATTTGTGTTTGACTAAATCATGGATGGATTCTTCTAGTTGAAAGTCATCGTTTTTCTTTTATCATTTTCAACGTTAATTCATGAAAACTTATCATCATAGCTTTTATAAAATGTCTTTAAATATATTCTCTAGTGTAAATTTCTGTCGTACAATGAGTAATAATGAATGATATAAAGTAATGTCGTTTCTTCATATTAGAGTCGTAAAGTCAAATTTTATGAAGATAAATTTGTATTACAGCAATATCACAGTAATAAAACTCATTGTGTTTTCTTATAAAATGACGACATTTCACTGTTTTGATGATACATGATTATGTATTAAAAGTATGCAATTTTTCACCGGTTTTGTAAACATAGTAGATAAAAAATAAAGATTGTTTTTTGATTACTCCCAACCGCAAAAAAAATATTACAGCGCGCAAAATAATGCTTTATTTAAATTATTTACATCTAAAAGTTTGATATATTTTTAAAATTATTATTTAATTGTCTTATTTTTTTAGTTATTTAATTGTGTTATTTTTCTTAGTTATTTTTCTTATTATTACCCCAGAACAGATTTTGGTCTAGTGGGGCAATATATTCCATAATGATGTTTTTATGTTATTTTTGGAAAATAAATAAATAAATATAATAATTGTTTAAGTTTGCGATTGATGCACTGACTAGTGGTAATAAGGATATTAAAATATTTGAGATGGTTGCACGAAAAGTTCAACAAAAAATGATAAAATGTTAATATAGTTATGAACGTTCTCTATCCCCATCATCAAAAAATCTATATCGATAGTAATTTTCAGTTATGAATTTCTTATCTTATCGATTTATTTGAATATAAAAACTACCATTAGTAAGGTTTCTGAGATCAAAATTACATAGTTGAAGAAGCATATAATGGAATTTACCATTAAAAACTTTTTTATTCTCTCCTATATTTTATGAAAGAAAAAGAATGAGGATGTCAAAAAAGTATTTGCGTGGGTTGAGCGTTTTCTAAAAATACGTCAATATAAAAAGTTATCTCAATTCTACGATGGAAGTTCAAAATAATTAATGAATATCTCAGAAGGTTTTAAGGCTAAGAAGTTGCCACGGAGAAAGTGATTAAGGAAATAATAGAAAGTGTAATTAGTGAAGGTTTGTATTATTTTATCACTTAAGACATTATTTGATCGATCTTAAATGTGATTAATGATTAATCAGACTTGTAAAGTAACCACAGGATTTAATTTGATTGAATAGCATATCTTCACTCGTAGTTCTATAATGTCCATTCAATATTTTTTAATACTGTGTGAATTATTTACCATAGTTTTAACTAGAAATAATATTACTGCAGCTTGTTGCAATATTATTAACCTGTAATCCATCCAATTTGAAGATTTGAACATGTTTATTTTATCTTGAAGTCTTCTAGAGGAAATTAAATATTTGCATTGTTTTATTCAATTAAAAAATACAGTGTAATGTTTACATTTTAATTTTCGAATACACATTGCTACCGGTGAATCAACTTTTGTACAGAAAAATCAACCACCGATGCAATAGAACAACATAATATTTAGACGTTATCAGTGGTTTATCGCTTGCTTTAGTTGATCAACGTTAAGACTGAATATTAAAAAAATACACCATATCCATAGATACTTTAAATTTGCATGTGCTTCATTATTGTTTTTCTATAATATATTTTAAAATATGATATGAAATTTGATATATTCCGCTTACGTACAAAGGAATAACATATTATAAGTTTAGTATAATCCTCGTACTAGCTTATGTAATATTGTTCTTTAAAGTTAAAATAGTCCATTTGTGAAGAAAAACAAAAATAAGAAAATAAGTAGTAGAAATTACTGCGGGCTCGCATGTAAGCCGAGCATTGTACAAAACATTAAATGAATTTCTTAGATTCTCTACTTTTTTCCTAAAGACTTCTTTTCACGAAAGTTAATGACTGAAATACATTATCATAAAAAATACCAGGAGTAAGGGAATAAGTAGTTACAAATTCTACTTTATAAATAATTATTTTACTTTAGTCTGTGTTTATGATGATATCAAATATTATAAAAATAACAGATTTGAAGAAAAAATATTACTCTCTTCATAAAATTTTATAAAAGAACATCATTCCATTAGTAAAACTCCATTTAGTTAATTTTTTTTCTGCTAGTATCCATTTATAACTCTGAATTTGGATCTAAGTACACACATTAAGTTTGTTTCAGATTTTTATTATAAGTAAAAGAACCATTAGCCGTGGAGCACCCGGCAAATATTGATCTCCCATTCTTTTCCGTAAGTTTTCGAGTTTCATGTAAAATGCAGGTGTTCAAAAAATAAAGACATTTTATAGTAACGATGAAGTTTAATACCCATCATGAATGTTTTTGTTGGCACGGAGAAGACAGTTTGCATGTTTATTACATTGAGCTGATCTGTTGGCTATTTTATGTGTGGGATATGCCGTGATGGAGTAGATAGATAGATACAAAGCTAAAAAAGCGTAAAGGAATAAAATAACTTATAATCTTTTTTTTTTTTTTTTTTTTTTTTTACTTACTTATAATCTATTAAGCACATATGTTTTTAAAACTACTGCTACTACTAATATACCATCACGGCATATCCCACAAGTGGGGGTAGCAGATCAGCTGCATGTAAGAAACATGCAAACTGTCCTCTTCGTGCCAATATAAAATCAAGAATTTAAGATGTACAATGTCTTAATTTTTTCGAACACCTGCCTTTTACAGGACACTCGAAAGCTTACGCAGAAGAGTGGGAGTCCAATTCTTTACCAATTATGATTAGTTATTAAAACTAATCATAGTTTTTTCATGCATACCTTTTTTTTATTTATTTATTTATTTATTTTAATAGATACAACAGCTTTAACAATGAATAATACAATAATATACATTTAATCATTTACATCGCCAATTAATATATCTTAAAATAATAACTAGACAATTCTTTTGAGATGCACTTTTTTATGGTAAAAATACCGCAAGAATCATAAAACCTCCTGAACAATAGGGGGTTTAACTTTGCTTTGAACACTTTCACATTCTCCAGAGTTCGCAAATCATAAGGGATTTTGTTCCACAGCATCGGATCTACTACGCAGAAGGCACGGTCAATATAGTTAACCAGACCCCCCCCTACCCTCTTATATCAGAATAAATATCAAACAATTGATGAAAAGTTATTAAAATATTCAGTCAAACGATGAAGTATATAAGCGCCAATCACAAAGGTGACGACCTGTATGCTCACAACTGGCTACCCCACTTGTTGGAGAAGACTTAATGATTTAGATCAGTGGTTCTTAACCTGGGTTCGATCGAATCCCAGGGGTTCGGTGAGTCGGTCTTGGGGTTTCGGTGAAAATCATTTTAAAGGCAAGATAGTTTTGCGAGTTGGTAAAAGAAAAAAATACTCCGATAATTCCTTCAAACCGCCATCATAAGTTTGAAAAACAATGTTGCCAGTTTATTCTAACAATCCAAATATTACATTGTGTACACCTATGTATAAAAATATACCATGTTTTGAATTTGTAAAAATCTAATATTATTTTTGAAATAAGGAGTGGTTCGGTGAATACAAATGTAACTGGTGGGATTCGGTACCTCCAAAAAGGTTAAGAACCACTGATTTAGATGGATATACCTATAGTAAAATGACGGATTACAAATGTTGGTATACCATAGATAAAAAACACTTTCATTCCAATTACACTTCGAGAATCACGTCAAGATAATAATAAAAAATAAAAAAAATTGCAGACCATTTTTATAACGACTTAGATTTATTTGCATGACTTCCCACAAAAATTGGACATCGTTTATTTAAATGTGAACATCAATAATAAATAAAATATCTGAATGATTATTTATACACCATCCCAAAAAGAAACCCGAGTAATACAGAATATTCTAGCTTATTTCCTACTACTACTACTACTATACCATCACGGCATATCCCACAAGTGGGGCAGCCAGCAAATCAGCTGCATGATAGAAACATACAAACTGTCCTCTTCGTGCCAATATAAAATCAAGACATTCAGGATGGGTGGCAAGCCTCATCGCAGAATTTAAGATGTAAAATTTATTTCTTATTTCTTATATATTTATTATATATTATTGCTTATTTCCTATAGTAAATTATAATATAAACTCCTTTTAGATAGGCTTTATACTCAGTTGAAGTTATCACGCCTATTTAGCCTATTTCAAAAGTATCAATTTCTAAGCTAAAAAGACAAAGATTGGAAATTTTTGGCTTATACCGAATTGAAATTACTCTTTCCTCTTTTCTAGAAAGGCAAGGCGTTAATCATTCGCTTAAAAATGAGAAGGAACTTCTAAATTATTGATTTCGTTTCTTTTGTGTATCTATTTACTTATTTTTTTTTTTTTTTTTTTTTTTTTTTTTTTTTTTTTTTTTTTTTTTTTTTTTTTTTTTTTTTTTTTTTATACCATCACGGCATATCCCACAAGTGGGGTAGCCAGCAGATCAGCTGCATGTAAGAAACATGCAAACTGTCCTCTTCGTGCCAATATAAAATCAAGACATTCAAGACTTATTTATTTAAAACACAATAATAACAATTGGTACATAAAATTTAAAAAATCAACTTCTACATAATAATAAGCCATATGCGTTGCCCCAATCAGAATTTCTCCTGGTATGAGGGGTCAAGTTTCAGTGTCCTAAATCGGTATACTCTATTTGATCACTTATTTTAATTAAATTATACTAATCACAAACTCAAATTAAATTTCACTAATCACACAATCGTTCACTAATCACATCGACGGTCCCTACGTATATAATCGAAAGTGAAAAAATGCGATTTTCGTTTTATTGCTTTAAAATGCCCGTATTAGCCATGTCTTTCGGTTGAACTAAAAAAATGTGTAACTTTCAATCAACTTTCCTGTTTTTCTAAACGAATATAATCGAATCTACACGTCTTATCCAACGTGTAATATCGAATCGTTAGTTTGGATTGTTTACGTTGGCGCGCGCGCTTCTCTTACTGTTCTCGTGTCATAATAACGTGTTTTCTGTGTCAAAATTGTTTTTTACATGTGAAATAATTAAAATTCCATTTCTTGCGTGAGTGATGGAAACAAGTGAGCTGTTTTTTCGAAATATGAACATAAACTCACGAACAAAACTCTTATTAACATTGGATATGCAAAAAAACACCGACCGATGTTACTGCCATTCCCGAGACAATTCTACAAAAATCAAAGACATAGACACGAATATATCGAGTCAAAATAATTTTAATGATACAGATGCTGCAAATCGACCAGGTCAGTAAATTGTGTAGTTATTTTTTTTGTTATTTCTATTATGATGATTGATTTCCCAAGTAAACAATCGAAAGCGGCAGTTTCGATAGTATACTTGGTAATTAATATTAAATTATCAATCGAAAGTACCACTTTCGTGATTTTACGTCGAACATTATACAAAATAATATATCGAAAGTGGTACATTCGTTTGTTTACTTGGGAATATAAATCCTTTAAAATATCGAATGTACCACATTCGTTTGTTTACTTGGGAATATAAATCCTTTAAAATATCGAATGTACCACATTCGTTTATATACGATGACGAATTTTTGAAAAAAATTATAGATTCGATATTTTTCTATGAACATGAAAATTTAAAAAATTTAAAATTATAACTAGAAACGCCATAACCTTTGTTCACCTTTTGTATGATATTGAATGGGAGTTAAAATCCATACTATTTGTTTTTGATTAACACAATTTTATAAATTTTAATTTCAGATTCACCTCTGCCACCAAACAATATCACAGAGCAAGGCTGGGAAGTACTTAATGATTTGTATGATACTTCTGATGGCCAAAATGTATTTTATCTTCAAAATACCCCCGTACCATCTCCGTATGAAGATTTTTCACCACAAACGTCGACACTAACTACATGTCCTTTTGGCGTTGATGACGAACAATTAGATATTAATTCACCGATTCACAGTATTGATTCATTGATATCAATATCGCCCCAAATCATCAGTGATGTCAGTTCTGTTCAAACCAAGAGAAAATGCAGTTTTAAAACTAACAGTGGAAAAAAAATACAACGACTTTCAGACAAATGGTTGGATGTGAAACGGAAACGACTCGTTAATTCTGGTCAAGAATATAATTAATCGATCCGGTAAAATAGTATCTAAGAGTAGTAACTCTATAATTTTACAGTATTCGATATGGCTCAAATGGAAGGACATTGCTTTATGTGGACAGAAACAACAGGTAAACGAGGTGCCAACGAAGTGAGTAGCTGTCTCTCTAAGTTTATTCAAGATAGAGTAAAAAATGGAGCTGATGAGATAAGGTTTTGGTCTGATAACTGTGCAGGCCAAAACCGAAATAGAATCGTATTTGTGACATACATGTACCAATCGAAACTTCTTAAAGTGGACATAACCCATAGGTTCTTAGAAAAGGGGCATACCCAGAATGAATCGGACAGTGTTCATGCTCTAATAGAAAGAGAATCTAAAGGGAAAATAATATGCACCCCAGATCAGTGGTTCGCATTAGTCAGATGGGCAAAAACATCAGGAAAACCGAATAATGTCATCGAAATCACCAAAGATGATATATATGATTTCAAGCAACTTTTGATAGACCGCAATTGGAAAAAAAATACTTTAAACGAAAATATTAAGTGGAACAAAATAAAATAAATCAAGGTAAAGAAAGAAGAGCCGAATACAATATTTTTTAAGTATGCATTTCACGAAGAAGATCAACGCTTAAATACAATAGTGGAAACAAGACGAACGAAGAGAAATACAAATCTTTCGATTAGTGAACTTTCCAACCTATATACTGAAAATTTACCGATAAAAAGGCTAAATATGATGATCTACAATACCTCTGTACGTCCAATTTGATAACAAAACAATATCACAAATTTTATTCGGAATTAAAGTTTGATACTCGAAACAATACGCAAGAGGAAGAGGATTAATTTGATAATATTCTCATTTTCCTTCATTTTGTGTATACCTATTAGTATTGTATCTTACATTCCTTCCTACGTTACATATTTTATTAATATTAGATCATTTTAAGATTGTATCTAAATACCCTTTGTTTTTTATGTGTAAATTTGTTTAAGTTTATTTTATTTCTTAAGATTTTACTGATACATAGTTATATGAGTATGTTACCATTCAATAATATTTCATTAATTGAAAAAACTTGAGTATGCAAAATACCTGTTATTTTATGTGTTTAATTTAATTATGTATGTTCTTTTATTATTTTCTTACATATTTTGTGTAACCAATTAGTAATAACAAATACGCAGGTTATTTTAATACCATCCATATAATATTTTTCCTCTTTATTCTTTCAGTATTTTTATATGTATTATATTTGTTCTAGTACAATTTTATATTATATCAGCATTTCATGTTTTATTTATAATATTTCAAAAAATCTCTTCAGCGATGAGGTTCGCCACCCATCCTGGACGTCTCATTTTTTTATGGCACGAAGAGAACGAACTGTATGTTCATTGCATGCAGTAAGTCCACTTGCTACCCCACTTGTGAGAAATGCCGTGATGGTATGTATGTATTAAAAAAACACTTACTTCTAAATAATGCATTTGTTACTTTTTATCTTTTACTACAATATATTATTTTTGTGTTAACATTTCATAACGTTTTATTAAAAAAAACGCATATAATTTATACCATTGTTTTTTTACACCTACATCTAATATGCTACCTTATTTCACAAATCTTTCATACATGAAATATTATTTCATTGACATAGGAAGTCACTTGAAATTTATTTGAAATGTAAATTATCGAAATGATTGATGCACTTGATAAAATATGTGTTATTTGAATAATTAAGTTAACTTTTGACACCGGTAGATTAAAAAAACTTAAAACATTAAAAGTCTAAAAACATTATTTGACACATTTCATACAAAACATACGACTGAACTGTCGAAAGTACTAGATTTGATATTTTTTTTGTAAAAAAGTCCGATGTAAATTGTCGAAAGTGGTAGATTAGATACATTTCTTATAAATAACTCCGATGTTAACTATCGGATGTGGTAGATTCGATACATTTCTTATAAATAACTCCGATGTTAACTGACGAAAGTGGTAGATTCGATACATTTATTATAAAAAAATCCGATGTTAACTGACGAAAGTGGTAGATTCGATACATTTGACGTAAAAACTACAGATGTATATAATCGAAAGTGACTTTTCTCTGAAATTATAAACAAAATTGTTTTAAATTCTCTATTTAATGATAAAAAAATATCTAACTTAATGTGGACATAGATTATTACAGTTATAACTATCATAGAAAAATATATAAAAAATCATGAATATTCATTTCGCTCTCCTGTAAACCTAGCAAAATGCAGATTCGATTATATACGTAGGGACCGTCGACATACTTCTTCAATTCCCTCTTAAAGACATTAATTACTTCTGTTTTTTAAATCTAAAAAGCAGCTATTCGTAAAACAATGGTCAAACAAGTTTGAACACCATTGATTTAGCAATAACGTATGTCACTCATCCTGAAAGTCTCAGTTTTTTAACACGACGAGGACAATTTGTTTGCTTACTATATGAAGTTTACTGAAAACTACGTGACTTGACCACGTGTATTAAATTCTCAAGAATGGCCGGCGTGTAGAGTAAAAGAAGTGGGCGTGCATCCATGAGAAATTCTATAAATGTAAATGAAGCGAAAGAAGTATTTAAGGCGTTCCATAATCTCTGCCTACCCTGCTTGGGTTACGGCGGGATAGATAGGTAGAATAATTCTTTGGCAATCCTACTTGTGGAAAATGCCTTTTTGGAAAAAAAACAGAGAGACAAAAATACAGATATGAAACAATAATTTTCTTTATACTAATTATTAAATTATAGTGTCATCAATATCGAATGTTTTGGTTCTTATTGTAACAGAGAATGGATGAGAGAAATGCTTATTACATAAAATTAATCCGCTGGCTACCTCACTTGTATGAGATACCGTGAATGAATTAAAGTTTCTAAATAGGCAAAACAGGCTTTTGCCTTTACAAAAGAGGCTTGTCTTACGTAATTGATTCACATCGTCTATTACAGCTTACTAGGTAGCTACATAATATGTATGTATAATACAGATTCCGTATGATTATCGGCCATGTCTCATTTCCCTTGGGAATAAAAATGGCGTGTGAATGTGAATGTATATATAATAATATAGGTATCTTAATCGATTTAAGTCTATTTGAATGTATGTATATATGCTTATGTATGAACCTTTATCAGACATATCAAAACAATATTGATGTTCTCAATACAAAATCGCATCTATTGAGCGGTGTGTCAGAATAATTTAATTTGATCAGATAACTGTGTAAATTAACTATTATTGTTGTGAAATTTATTATAGAATTAAACAAAGAAAGATATATTTTTGTAGTAAAACCTAACTTTCAAAACAATTTGTTCTAAGGTGTCCCATCTTTATATTGTAAAGAAAAATATTTTTTTAAACAATCTGAGTATTGCTTCATAATGTCACTTTTTAATTTATGTTATGATTTTTTTGACACAATTGAATGCCGGGAACTGGATTTTACTTACTAGAAGTGTAGATGTCAAACAGATAAGATGTTGTTTCCATTGAACTACAACAGATGTTTTTCCAATTTGAAAACACAGTAATTCTAGGAAAATCGTAAAAAAATTGATTTCAAAGTGGAATTTTTAACAAGAATTGAACTATGTATACAACTTCCAAAAAAATCAAATCATGTGATAAGTATGACACAGAGGAATTAGGAATGTTACCGAGGTTTAAAGAGTACTCTTAACCAAGCCTTAAGTCGATTCATAAGCGTCGAAACTCTGTGTTGAGCACTCCTTAAGGTAGTTCACATATGTATGTGTATCATATTCAACATACCTACCTAGTTTGTGCCTATTCATATAGGTTGACTATGAATGAGTGTGATCAATTAGAATGAGTAATCTAGAGTGGTTCAAAATATTATGTTTGTCATTTTTTTAATTATCCTAACACCAGCTGTTTTTATATTATAAAAATATGATTATTTCCTGAGGGAAGCCGGATTCAAAGCTTGTAAAATAAAGTAAGTAAGTATTAGGTGTGTGTATGTATGTAGTTGGGTGGGTGGCATTATTTCTTTAGATAATATCATGCTTCAGCTCATTTCGTAAGAGATTTATGAGTTTTATGTGAAAAACCAAAATCAATGAGGCATACTAGAGCTGTGAAAGAAAATTCTGTCATGTGTTAAAAAATGTTTTTCGTTTAGTGATACATACATACGTATATTTATCATATTTTATAAGCATATATATTATAAAACATTAAGTTTATAATATTACATACATAAAATAATATGACGTTTAAGCTTTTTGAAGTAATCAGACTTTGTATATAATTCTAAGAGTAAACGAAACGCATTACCCGCTATAACATTGTAATCTATGGTCTATTCCAATTTTACTGCCATCAAAAGTACCTATAGGCGGATATAATAAAAATTCTAGATAACCCGGCAAACGTTCTTTTGCCATATACATTAATTTGCCGTATAGTAATATCCCTATGATCTGCAAACATCTAAAAATGTTTTCACAATCACTAATGTATAGGAGTTTTGTATATTTTAGCCCTACTCGATAAACTGGATACTGATGTTTTGTTTGTTTGTGGGCTCAAAATATTATGATTTTTTTTAAAAAAAACTTTTATTTCCAAAAGCTTGAGTGTCTCAATATGCCTGTAACATATAACATTATAGATATAATAAATCGCGTTAAGTAAATACGTACCTATCAGATGAAGCCTGAATGGGTTGACACGATGTAGAACAAATTTATTGGAAATATTTTAGCACATTATAAGTAGGTACGAGTGTGTATTTTGCTCTTCACGTCATATTCATGGATACTCCAAAAACACATTTATCCACTCTTTCCACATATCTAGTCGTAATAGTACTGTATGGATACATTGTAAGGTGACAAACTAGGTGGATGTAGGGGTATGGGACCCTTCGAAAACTAATGTAAATAAAGTTGTAAATTCATACTTTGTTGGCCGATTATAATATTTTCAGAACAATGCTAAAACCTTTTCTAGATAAAATGTTACCGCGACAATACAAATACATCCCAAAAACACCTCAACTATAAGAAAAAGCACACTTATATTGTGAAAATAGATTGGCTACTTTTGAGACTACCAAAAGGCTTATGACTTACCGATTCCCCGACATGTGCATGTGGAGAAATCCAAACAACGGAACATATAACAAGAGGTGAAAGCTTTTTGGTCTTCTTCTTCTTATGGCTCGCTTGAATAGACTTGAATCTCGAGGGTCCGAAGCCATGTTTTTGCATCATCTGTTACGGAATGGAGGCCTTGTATATGTATACCTCCAGTGAATGAAAAAACAGGACAGTGGTCATTAACTTCAATGTAGTTAATGACCACTGTCCTGTTTTTTCATTCACTGGAGGTATACATATACAAGGCCTCCATTCCGTAACAGATGACGCAAAAACGTGGCTTCGGACCCTCGAAATTCAAGTCTAGCGGGCCATAAGAAGAAGAAGACCAAAAAGCTTTCACCTCTTTAACCACCTATTGGAAAAAATGTTAATAGCTTTCAAACAAAACATCTTGTACCGCAATAATAATGGTATTTTTGCAATATTCCAAGAAAGATTTGGTATTACAGAGTACCTACATTATAATATGAGTATTTCCTTTCAGTACGACATACAATATACTCATAATATAAAATGCTAAGTGTGTGCAGCAATTGTTTTTGAAGGACTACAAAACAAAACAAATACAAAAGTAGGCAAGCAAATAATGAAACATATTTATTTTCCTTCCGAGCGAAGTCCTCTTGAGATGACTTTGCTAAATAGCTCTACAGCTATTTTAGCGTCTCCCAGTTGTGTCATGTCATCACAGCACAATGCAATTCTTGTTGAGTCAATAATACCACTGACATTTTTGTGGGAGGATTTTGAGGAGCAATTGAGATTCTCAAAGATATATTAAAAAATATTTACATTTTTCAAGATGATGATGATTTCGAATGATTTTACTCTCACGCCGTTTAACAGCCTTCAAGTCTATTATTTATTGATTTGGCGGTAACGTTGTGGCAGTTTCTAAACATAATTACGAATGTTTGGAGTCAAAAAAAATATACTAAAACTTATACGCGCGACCAAGGTTTCAACAAGTAACCTGTCATTCTCAAGCGCAATAATTTGACTTGAGTAAAGTTTTTTGACTCCAAATATTCGTAATTAGTTTTCAAGTCGTCTCAATAGCGCAGGTGAATCTTTTGAAAGTCTTTGATTCGCTCCTTAAGATGGTAAATTTTGTTATTCATAAAAGGTCGATTTTTCAATTTGGATAATTTTATTTCACAATACTTCTCTATGACAACGACAATAGAGCTTTAGGGGTGCAATATTATGAAGGAGTTACTTTTGAGTGTTGGAGCAAAATCTCTCTGAATGGATGGTCTTGTTTGTCCCTTGTGTCTCCAAGAAGAGCGCTTCAGAGTGATAAGTATTACTAAGAATTCGACCACAAGTATTTTTTTATTCGTTTATAAGACTCGTCATCCATTCTTATATTTTTTATCATTAGTATTAAAGAGTTCGTTCAAAGAGTTCGACAACGAACAAAAATAAACGTAACGTATAATGTGAACTATTATTAAATTTTTACTATTAAATTGATAACTATATGTGCCACTGGCGTATCCTCCAAGGGTATTAAAAGGTCTTCAAGTTAAATGAACCCGGAACGGTTGTGACATATTTTTTTATATTTATAACCTCTCCCGACAGAGCAATGATCTTTACTTAATATAAAAAAATACACTCAATTACATTTAAGCACGTTTTTATTATTAAGGTTTGTTTTTTTTTTAACATCGTTTATTTTTATTTTTGTTCGCTTAGTAACAATTTGAAAAATGTTTTATACACAACTCGTTTTTAGATTTGAGATAGACGGTAGCCCATAGTAAAGTCATGGATTTTTGGGTAGAAAGGCTGCTGATGATTCGAATACCGCTGCCAATTTACTTTTCCTTCACGGGGAATATTTGGGTGTATTGAGATTATTTACGATTCGTGTATCCTGCCAGTGATTACATATGGTCTGGAGACTATGACGCTAACACTTGCGAGCAAACGAAAACTTAAGTGTATACAGCGAGCCATGGAGAGACAAATGCTGAGTATTATTAGCTTGAGAGACAAAATAAAAAATGAAACCATCCGACAAAACAAAAGTCGTTGATGTTGTTGAAAAAGTCTCCAAGCTGAAATGGCAATGGGCTGGTCATCTTTTTTGCATTGGATGGCCACTACTTAAAATAATAAACCCGCTTTCTACACTGCTTTTTTTGAAACATAATTGTGTTGTTTTGACAAATGAAAACATAAATTATATTTAAATAAAATATTAACAGTTTTAATATCACTGACTGTAGAAATATATACTCATCCGGATGAAAAACAAACCATGGCACATACGTATCCTTTCCAGTATTATGAAGAACTCTTTAAACGTCTGCCACTACTCAACACGAGGTACGAGTGGTATACATGCATACTACATACTCGTATTATAGCGTATGAGAAGGAAGTGCCATTCAAGCAGGCACCCGCTCGAAACGGTAGCCTGGAGGTACTTCCAGTTTTAAAACCCCTTCATGGTTTAAACCTTCACGCCAAGTGGTATGACACGCCACTGTGTAAATATTACAAAAGTAATGTGCGGTTTACAATTTTGGTAAAAAACAAACATTTTTATATTTAAGTTTTGGCTCAACTGATAATTAAACTGTAAATAAATTTTTTGAATTATAATAATAATTATAACAAACGTCAGTTTCATATTTTGTCTCTCTATCTATACTCTCATGCCGCATCCTATTGATTTTGACTTGTGGTTTTGTGGTGTATATATGACTGTGCGATTGTTTTGTTTTTTTTTTGTTGTTGTTGTCCCTTAGGTACACTTTTTGTTGAACATGTAAAAGGCTCACGCCGTATATTGTGTTAAATAAATAAATCCCAAATGGGTTAGGTTTAGAGAACGGAATGATTTAACCTTACATGCTTCTTTCGCTTCTTCCACGCCGATTTCTCTTACTTAACACGCGTCCGTCTTTAAAAATTTGACCCACGTAGTTATCAGACATCTGCGCTTTCTCACATTCCTTCTTTCAGGTAAATAGATCCTCTTCGTCATAATTTCCCCATCTATTCACTATACGTGTTCAAACCATCGCAAATTTTAACACGAACTCTATCCACAACAGTTCTCTCACATTCTCTCACATCAATGGCAAAAAAAAAGTATTTTAAAAATATCATCCATCCCATCTCGGCTTATCCGACATAGGAATAACTGCTTTTATTAACGTGCGAATCGTCATCTCTGTGCCAATACAAGTTAAAATGTTCAGAATGGGTGGCATACCCCATTGCTGAAATTGAATATATATTTGAGTTCGTCGGTAGCCTGGAGGTAGAGTCTCGGCCTTCAGAACAAGGGGTCCTCGGTTCGATCCCAGGTGCCGGCAAACTCCCCATTCACGACACAAGCTTTTAGCTTAATGTGAAAGGTGTAGGTATATGGTTGTATTTGGGTTTATAACAAAACCCAGATATATCTTTATAATACTTGCCTTTTACACTTTACAGGACAATCGGAAGCTTACAGAAAGAGTGGAAAACCTATTTTTTACCGAGAACTCTACGGAATTTAAAGAGAAGAAAAGTAATTAAAAAATAACAAAGTAAATAATTTGAACATGAAAAGAAAAATGTTATAAATTCACATAAATAACATTTTTTTGTTATAAGTGTTCACTTTTAAAAACAAACACAATTCTCACTAAATAAAACAAAACTTAATCAAATGAAACAAAAAGTCAATAACATTTAGTTACGTGAGGAAATAGGAAAAGAAAAAATAAGTAATTGAAAAAAATACTGAAAGAGAAAAAAGAAAATGTATTTAGCCGCTCTGTGTTGTTTGTACTACATCACCTTTCACATTTCTAAGTGAGGTTAATTAGCAGATATATCAAAAACCAATAAAACTTGTTTCACAAAAGGTAATGGGAATAAATAACACAAAGGAACAAAAAAATACACATTTCACCGTGATTTCTAGGATGTTAGACTTAAATGTACTTTCGATATTGTATAGGTTTGTAAATTTAATGTGCCGATTTCAATAATTATTGTTATTATCAGATATAAAATTAGAGGCGTTTATTTTTTATATTTCTTGGAATAAACTACGTTAAAGTTTAGCGTATAACGCGTCAATAAAAACTTATTTTTACTTCAAGAATTTTTAGGTATATTTTTGTTATTAGAAACTAGATATATCAAAAACCTAAATATGTTCATGATGTATGATACGACCACTTTTTTAAAGTTTAAATTTTCACCTAAACTAAATTTTACCAAGTAATACGTTAAATATAAGATGCAAATACAATTGAGTTCGTCGGTAGCCTGGAGGTAGAGTCTCGGCCTTCAGAACAAGGGGTCCGTGGTTCGATCCCAGGTGCCGGCAAACTCCCCTTTCACGGCACAAGCTTTTAGCTTAGTGTGAAAGGTGTATAAGGTTGTATTTGGGTTTATAACAAACCCAGATATATCTTTTTAAAAAAAAAAAAAAATATAATAAATCCAGTATGTTTAATATATTCAAGCCTTCTGAAAAGGTCAACTTTTTTACTGACTGAGCGTATATATGGTAGATAAATGAATTAATGAAATGGTTTGATTTATGTGGCATACTAAATTTGTTCAAAGAGAGTCAAGAACCAAGAATTTATTCATAATTATTGTTCCGCTGTGTATCTAATAATATTATTAACAAGGACTAAGAGGACTGGAACAAAGTTCTTTTACAGGAGTAAAGGTTGTAATAGAAGTAAAAGAAGCAGTATATAATATGAAATTCAATTTCCAGAAAACGTTACAGAGGTCATAATGATCACGAAAAAATTGTTCGGACGGCCAAAATACTTCTACATACTCGTACGTATAATATATCTTGAGACTTTCACACATACGTGAGTTAAAGCCTTTGCATCGCCGATAAATATCCGATTACACGGTGAAAGACATATTCTTTGGTTTATTTGGGTGAACTACGAAGACTACATACATTGTTTTTTTTTGCATGAAAGAAGCACTTTAAAGACGCTTTTTCCTTTTAAAAAAACTAAAATAAAATTTAATAAATGCTGGATTGAAATATAATATCAATGTAATTTAATGATGCTATCTTACGGCTGAAGATTTGAATCGCCTGCTTAAATCCATCTATTCAATTGTATTGGTTATAAGTTTCAATGAGATTGGGATAACCATTTGGTCTCCAACATAAATCTCATCATGTAAAAAGGGTTTCAGACCTTTCATATTACTATGTCGCGAATTGGTTCATTTGTTACGGTAATGGGTGGGGAATGAAACCGAACCGGAGACGAAGAAGGCCGGGTGCAAGGGTGATAAATTCTGATTGGGTCACACAATATTATGGCGACAGAAAGAATATTTTTATCGGTGCCAAAATATGGGTTACAAAAAACACAATTTTTTACTTGTGACCGAAAGAACAAAACTTGGAATTGGTCGAAACTGTTAGATCGACTGGAATTTATGTATGCATCGTACGTACCTACTGATGAAATTTTTGAAATCAAATAATTAGTCAATAATCACGATTTTTTCGATTTGTTTCGGGCATGTATGTACAAGTACATATATGTCACTACCAGATTGTTGAGAATTGACCAGTTCAATGAATAGAAAGTTGATTTTTTTAACACAATGTCATCAATCCTAGCCTAACAATGCCAAATAAAGAAATAAAATTTCAACAATCGGGCTAGCTTCGATCACGCAAAATGTTGAACGTTTGGCGCTTCATTATGATTGAAATGGCTTGTCATTCAGTTCAACGCCGGAATTTTACTAACCTCCTAGCTATTTAATAATAAGGCTAATCTAACCAACCATGGAGAGCTACATGGTTGATTTGGTCTAGTGTGATCATGGTTGTCGCGAGCGAACTCGTTTATTTGTTTTTGTGCTGTCCTGTCTCCCTTGGTGGAGAGTCTTAGGTCTGGGTGGGATGTCCCCTAGGGAGGGAAGCGTCTCTACAGCGTTGACGGTATCGGCGACTCGCGTGCTCGCCGACCTAAAAACCTGGAAAAGTTTCTGGACACCTCAATTCAGCCTTGTGCTCCAATATGTATATAAATTTGTTTTTCTTATTTAATTTTATTTCTGTTTAATTGTTATTGTATGGTTTGTAAAATTGGCTAAGAATGTTTTTGTATACTTTTATTTTGTTTTGTTTCATATATGTTGTTTGCTTCTCTCGTATAGAGGTACATCGAAGGAGTTTAGTCAAAAGATTTCACACGGAGGTTTTGACCGGCCAGCCCTTCAGGCTGCCCACTATGGCGCCTCCGTTGTGGACAAGATTTGTTAAGTGTAGAATTTCGGATAAATGGAAGTCCTCAGACTTCTGCGCTATCCGGGTGGTCGGTGGGTCCTTCAATGTATAACCACCGGGCGGCAACAAAAACTTTTTTTTTTTTTTTAAAAAAGATATATCTGGGTTTTATTTTGTTACCCAAATACAACATTATACACCTTCCACAGTAAGCTAAAAGCTTGTGTCGTCAAAGGGGAGTTTGCCGGCATCTGGGATCGAACCACGTACCCCTTGTTCAAGAGGCCGAGACTCTACCTCCAGGCTACCGACGACATATTTATATAATTCTGTATTTAGGACAACTTTTGAATTCAGAATGCCGAAATTCGGATACGGTTACAGTCAAATAATTTTAATTTCGGTAGATAAGAACATATCTTTCTTTACATTCATTCCCGTAGTCAAAAAGAAAAAAGATCTATTTATTGTATGAGTACCAACGACACAGTAAATTGGGTATTTCTGCTATTCATGAAAAAAAAAACATGTTATTCGTAAAAAATACTTCATATTAACCTATTTCATTTTTTGACATCTCAATGAATAGAACTGTTGAATAGATAAATTTATTGGGAATTATCGGAAATGTCCTCTTTAGATTTCTCGAGTTTGACATGCTACTGAAATATTTAGAATCAGTATATCCTCGTACTTATTCCAAAATGCCAGAGTAAAATAAAGGTCAATAGATTTTTTTAAGAGATACTGAAAAAAAAATACCTTTTTTACAAGTTTATTCGTGATTTTTATCTACGACGTTTCATCTAAAGGTTTTAAAATATAATATATTTTCTTTGTTCGTTTCAATTTCCCTAATAGATACGTATTATTTATATATTATATTTTGTCACATATATCGATGTTTTTTCTAACAATCATTGTATAAGGTTATATATATGTAAATTTAAGACATGGAACTACCATAATATAAGGCTTAGAAAAGACAACTTATTCGGCAGTGCCCCGACGGGACTTGAACCTGCTTTGGAATTGAACGGTTTTTAAAAGTATCGGAACCTTCGGCATTTCATCCGGTATCTTAATTGGAAGAAGCGAAAAGGATGGGTTGCGGGTTCAAGTCCCGCCCGGAGTACTGTCGACTTTGTCTTTTCTCAGCCTCTTCATTTACATATATAATTTTGTCACAACTGTGTGCTTGCGAAATTAACCAAAAAATAGAGAGATAAAAATCTTTGGCAATATAAAAATCTTTGAGAATATAAAAATCTTTGGCGATATCATCAGTGTCGCTTATGTACCAATAAACCACAAGAAGACTACGAACGGCATAAAATGATATTAAAATAATCTTATAGGTCTTTGAAAATATTTTTAATACCGTGTAATTTACTTTGATTAGATTCTATGTGAGATGATGTTTTTAATTCAAATATGAAATAATGATCTTTTGCTTAAAATAAATATGACATTTCATATACTGAGAATATAAAAATTATTTGGTACTTAAATATAAGAAAATAAAAATTAGCATACGAGCACTCGTGTAGGTATAAAATGAAATGAAAAAATAAATTTAAGCTCTATATAAAAAAATTTATATTAAAATGGCTTTTCCTTGATGAAATAAATTTTTGTTATTTTTGGAGACAAAATTATGTAATAATAATAATTGAAAGATGAAATATTTTTACAGCTAGGTAGTAATGTAAAATATTTCAGAAGCAAAAATGTATTATGTATAATGATACTGGGGTGGAAATGATCTATGTTTTGCTTAGGGTGTTAAGGTTGAAATGAAAAAAGTTTACAAGATTATGAGAAATAAACTCGATTTTGTAAAGCTTGATTTACACGATCGGTTAACATTGACTGTAATATTTCTTAATTTAAGTGTTCAGTTTAAACTGAAATGTGAAACTAAAACCGAGAAATGATTTGCCTAGTTCACGTCTAGGTACTCAAAATTCAATATCCCGGTCATAAATTTATGACAAAATGTGTTTGTTGCGAAGTGTAACCAAATATACGAATAAATAATGTTACATTTTATTACTTCTTAAACAATGTTTTACAGTAAAGATTGTTTTATTTTTATTTCATACCAACATTATTGAATCTTTTCATTTTATTTGTATTTTGTTCTCTGTATGATACCAATGTAAAAATTAAGAGGAAACTATAACTATATTCGAATCGATTATTCTAATTGACGATAGAAATGAAACTGATCGATCCAGTCGAATGCATTGATATATCGATCATTCAAATCTAAATTCACCTTTACAATGCGATTAGGTTCTCCAGATTAAACTACCAAATCGCTGAGGAAATACCTTCGTTAAAATGAGATATAGACACTAGACCTCCGTGTTTCTATTTTGATCAATAAAGATATAAATTATTCCGTGTAAAAATATTTTTACAATTTTTCTCAATAGATATTTTAAATTTGTTCTTTTTTGTTAAAATTTTGAAATTTAATCTCATGCATTATTATAAACGATATGATTACATTTTCTATCACTTTACTGAGAATGTTTTCTTTTACGTTTCAAAACGAGTTCGTTACGTAAAAAACACTTGATTTAATAAAAAAATATAACTGAGTAATGTGTGAAGAATAATCTATCTATACTCTCACGCCATATTGCAAGTGGGGTAAGCACAGAAAACGGAACGCTTTATAGATCTGGCCCCCTAGTCAAAACACATTTTAGCGTTATGAAGTCGTTCGACTACAAACGAAATTACGACAATCTACCTACATGTACCATATAATTATGCGTTATTGTTGCAATTATAGTCGTAATTTCGTTTGTAGTCGAACGACAAGTGACACTAAAATTTGTTTTGACTAGGGCTGCTGTCCTGTAATACTTTTTCCCTTCTTCAACATTCACTAACGCAATTTATCATGCAAGCACATCGGTTTCTCTTACACAAAACGGAAGTCCTTAAGAATTTGATCCACGTGGTCAAGCCACGTAGTTCTCGGATTCTTGCGCTACTTCTCTTTGTGATCCTTTCCCTATCCGTTCGTTCTACATGTACATTGATCTTTTTTTACACGAATTTTATTCTCAACACTTCTCTGGCATCCGCTCATTTTTTTAAAATCCTCATTCCTCATTCTATCACGTGGCGTTTTACCAGCCATTCCCCTCAGTGATGGCATTTTGACGGCATTTATTCCATTTTCGTTTCGTTCCTCTTCAATCATGTCCTGTCTTGGAAGAACTATTGTGAAAATATCCAAGGGACGATATATAAAAAGATGCAGTTATTTGTGAACCAACCATGAATATCCTCGATACTAAAGGATAATCGTGTTTTGACTGAGAGATATCGTCAAAAATATGTGAGAAAAATACTGAATGTGATGGAAACAATAAGTATATTCAAGGATAGATTTATTTTTTGTTCATTCTTTTAAAAAAACTCTTTAAGAAATGTAAATTTCAGAAAGTAAGATAGTTATATGACCTATATTTTTAGACATTTACTTTTTTCATTTACGAAGTAGGTGCTTTTGACTTAGATATGTATTGTATCTACTGGTAGAAGAAAAATGCTTTTCCGATTAATAGAATTTCTTCGCTTGTTTTCTAAAAATAGTACCTACAAAAATAAAACAGAGGTGCGTCAACAATTCAAGTATGTACAAAGTAAACGGCAAGAGTATTTTTATGATAATGTTTGTTTTCATTTGTTTATCGTTATAATGTTAAGAAAACATTGTACATTTGGAAAAAAAACAAACCGCGCAGTAAAAATGTTTATCTTTTGGAGACGTTCTTGTTTTGAAGAGTAAATAAATAAACAAGAGAGTTATATTCTTTTTTTGACATCAAAGTAAGTGAGAAATTTATCTTTTTCATGTAATTGAAATAAACGGTGATCCAGGTAATTAAAAATGTGACCAATTAATGGAATGATGTGTAAACGTATTTTTGTTGTATTTAGTGAAGAAGTGAAGTATGTAGACATACATACATCATACAATGTTACAAAAGTAGATACTTTTTTTACAACTTTCCTTATGCTCCATTGTAAAGCTTTTTTATATTTATTTCTACTACAACAATCTGTAAGTAAACGAGTCTGTTCAATTCGTAGGTTATAATTAGTATTGATAGTTCACTGTGTCCGTGTTTAGGTAGTAGAATTCCATATCGAAATAAATAAAATAAGCGTTTTATTCTACTATTGTTTTATTTGGTCTTATAAGGATTGACAATGTCCTTATAAGACGAAAGACGTCTCTCTCACCAAATAAAACAATAGTAGAATAAAACGCTTGTTTTATTTATTTCGGTTTAGTATTGATAGGTTAATATTTAATATTGAAAGCAAATATACTAGATATATATAAAATTGAAAAACATATTCATTCATGAATATCACCACGGTAATCCATATTATTAAGGATGAATATCTGGCGAACTGCTTAAGAGTTCTTTGGACGAGTTCCCAAATTGAAAAAGTTTCTCTCACTGCTATCGAGTAACATCAAAAATAAGGAATGACAAATGTGATGGTTACACGTACAGAGAACTTTCTCGATCAATACGATATTATGTATCATGATACCTACACATATTATGCAACCCTAATATGATTTTGAACACTGCCACAGATTTATAAGATAGATTTCTTTTACACGCCAATATTCAACACTTGTGACATTGGTGAACTTTGAAGCTTAAATAGGTTTTTTACATCGTGGCTGTGAAATAATGTTTTTCGTGATTCGGCGCATATATTTGAATGATTTTTTTAAAACAGTAGATTGAAAGATGCGAAGAAAAAAAAGTAGATAAAAAAAGGGATACAACAACTTTGATTCGTTAATGATTATGCTTCTTCTTCTTCTTTTTCTTTTCGGCAAGGCATAATGATTATGCTCGTCTAGTACAATTAATGATAATATACTCGTCCTAGGTGAAATGATTTTTTCTGTTTGTTTAAATCAAATTATTCATTTTGACTGATTGTAGTAACCCCATTTGGTTTTAGCGGCCCGGTCCTTCACACCTGCCCAATGGCCCGCCCATGAAGAGAATTTTGATTTGAATGTGCGAATAAATAGGAGCCTATGACTCTCGAAATGTTCGGATGAAAGGTGGGTTGCAACTGCAATGCAACTTCATTAAAAAAAGTACATGAAAAATACAAAAAACGTGCTGTCATTTTGAATATTTGTTTTCTTTGCCTATCCCACTTTCAATATAGCGTGAAGATATAGGTAAAGCATAATCTTTTATAGTTTTTGAATAATGCCTGAACGAAGTAAGGAATAAATAATTTTAAAAACAAAATACTTGAACAGTTGTATCGGGTAGGCGTACTGAAAACGTGAATATAAAGTGAACTTTGAAGTACATTAGAAATTTAAAAAAATAGACTGAAAGAAAAAATATAAGCTCTTGAGACCAGACGGAGTCTTTTCCGGAATAAATTACAACAAAAAATAAAAAAAAAGCAAACATCAACTACTTATGTAGGTACAAAATATTGTTATTCAAATTTAAACAAATCAGATTAATCTCTGGATATAAATATAAATAAAACATCACAACGGAATGCATAATTAAACACATCAACAGCTATACAACACTGTAGAGATGTAATAAAGTCATAAAAATATCGTATAACAAATAAATAAATATATTATGAGTGGGTATATCAAAGCTTAGAGCTTTGCAGTATTCGTGTTCCTGCAAAATTACCATGAAAATTTGTTTGAGTGCCTATATATGATTTTTTTTATCATATCGCAAAAAAGTCGAAGCAATATCTTTATAGAGCCCTCATCTATATGTTTTATGTAGTACATAAAATAACAAATTTATTGGGCTCATCATGTTTCGTTAATAATGTTTTTATTTAGTTCAAGAACTTAATAATGTCGACATATGGATTGATTTCATACCATTTATCGAATGGAAACTACACAATTAAGATACTGTTGATGCTTTCCTTTGAAGAAATGCTCGAAAATCTTCTAGTTTTGATGAGGTTTAGTGAAACATACCTGAAACAAAAGAAAATGTATTTTATTAGTATTACTACAATAACTATACCATCACGGCATATCCCACAAGTGGAGTAGCCAGCAGACCAGCAGCATATTATAAAAAATGCAAGTATAATAAAGTTGATATTTTCAACCGACGGTACTTGGTGGAGATTCATGTTGAATTAATTATAAATAAAATACTCATTTAAATTATATCCACAGTGACTCTTTATTGGACGCGAGCTGGCTTTCAAGAGCTTCCGCTCTCATCATCAGGCTAGCGAAAAGAAACTTTACGCTAGCAAAAGTCACTGTGGATATACTATAAATAAGTGTTTTATTTATAGTTAATGCAAGTATGACATACAATAAACATTAGTATAAAATACACACAAAACTATTTGATTACTTAAATGAATGACCTATATGGACCAAAAGAAGAAGGACATGAACTGTAGCACATACGTAGCATTGCGTAGATTAGCAGAAAATAGAGAGGAATGGACAAGAAAATCGAAACTCGTTGTAGACCAATCCGATGGATTGTAACTCACTACATATAAGCAATAACAAAAAAATCATTCGAATGAAGGTTGGAATCACATTTTATTTGATAATTAACAACAGAGAGTACCTAATAATAATAAAAATGAAAATATAATAACACTCAAATTTATTTAGACAAAAGTGGTTTTGGACTATTAACAGAAAGAGTTATTTAGTCGGAGTGTGTTTGTCGTTATGGATTTAAAATAAGTAGAAGTTTTTGTTGTAAAATATGCTAATACAGTATTTTTAAAATTAAAATTAAATATCGGCAAATTAAAACATATTCTCACTGATAAAGACGTCCCAAGAAATTTGAAGAGGAGGGTCTACGAAGCATGTGTCCTCCCAGTGACAACTTATGGATTAGAAACCATGTCACTAACTGTAGCAAGTGTCAACAAGCTGAAATGTTCACAAAGATCCATGGAAAGACGAATGTTAGGGATAAGTCTGAGAGACAGAATAAGAAACGAAGACATCAGGTACCTGACAAAGGTTACAGACATAATGGACCGTGTGGCAAAGCTTAAGTGGCAATGGGCGGGACATGTAGCAAGACGTGACGATGGTAGATGGACCCCCAAGATTCTTAAATGGCGACCATGGAGTAGTAAAAGAAGCATCGGAAGACCGCAAAAGAGATGGATTGACGATATAACTCCAATCGCTGGACGAAATTGGATGCAGCGGGCACAGGATCGAGACGTTTGGAAAAGTTTGGAAGAGGCCTACATCCAGCAGTGGAGAGATGGCTGACTAGTGAGTGAGTGAGTGAGTGAGTATTTTTAAAAGTAACAGTCACATTTATTTTTGTTTTAAATAAAAGCATTAACAAATTAAAGTAAAGCTTCTCAATTCACACAAAGAGATCCACTGGTGAGAAAAAAATTGCAAAAATGATATGTGTATGTTTTCAAATTATTCAAGGCTTTTAGGAATATTTTTTGCGTACGATACAACGACTAATATCAGTACCATTATAAAAATATTGAAAAATTATTCACACCGGAGTAAAATGTAGTTCATTTGCTGAATAATGCAGGTAAATGCATATATTTTAATTTAGCAACTTAAGTATACAATATTGTCTTTAACCAAATATAAAAAAAAATCTTGTCTGAAAATAGAAAATATTTATTCACCATTGTTGTAAGTTTCAAAACGGATAAAAATCACCGTTACTTGAAATTTGCCTCTAACTTAGTGAAAGTTAGGTAAGCACCTACTTTTATCAGAGTGAGTAAGTAACTAACTCGATATACAGAGTTCGTGTTGTAGTCATGAAAAAGTTTTCAGTGGCAGAAAAACTTTTTGTTTTGTACGTAGGTACAGTGGTCTGTAGTCAAAACACAATAGTATGCCAATTAGCTTTAACACTTTCATGGCGTATGAATGTTGGATGATTTATTCAGCGCCGTTTAACAGAGCATTACCTATCTTAAGGGCGAAATTGATTTTATTCACCAATGTCTAAAAATATTTCACCAACCGATTTTACAGCATGCTATGTTCTTTTTTTGATATTTTTTCTATCATAGTTACAAAAGCTTTTAAGATTAGGTCACGCAAAAAGGTAAAACTTTAATAAAAAAATACGTGAGGAAATACATATTTTTTGAACATCGCACTTCATTTATGTTCAAAATATTTGTTTAAGATCTTGTATATAGAAGTATGTTTTATGGAAAAATAGAATAAATGTTAGAACAATGCAATCTGAAGCAAAAAATTAACAATTAGATATAAGTCACAATTATTTTGAAAAGATTGAAATCGTGTACAATAATTTGAAAATAAATGTGTTGCACTCTTTAAATCTTCTGCATGTTTCTGAGAGTCGAAGATAAACCGATAATCATTGAAAAGTAATGAAAGTAAATAAATAAATCATGTTGTATTTGGTGTTGAATGTGTTAATAAACAGCTTTTAGACAATTTGAGGAAAATTTTAATCTGTAATGTGTGTAGGTAGTGTATTTATAATTTGTCGGTTGCAATTAGAGAGTGGTTCATATCATAGTTGGGTGACTTTATGTTTGGTCTTTATTTATGTAAAATACATTTATATACAAGTTGTAGCCACTGTGAACAAAAAATAAAACTTTTGTAAGGATCTTTCTGGATTAAAAACAAATTAAAATAGCATAATATCTCAATTACTAATTTGTACCTTTAATAACAAAGGTATTTCTGTGAAAGAAATATTCGTACACATTATCACTTGAGTGTTAAACTGAGAATATCCCATCAAGTAATAGTATCTACCATCAAGTTACAAAAGATAAAAATGACAAAACAATGACATAACTTTGTTAAAATAATGATTAATACTAATATAATACATTTCTAATTATAAACGTTAGACTTGTCCGTAACATCACCTTAAGTTGAATGCAAATACTAGTAAACTATATTATGCTATACGCCATCATTCATTATATAAATATGTAGTGTGGTCAATACTGCTATACAATATAATGCTCTTGTTAAATGCCTACTCGTGGTTAATTAAAAACTCGCTGATACCTAATCTTTTCCTATCACTACACCCTAGATTACACCAACTGAGTATGAAACCGAGTCGATACTCAGTCAAGTAAATGAGAATTGAGTACAATAATATAACATAACATGTATGGAATGACAGTTTTTTTTTTAAGATATATCTGAAATACAACCTTATACACATTTCACAGTAAGCTTAAAGCTTGTGCCGTGAAAGGGGAGTTTGCCGGCACCTGGGATCGAACCACGGACCCCTTGTTCTGGAGGCCGAGACTCTACCTCCAGGCTACCGACAAACTCTTTATATCTGATGTATAACTCAAATAATGTATCTTTGTATCATGTAGAAAAAATATATCATAAAATTTATACAAGTCAAAAAGAAGAACTAAGATGACCTAGGCTAGAAAACGGGACTTTCATCTATTCGTCATCTTAGCAGATTACCGATTCCATCGATAACATTAGTTCTGCACCAAGTTAAATTCATTGTCTCTGACAGATCATTTAGGTCGATTATTGAGCGAACTGTATCGGTCCGATGCTCTCTTTTGTGGAAGATGACTTTATGCACAGAAGCAGGTCGGGAGACAATCACGCTATGGTGATAATAATAGGTATGTAGATTTCAAACCTGTGTGTGTGTGTGGTAAAGTAGTTAATGAAAGATGTTGCTGCCTTGCATATAGCCTTAGGGAGTCTCTAATTCGTATCCTAGTTGTTATATGTAGTATTTGCATAATAAATGCATCTTGCACTAGTAGTAGTAGGAGTCGTGTAATATGCTCATATTATGGTGGTCTACGATGTGATGATCGGAATACTTGCATAAAACATTAGCACTTGTGTGGACATCCTGTTTGATACTTATTTACATTATTAAGTCTCTGTGCGTGAGAAATAACATTCACTGGTAATTTCTAAAATCAAAATAATTTAGAAAAATTAGTCACCGTGACCACTGAGCGTGTGCGTGTGTCTGTGTGGGTGATCCAGAGAGAAAGAGAGAAACAAACGATTTCAATATTTTCCTTTATTTTTCTGTAGTTATGGAAAGCAAATATGTACTTTACATACGAATAACTTCATTTACAAACAAGGGATACAATCTATTTGATTTATTTACATAACATTGTGTCTCTTAAGAACAGCCGTTGTTGAACTTTTTTAACCACTACCCCAAAATATTTTTGCGTAAGTCTATATTACCCCCCCCCCCCATTTTGAAGAGAAGACAATCGATATTTGGAATTAAAAAAATAATTTGAAATATTTCGAAAATTACTATAAAACACGTTTATAAAACAGAAAACTAGAAAAATTTCATAATTACCCTAAAAAAATAATTTTTACCCCATTGCGGTTGGGTAATTTACCCTGGTTCCCCGACCATTGCTTAAAAATACATATAAATTAATAAACAAAAACGACAAATTAAGGTAGGTACGATGTACTCGTAACAAAATCAGATCTGGCAATAAAGTACCTACTTTTGAAACAAAACACATTTGAAATTAGAACGCATTCATATTATATAATGTTGCTATATCCCATAAATTATCCAACACTAGGTATCACAAATTGTTACTGCTACTTTGATGCATCAAAGTCTGTTATATTGCAGCAGGCATGTTTCACAATAATATGTGAATAATAAATCACTTAGTGATTGAACATGTTCCCTTGCAGGCAAATTGTTTATCTTATTATTTTAATGACAAAATAGATAAAAACATACGACGTAATTTTAGAAGACACATAATATTATGTGGATGAATAACAGACCTTGATAGTATGCAATATGTACACTGCAATAATAATTTTATTACAGACTTCAGGAAATATTCAGTATCGATTAGCAGACAAGAACCAGAAAGAGCTAAATAAATTTAAATTAATAATCTGTTTTAATGAGTTACAGAGTAGACTAATGATTTTCATATAGGTACACAAAACCATAAAAAGTCATACTAAAATCATCTATACATTTCAAAGAAACTTTTTTTTAATATTATGTAAATATGGCATTCTGGCCAACAAGTTAAGTAGGTAGTAAATTTCTGAACCAGTTGACTACAAATTGAGAAAAAATAATTAAAAAAGTTTTTCATGTTTTTTGTAAATGAGTGAAGGTAATTATTGTTCTAGTATAGTCATTTTTTATTTACATTATTGAAAGTAACTTGAAGTCGTTGTAAGCGTTTCCACATTTACTCTGTCGTATATGCTTATAACATTGTCAGAAATGTATAAAAAAGTATGCATCATAATTCAGCCGCGGAGCACTGGGCAAAGAATTGGTCACCCTCTCTTTTCAGCAAGTTTTCGAGTGTCCTGTAAAAGGCAGGTGTTCGAAAAATGAAGACATTTTACATCTAAATCTACCCATCCTGAATGTCTTATTTTTTGGCACGGAGATGACAGCTTGGATATTCGTTACATGGAGTTGATCTGCTAGCTACCTTACGTGTGGGATATGTCATGATGGTATAGATATATCATTTTATGGTGCAAAAACATATGTAATGAGGGTAAGAAGAATGAACTCTTTTTACTACCCTCAAAAGCAAGGTTGGTGATAGTAGGTATAACTGCGATGATAATAACTCTTTTACATTCTAATGAATAAAGATTACGTAACGTTTGACGCGAAAAGACGAAGAAGAAATTCTAATAAACAGCGCTATCGTAAATTCACTCCAAAACACAAATAACAAACCTTCAAATTGACTCTCTTGAACTAAATGAACTCATAAATTAATTAAAACACTTCTTATTAGCATTCTAAGCGCGGAGTTTATTCCCTAAAACGAGTCGACTCATGAGTCATGACGCAGATAAACCTTCAAGAGACAAATGAAATTGAAGATAAAAATTCAATTTTAATACCAATTAACTTTAATATCCTAAACTTAATTTAATACCAAAATGAAGCCACATAAGTATGATTGAAGCAATGAAAATGAAATAAATTATGTACTTTTTGGTTGTGTCTTATGATGAAAATATTTAGATATTTTACATTAGTTACGTTTGTATTAATCAGCACCAGGATTCAGAATTCTGAAAACCTTAAGTTACATAAAACATTGTCACATTTAAAATGAAAATTCAATAATGTTTTTCATAAATGCACGCATTTGAGCAAACGAATGTTCAATCGTCGCCAATATTTATACTTATTCATGAAAACATGATGTATTATTATGATTCTTAAATTGTTATTTTTCCTTGTTTCCATTTTTCGTATTTGACACGTGGGTAGCTGAAATCATCACGTTTATTATGTCGGTAATAAAAAAGTTTGATCCGAGTAATAAAGTCAAAAGTAATACTCTTACAAGAGACATAAAAAAACTCTGTCTTAACAACTGGTGTCGTGTCTCAAAAGATTAAAAGACATTCCTTTTTTAAATCGCAAACACGAATACTGAGGCAATAAAATATTTCGTAGGTACGAACGCAATGAGAATTCTCCAATAAACTGTATCCCCTACGTGAAGCAATTCCAATACTACTCGTAATAGGTACTACAGGCAAGAAAGTAATTTATTATTTAATATATATTATTATAAGTGTTGAAAATGTGATATAATTTCAAATATAAAACGATCTTCTATTCTTTATAAAGGTCTTTTTACCTTTAATTTTTTTCATACGAGTATATCTTTGTTCTTAAGGTTTTATAGGCAGGTGTCTTGGTAGACAGATTAGTAGCATTTTTAGTTAAATTATTTATTTCGTGAATGATATTTTAATTCATCAAAATTGCATGTTATTGTTGAATATTTTAAAATAATTATTATTTATTCAATATCTAGGTAATTAATGTACAGCACATTGGAAGTTCAATTACAATCTTTCAATTTTGGTCGGTTGTTAGAGATTGCCCTGAAGCAATAAACCCGCATTCTGTATTATTACTTTTAGGTGCAATAAGATTATTTTTTTTACTTTATTGTTAAATGATGATAAAGTAAACGGATTTTTACAATTATTTGAATCACATGTACATGTGAGAAGTAAATTCGATAAAGCTTACAATATTTAGAATCTTAGTAATATAAAAATTGTTATGTAGGTGAGAACATTTTATTTTACGTAAGTGTAATAAATAATTAGCTACAAGATAAGTTTTATGAAAGATTAAATCATAACTTTCGTAAAACTTTAATGAAAATGAAGAGCATTTAATTTTGAAGTAGATAATTTAGTTTGAAATAGTAAGAGTTTGAAGTTTGTTTTAGTATACATCTTAATTTTTTTAAACTTAATTCTTGGGTTAGAACTTTAAAAAAGTTTGCTAATCAATGCTTTATGATGAGTTTGTTGTTTAAGGGAAACCTTTTGAATAATGGATCCATTGAAACTTCAAAAATATTTGATAAAAATAAAAATTCATATTGAACAACAATCAAAAAACTTTCTATCTATATCATCACGGCATATTCTACAAGTGGGGTAGTCAGCAGAGCCAACCGCGTGTATTTTACAAATATTCAGGATGGATGACATATTATCTGATCGCTGGATCGAAAGAGGCTTAATGTTAATGTGTTTTAAAGGACACTCGAAAACTTACAGAGAAAAGTGACATTCTTAATTATTCGAACAACTACTTAATTTAAATGGTGATGATGAGAAACTTACTGAAATTATTTTAGATATATACCATTTAGGACATAATCAATACTTATCTCTAGATTAGAGGAAATAAGAAATAGGGTATAACATGTTAAATAACTAAATGTAAAAAAATACTTGACAATATGAAAGAATAAAAATTAAAACCCCACCAAAACATGTAATTTATGTTGTTCAATTTATTTTGTACTACACATTTATATAGGAATGGAGAAATAAACACAAATCCGTTTATCAAAATGAGATACCTGTTCTTTTTCATGAATTTGGTCAATAAGTTAGAAATATATTCAACTCACGTGCAAAATAAGCATAACTTGAAGGTGGAAGCTGTCGTACAAGTTGTGGATAGTCTGTGGGGATGGAAATGAAACTATATTCAAATGCATCTAAACTTTCGATAATATAAAAGACTATAGCTGAGGAAATCAAAATTTTAGATAAAAGAATTTTTCAAAATTCGTCTAAAAAAATTCGTCTAATTTTTTGATTATGAATACAATTTTTGTATTTCAACTATTTTTCTACTAAAAATGAATACACATTTCTTTAAATAAAATGCTTAAATTTTGGAAGCTTTCAAATTTATGTTACAATTATTATACCCAGATTCCTATGAAACAAAAAAAAATACATTAGCAGGGTCCAACTTATTGTCTCTGCCTTCCTTTATTTAATAAATTTAGAGATCAGTTGATTCTTTTTTCCTCAGTTTATAACTTGAAGCTCGAATGTTCCATTATTATATTTTGATGGATTAACATAAATTACATCTTCTTCTTCTTATATCATTGTCGTATCAAGTCCCCTCGACGTTGGCGATCACTTTGGAGAGAGCTTCTCTGTCTCGCACTGTGCGGACCAGTTCTCCAATCTGTGTTATTTCGGTCCATTGCAGTTTATTACACAGCCACGACATCTGCCTACTTCCCACTCCACGATGTCCCTCAATCTTGCTCTCTATTCATAATACGTACATAATACTTACATAATCGATTTTTTTTCGATAGAGTTGTGACGTCCCTCAAAACATCTAGGATTAATAGAAACTAGAAAGACGTTGTAGTAGATTTTATTTCGTAGATAGTTTTGTAGGTAGTTGTAGTGTTGCTCATCCCCTTATTTTAGTTCAGCGTTGTCGTTAGTAGTAAGAACGGGCAGGGAACATGCTCAGCATTCAGCCAATCCCAGGCGGTGTTGCTTGAATTATAATAACAAGTCACTTCGTGTCTTGGACGCATAAAATAAAGAAATAACTTCCTTCCTTCCACTTGCCAGTATTATATATCCATCTACTTAACTACTGCGGCAGTAACAACACAACAGAGAGCCCTCATCGCGTTATTGGCTTCTGTCATTCAAACAAATTTTCTTAATAAATTTGACATAATTATTTCGAATGAAAATGAAAATATTTCACTTTTCGTATTTTCAAGAGCTTAGAAATTTTAACTTTCTTCCACAACTAAAGCCCTGTTAATTTATCGAAAGTTATAGCATTTGTCCAACAAATTTGAATTTTCTTTGGTAACAATAACATTATATTATAGTTTTTATCTAATCAACCATGCCACATAGGTATTCATTCAATCTACTTGTGAGAAAATTCGAAAGTTTTAAAATATCAGTTAATAATCCATTGAAAATTCCCATAAAGTTGTTGAAAAGCGCATTAGTTAGATATCTTTCTAAATTAAAATGTTATGATTTCTTGAAAATTGCTTTTTATGTAAAAATTAACAACGCCGCATTTGACGTGTCTCAACATCTCGTGAATAATAAAGTAGGTATTTAACGTTGTCTTGTACATCTCCGCACTTATCAGGACTTGCAAGTGAAGGGAAACTCTTTATACACAACAATAGTTAGTTAATTTAGTTTTCATGTGGTTTGATGTCTAGGTATATTTTTATCCGTATGGGCTGCGTCGTATCCTCTTAAGTCTTGGCTCCAATGGTATAGAGGCCTAGTAATATATTATTGAAGGCAAGTCTTGGCTCCAATGGTACAATGGTCTAGTAATATGTATAAGAGGCACGGCCAGTATAATTAACTCAACCACTAGAATTAATTAAATATTTCTTCGGTTCAGGTTGAGTGTTCCGAGTTTATGGAACATATAAAAAAATTAAAGTAGGTACGCGTAAAAGTAATATGATATTTTTAGCACCTGACGTAAAAATAGCGTCCATATTTAAACTCAACATTTGCAAAAGTTTTTTGCAGACGTTAAATTTTTTGGTATCAACTATGAGTTATTCACGATTTTTCGTAGAAGTTTGAAGCGAGAATACGGTTTGAATGAAGAAATTGTGTAAATACCTACATTATATTATAACCTCAGCATCAATCTGAAATAATAATTCATGAGGCTCTCGATATGGATGGGAAATACCAAATGTAAACTGGGAGTATTTATGGGCTTTTGATAGTGTTACATAATTTATTTATGGAAGGCCAACAATATCAAGCCGTAGTGATCTGCCAATTTGAATATTATAATATACATTTATGAAATAGGCTCTTTGAATTGTAAAAAAGGAGAAGTTTGACGTGATGCTCGCAATTTTCTGCTATAAATATTGAAATTTTATTTGAAGATTAAGCGCTTTTTTACTCTTGCGTAGGTCGAATAAGTATGTGGTTTAGTATAAAATATCATTCGTAGGCTCAGCAAAGATGATTCATAGAGAATTTTACTATTATTATTACTACTGAAACCGTTTATTTTGATATTTATTCTATAAATTTTGTTTAGATATCATTTGAAGATTTATGCTAGAAAATCTGTGATTATCGTATTCTGCAACGTCTTTTAAGAAAACTACTTAAATCTTTATGACATTTTAATATGACCATTAATGGTTAAATATTGTATTATAAATAGCCACGCACTTTATAATTATATCTTCTTCCAAGTATCTGCAAAACATGAAGTTGATTTTAAAATAAACCCTAGAAAACCATTATCCTTGTTGCTTAATAAATAATTTTATACTTAGAAATACAAGTACTTGTAAATACAAGTACTTACTTACTTCCGATGGCCAAACAGCCCTTGTAGGACCTTTGCCTCCGAAACAAAAGATCTCTAAGCTTTTCAATCCTGAGCAATGGACTGCCAGTTGTCTTTAGCATTGAGCTCCTCTAGATCTCAGTGGATCTTATCCAACAATCTTTGTCTTGGTCTGCCTAACGGTCTTCTGCCCTCGGGTATACCCTGCAGAATACCTTTAGTCGCCCTTTCTTCTCCGGATCTAACGACGAAGCCAATCCATGCCAATCTTTGGGATCTGTTCTCACTTGTGATGAAAGGTTGGTTAGTTGTGGAGCGAATTTCTTCATTACTTCAAGCCTCCAGGTTCCTTCTGCAATACCAGTCGTGGACCCAATATTTTTCAAAAGAACGAAGTCTTTGTTGGTCTTTTAGGGTCATACACCAGGATTCCGAACCATAGATAACCACATAAATAAGTACTGTCTTACTTGTTACTGCTGCGAATTACACCTTACGCAGAAGACTGCTTGGGAGAATATCAGTGTGGCTTCAGGAGAGGGAGAAGCACGACAGATCAAATTTTCGCACTCCGACAAATGTTTGAGAAACGATGGGAATTCTCCAAATAGAAATAAAAGTAGGTATTTAAAAAATATTATGTCATATATTGATATTTTAACAATAATTTGTATTGATTTGAAATAATGTAACCAATGTTCAGTGAAGAATAAAATAAATAAATAAATAAAAATCAAAACTAAAAAGAAACATTAAAATATATGTTAATAGGCACTTAGGTACGTTTTGGGAATTTATAATAGAAAAGTGAGATATTTTTGGGTTCTCAAAAGCGGTACATGCTGTCAAAACCTCTTTAACGGATGCAAGATATGTATTATATTATTAAGATATCTCCTATAATCTATAAACATATTGTATTATTATAGTGATACAGTCATGTAGCAACAACACAAGGTGCTTATTTTACTTAGTATCTACATAGTCACTGTATATGAAAGTGACTATGTAGAATGTCATACAGTGTGTACTTAATATTTGTATGCATTTAAAAGCTTTAGGAATGTATGTAAAATAAGGTTCACAACACTATAAAATAATATACCCACAAAAGCAGCGGAGGTTAAGGTTTCAACATTCAAAGTAGAGGAATGCATTTTGAAACCTGATGTTTTATTGTTTCAAATTCTATGGGAAGGAGTTTTTATAAGTTAGACAACCAAAGATGAGAATTAAATTTCTTCTAATGTTATTTAATTTTCATACATTGCTCCTCGGGAGTATAAGAAATAGTCTAGTGTTTTCTTTCCAAGTGGTTTTATATCATTTGGGTATCAATCTGTATCCTTATCTCAAAAAAAAAACGAATGATGCAAGTTTTACTAAATTTAAAAGCTGAGTGTTTTTAATTGATCTCCATTTACAACGTGAAAGTTTAATTTAATGCCAGGTAACTCTATTATTAAAAAGAAGTGTACTAATCTATACAATATGTGTTTTTGTACAAACATTAATATTTAATTTTACAAAATGAATGCCGACTCGACCAATTCCATTTCAATGAGTATTTTGTATTGTTTTGATGTATTTGCGCAGATAAAAAAATATAAGTTTAAAAAACGCTTACTCTTATTATCAAATCATTTAATTACAATTAATAGTGTTTTGAAAAATGGAAATACATTTACCTCCGTAAAACCGGTGAATGATTTCGTTTGTTTATTTTTTTTACTATACATTGATTATACATACTTTTACATATAATTACATGACAACATCGAATAAACAGAGGACAGGTTCACCGCAAAGACACGATTTCTGTCAACTAACTGATGTTGTTATATTTTCATTAGCTATTTTTCGTCAAAAATACGTATAAAGGAGGTGCCTAATGTTGGTAATATCTGGATGCGCATATGAACTCGCTTTTGAACAAATAGAGCAAGAACGGTAATTTCTTGAATAAATATTAAAAGTTTTCATGTAAATAACGCGTTCAAACCAGTTGATCGAGTGGTAGAGACGAGAGCGAAGGAGCAAACAGTGTACCATGTAGTACCTACCTACCAACCAACAACAGAAAAAAAAATCAAACATATTCCTTTAAAACGAGTGTGTCGATAGTTATTTCATTGGGAAAAATGAAGTTTTATATTTCAAGTTTTTATCGAATATGATCTCGACTGATGGAAACAAAATTGATTAACTGAAGGTTGAATAATATAAAACTTATGTAAGGAATTTTTCATTAATCTATATTGTAAATAAATAAAATGGTAAATAGGAGAACACGGAAGTAGAATAGCATATGATAGAAGTAAAAAATGTATGCAAGCGAAACTTGGACGTGGCTGAAAAAGGACGAGAGTGGAATAAATGCTGTGGAGATGCGTTCATTGAGAAGAATGGTTGGTAAAACGTTGCGAGATGGAGTGAAGAATGAGGATATCAGTAGAATGAGCGGATGTGAGAGGAGTGTTGTGGACAGAATGCGTGTAAATAAGTTGAGATGGTTTGGACATGTTGAGCGAATGCAAGGTGATAGGATGACGAAGAGGATATATTTATCTGAAAAAAGGGGTGTGAGAAAGCGCGGACGTCCAAGAACCAAGTGGCTTGATCACGTGGACCAAATTCTTAAGGATGGCTGCGTGTTGAGTAAGAGAAATCGGCGTGCATGTATGAGAAACTGGATGAATGTAGAGGAAGCGAAAGAAGTATGTAAGGATAGATCTGTATGGCGTTCCGTTCTCTCTGCCTATCCCTCGTGAGACATGGCGTGAAGGTATAGTATAGTATAGTATAGAAGTAAAAAATATAGGAATCAATGGAGCTTGGTCACTTCTCTTTATTTCGCAAGGAATGACCCGTAAAGATGATGATGATTAAAAGCATTACAATAATTCAATTCCATATGGATTGTAAGAAATTCGATGATAAGCTATCAAATCAAACAATATTTGAAGGTTTGACCTTGACTGACAAATATGTATTCAAATAAAAACATTCGATTTTGAAAATTCGAAATATCGATTGTGATGATATTTCGCAAAGTTCATCACTAAATGCATATACCTAATATAGGTACTGAACTATGAGTTGACTATATATTGTATACAATTTTTATAATATGTCACATATAGGCGACGAGAATCAAGATCACGCGGGAGAAAAAATTATATCGAGATAATAGTGAGCCACGGCATAAAATTTGCATATAAAATTGTTAAGGCAATCTCCTTTACTTTGGACTTATAAATATTGATGACAAATTACAAGAAATTGAATTTACAACTTCAAGCCATCGTATGTATGTATGTTTGCAATTGATTTTGAAAGCATATGAAATATTATATATTTCTATGAATACCCTCAAGCCGTTTATTTTAGGGTAGGCAGAGAGCAAACAATAATAATTTGATACAAGGAATGCTTATACTTAATATAATAATTTCATATTATGAGATGACTTGCAGTATTACTGCCGTCCTTCAAACATAATAATTATATAAGACATGCGATCGAATGATAGATAAGTATGAAAAAAATGTAAATCATAATTATGAGCGACAATAATATCGCTGTAAAAAAACACCAAAATAAGATTAGAACTTTTTCTATATTAGAACCATTCAAACATAATTATTATACAGTTCATCTTACAGATACATAATACACAAGAACTGTTACCAAAATACTTTTCATTAGTTACGATACTAATTGATCACATTGCTTGACATGATCCCGCCTAATAAGATATAATATGTAACAAAACCATGTATCACTTGTTAATATTATTTACTATCGTATATCGCCTGGTGGCAGAAAGAGTAGTACTGGGTAGGTACCTGATAGATACTCATAAGTACTCTGTGTGTATTAAATAGAGGGGATGTTAGATTAGTAGACAGTGTAGTTAGTAAATAGTAGAATAAGTAATAGTAGGAATAATAAGAATTCATGTTGGGGGAGATAGATTATGAGATAATGAGAGAGATAACCCTAATCATCAGGGCCTATCTACTTAGTAAATAGGAATAGGTATATGTAGTATTCCTAGATTCACATATAGTTCGAAATATTTTTAGTCTGTTAAAAAGGTAATCTGCAAAATTTGCTTTCTTAACCAAACTAGAATAAAATAGACTTTATATTCACCATTGCATGATAAAAATGTCATAAATTTTCCATTTGAAATAATTAAGTAGAACGAGTGACTCGCCTAGTCAGAGACCTTGAAGCAGAGTTGTAATGAAATTTGTAGATGTAGCAAGAAAAGTAGATTGTGGCTCTCTCAGTAAAGGGTGGCGCAGAGCGATATATTTGTCAGCATGTCGTTCAAAATGATCTGTGAATGATCGAATGGGAATTCGTTATCAACATATGCTTATATTTTCGTAAAAAAGGAAAGTAACCATATTTATACATATTTAAGTAATTTCTCGAGTTTTTTTAATATTAACCACCGATATTGCTCGACAACTAATAATAACAGAATGAAACAATAAATATTGGGGAAACATATATGATGAAAAATGATGCACATTATTCATTTCGCATCGAACATTCATTATAAACATCATTATAATGGACACTTTTATTGCACAAAATTTTGAAATTCCATGAAATATGACGGGCTAGTAAAACCTACATTAAAGTATCTACTGTTGTATAAAAAAAAGAGTCTCGTAACGTTATTTAGGGGAAAAGAAAAATATTGTATTATTATTACAACTTTCATGTGAGGGTGGATGTGTATGAAGCAATTTCAAAATAAATTACAGGATTATGTTTTGGGTATTTTTTTTCAGCGTAAAAAAGTTGAAATTATTTTTCCTGAGAGTGTGATGTTTTCAAATCCCAAATTTAAAATGTATGGAGTCAAAATATAATATGCAAATTTGTATAACACTTTTCAAGAAATACTTAAAAAGACACATCTACTTGTAATTTTTAGCATCAAAATTTAAAATTTAGAATACAGTATAATGTTTCTATAACGTAAAAGTAGGTACCTACTGATAACTTATACGACATAAATTGGTTAATCTAGAAGAGATGAATATGATCGAAGAAAGAAAAGTTTTTAATTTCTTTACACTCCTTTCTATAGACTTCACTTTGAAGCAAGCTATTTTTACATTTAAAAATCACTTTTTAATGGTTTCAATTATTCATCCATTTGATTGTTGAAAGAAATATATTTTTTTTTTTTTTTTAAAAGACATATCTGGGTTTATGTTATAAACCCAAATACAACCTTATACACCTTTCACAGTAAGCTACTTAAAGCTTGTGTCGTGAAAGGGGAGTTTGCCGGCACCTGGTATCGAACCACGGACCCCATGTTCACGAGGCCGAGACTCTACCTCCAGGCTACCGACGAACTCACTTCAATCACTCAAACACAAAATGATTTCTTTCCGATTTCTCAGGCTTGGAATAACGACTGAAAACAAGTAAAAAAAAATAAGTCAACAGTCAAATGTCAAAAAAGCAATGGATACTGTGTATCTATAATATGAATTTGTGCAAAACCTATTTTCTAAAACAGACTCAAATGTATAGTCACTAAGCAGCGTCATCACATAAACCATTTATCTCAATTGAGTTACTATAAATTCATCATCATCATCATCGCCCTCAAATTAAATGATATAAAATAAAAGTAATTGAAAGTAAAGTATTGCACGGCAATAAAAATAAGTAACTCCGAGAATAAAGTGCGGTAACACGGGGAATCTACTGTGATGGATCAAAATTAAAAGGAAAGTTTTCATTTAAAGTTGTTAAAGATCTTGAAACAGGGTTATATTGTATTTCCTGCACTCAGAATGTTTCTACTGAAATATAGGAAGGCTGTATGTGCGATATAATACAGTTCAGTACTAGGAATGGAACGATGTCATTGAAATTGTAATCTTCTTGAATTAAAAATGAAATATAAGGGTCAAATTAAACATATTTCTATTCAAATTTATGCTTTCAAAGCTAAGAAGAATTATATTCTTAGTATCTAAAAAGTTTAATATTTAAACTGAATAACTAACTTACTTAAATTTAACACATTAAATTATCCTAAGTAAATAAAAGCACATGAAATTATCATATAAGACGTAGAAAAGACAACAAAACTTTATTTGGTAGTTCTCGAGCACGAGTATTTCATGCTGGATATGATAAGATCTTTATTTATTTTACTTAATTGAAAATTGCATCTTTTTCTAAGTAAGTAGGTACTAAAATTATATTTGTTCGAGTATTTTAATAAGTTTTAAAGTAAAATTTAACCAAAATAATTAAAAAAAATAATCAATGCAAAAAATTACGATCAAAGCCCTTGTGCGATATATTTATGTCAAATATACTTACTTTCATACTAATACAAAACTTAGACAAATACTTCGTCTGCTTTGATTATCCCTCAGTAAATGGTAAAGAGTAAGTATGTGATAAAAGTGTTTATAATGCGTTGATTTCTAGCGCTGTAATGGCACATAACATGAAAACATTAAAGCAGGAGCTTTGTTTCGATTCAAACTTTTCCATCCCTCTCTATGTGATGTGTAAAGTTTCTTTATTCTTATTTTGTACTCGATACACACCCCTCCACCTACTCGGCTGGCGAGCTTCAGGTTTGTTTGAGAAAAGGGAAATAATAAAACCACTTTTAACTTTTATTTCTTTCTTTGATTAAAGGAATAACAGGAGAAGGAAACTGTTAAGTGGAAACTTAAGGAAGTGATTAAGATTACTGATATGTTTCCTTTGTACATATGAAAGTTCAATATGTTTTTCGTATTACTTTATATTGTACGAATTTGTTACAATGAATATACCAGATGAAGTTTCGTAAAACATTTAAAATATATGTATAAATGTGCCCAAAGTAACAACAAGAAGACGAGAAAAACGTGTTAACGATCTATCTTATACAATGTTTATAGCAATTCTTAGGACAAGATTCAAAAACATTCTAATATTACATTGTAGTCTAAGAAGACGTTTCTAGGACAAATCTCATTTTGAGTCTGATAATCTATTGTATAAATATTTTGACATACTATTAAAAAGATAATGTTAAATATAGCGTTATAAAAAACTTATCTTCCTTATAAAACAAGTCATGTTTTATATTCTCAATGAACATTTTCACCAACATTAGTTTTATTATTTATGAACAAATTATTTTTGAATTGGAATTCTGTGGAGTCTACAGCAAGTAATGGATCTACCACTCTTTTCTGTAAGTTTTAAAATTTCTTGTAAAAAGCAGGTATTCGATAAACGTCACTAATAAGATATTTAACATCTCCAATATGTATGATGAGGTATGCCACTTATTCGAAATGTCTCATTTTATTAGCGAGGAGAGGATGAGCTACATGCAGTTAGTCCGCTGGTATACTATTAGTGGGAGATGCCATAATGTATTAAATACCTACATTGAAAAGTTGTAATTATGTTTGCAAGATTTGAAATATTTTATCAATAACGTATCTGCATATATGATACCTACTTGAAAATAAATTAATTTATATAAAAAACAGCGTCATTTTTTCGTTATTTGTGCGTGTAAATTGAGACGGCAGATAGAATAAAGACCCGTGGAACTTTTTTGGGAGATTGCATTTTGCATAATTATGATCATATAAATTTTCATTGAGATATGTTGATTCATCACGCTTATTTATATTCCCTTTTTTGTTTTAAGGATCGATATTAATTTTGTTTAACTTTCGATTAACTGGTCAAAAAATGTAAATAATATTGATGAAACCATGATTTAGCCGGAATTGAAAAAGCCATTTTGGTTTATGGATGCTTTTTCTAGCTATATTGTCAAATGCTCATAAATTTATCAACGTTTTAGCTATTTAAGTGACAACTAAAGACTTAAGTTAGTAAAAACAGCCGCACATCAAATGAATGACATATTAGACAAACAAAAGTGACACATGAAGGATCATGATATGAATATAATATGATACATAAAAAGTAATACATTACTTGAACAGTTAATACAATGCCCGCGGTAAAATACACAAAATTTATTCAATGTCCATTATAATGCTTTATCGAATAATCGACGAAAATGCATTTGATAAATAATATGATTAAAGTTTAAAGTTGCATAAATTCATTGTTAATTTGAATAAACCAAAACGATATGTTACTGATTGTATTGTGTGACTTTATAATAAACATTGAGTTATAAATGTATAGATGTGACAATGTAAGAAAATTGGGAATAATTTTAAAGTTCGATTTAGTAAAGTTCTAAGATTTACAATTTGATGGCGTTTGAGCTTGAAGAAATGATCATGTTGAAGTATAAACTGTATATAATATTTCTTTTTTTTGGGTTGCATGAAAGTTAGAGTAAAATATTGCTTACTTGGATAGGCATAACCTGAATATACATAAAAAATATCGATTCTCATATATTTTTTTCAATAAAAATAAGGGGGAGAAGGTAAGAAGAGGAAGTATTTAAACTAGAAATCTTTCGAATGAAAGTTCGAGATTCTAATGTCCAGTTACCAATCATCTCAATACACCTACTTACGTTTTCTACATAAATATAAAAATAAGTCACCTAAAATAATGTTTAAGCATTATTCCAGTTTCTTTTGTAACGGCATACCGTTTTGTCGTCATCAACTAACATCAAACATTAATACTTGGTTGATCTACATGATACACAATTCTGTGATCTAGAATGATCTATGGATCCGTGCATCATCGTACTGTTCAGGGGTGGAGCTGTGTGTCAAAATAATTTATATTTGATCACGCCCAACAAATAAAATGGTAATTTGTTTTTTCCCTTATATAAACACTATTGTGTTTCATCTTTATTATGTAATACATATATTTTAAGAACGGTGATGTAAAGTAATGTCATGGTTAAATGATTTTTATATTCTTTGTTATTTTTATATTTTTAAACGTAAACAACAATCCCGTATTAATATTTTTATCAATTCACATGTTTGTATGTTAGTTAACTTTTATTTTAAGTTAAATATACTAGACAATAGAAAAATGTATGACTTTTATAGTAACTCTCATATATTGAATATGTTTCGGAACAATCTGCTAAGATATTCACTATTGAATTAGACTTGATTTTTTTAAAAGTGCCCTAGCACCACTACCCACACAGTCACAGATAATGTGCATTACAGAACACGTGATCGTATTAGCAACCGAGTAGCATCACTGTGATTGGCTGGTGCATTGTGTGTAGTGTGTAGCATACTCATTAAATACGATGTGTAATTAATCAATTACCTATGAGCGGGGCACTCTTACATGAATTCTACTCTACCTACTGCAGAAACTACCAGTAATGAAGATTAAATTAATGTTTGCATAATAAAATTGCTTATATTCTAAAAGTATGTGTTTTTAAGAGATTTGGTATTTATACGTGGCACTGACATTTTACGATTCACTTGATGGCGGGAGCTTTTCTATGAAATTAAGCAAGAAGCAATACAAAACACAAATAATTCGTATCGGGTGGTATGCTAAAACCAAATAATAAACATCAATACATGTATCATCAATCTATTCCAATGTTCTTTATTAAACGGTTCAATAAGTGAGTAAACAGCTTATGGGCAAATTCATAATAAAAACGGGTATTTAAAGTAGACTTCCCGTAGGATGTCATAGATATAATAATACTATGAGTAAAAGCCCCCAAGCGTGGGAGGTAGGTAAGGCTATTTTGTGCTAGAACAGGATGTGCTAATAAAACTACCCTTGGTCACTGGCGGTTTCCCTCATTACTACAAACAGTACTTATACATACTTACTACCTTCTGTCCTGTCGCTACGCAAGTGGGTACTATTACACTGGTAAGGGAGTTTTGAAGCCTATTATTAAGGTCTCATATGACAAAACTATTAGTTTTCAAGGAAGTTTTTCCACGTAGATTTATATCGAATTTAATATTATTATTTGATTTTTATTCGGCGGATATTGTGATGAAAAGGAATATTTGAAATCGAAGAAAGCAATGATTCAAATTTTGTTGTAAAATTAGTGCCGAAATTAAATTGTGGAATGACAGTTTAACACATTTATATTGAAAAATGATACCACAGGTACTCATAAAATAGGCAATACTTGAATAACGTATATAAACTTATTTGTTAAAAAAAACTATGCATAATAATTTATCAGTAATATATATGTAAAATAATTAAAATAAAAACAGGAATTGACAGAGAAGACTGAACATGTTTTTTTTTTAATTTCCTATACATTCAAAACAATATTTCGATATTTGTTTTTCAAAGTAACAAACGTGCATCTGAAAGATTTTCTAATTTTTTGATGTAACGGGATTCTGATTTTGAGAAAACATAAGATAAAAACACTAAGAATAACTTTTATTGTTTTAAAATATACGAACATATTATACAGACCCCTAAATGCTTTGGTTAGTAGATAACCCAACACAAATAATCCCACCGACACCTTTATAATTAGTACATACAAGAGGGATTCGTACAAAAACGTGTCGTTGTTAAAATGGTTTGAATTTATATATTTTTTTTTGTAATTAGAAAAAATACAAAGGGTTACATTAAAGAGATCAACCGGAGATATTATCTCAACAGACAGAAGCTGGCGGAAATGTTCGCAGAGAAAAACAGTTGGAAAAACTAAAATATTGTGTTGAGGGAAAGATAAAAAAAGGTTGATAATAAATATACCTTTACATAATTTATGTAAATATGACGACATTTCTGTTATAGTATTTGGTGTATCTGTGTTTGTATTAGTGTAAGTGGTTTTTATTTAAGTTTTAATTTACAGTAATATATGACTGTCCAAATTTTGTGCACAAAATACGATTTTTTTCTATAAAAGATTAATCTGGTTCCGAAATAAATATTAACCGGAAGCTATTATAATCTAGTGATGATGATGATGATGATGATGATAAAATTTACATTTTCACAAAATAACTATTCTTCTCGAAGGTTGAACAAAATTCGTCTATCGCATCGTATATTAAGTATTCATCAATATTTGTATTGCAAAAACATATTTTTAAAGCAGTATTTGAACTAAAAAATATAATTCACTCATTTGCAGGTGTTTTGCCATGTTATCGAACTACGAAAGTCTAAAATCAAGATTTTAACACGGTGAATAATAAGGAATCGCGTCTTTGCGGTAAACTCGTCCTCTGTATATTGATTGTATTTAATTTGAATGTATGCCTTCAATGGAGTTGTATGTTGCTTACATTATGTACAGTAAAGAATGAATAAATAAATAAATAAATAAATAATCATAAACTGTGATAAGCATCATAATTATTTTCTTTTCTGTAGACATTCTCTTAGTATTATGGATAAGTTTTTAGAATTCCTTTTAATGCACCAAAAAACATAAAATTTTGTCAAGAATTCGAGCAATAAAACAAAAGGTGTATGTCAACTTTTCGGTACATAAGTGGTGATTTGTTCCCTAAAATATATAAATTGGGGAAAAAGGCACATCGTTAAACGTCAAAACTTGTAGCAGAGGTACCTACACGGTTTAACATACATTTATAGGTAGGTACACCCCAACATAATCAAATCTCCAAAGTTCTCGTCATTCAACTCACATGCTGCTCGTATGTGTTTGTACCACGGTGATACACAGGGCGTCAATCTCTTTATTCTGTTACATTAACATTATCCTGTTTTGAGAATGGGTAGCAAACATAATTGCTGACCCAAAAATGTCTTATGTACATGTTGTGCATTGAAATTATGTCAATTGGTGTGCTATGGGATACTTTTGTGAAGTACATAATTTGTGGAAAATATCAAAGAATAAATTTCATCAATTTGCATTATTGGATGAAAAATAGAAAATAGAAAATTCATATTTCGAAAATAAAATCAAAAAAGTTCATGTTTGTAAAATAACACCTCGTAACGAAACGAAAGACTGCTGACTCCATATTAATAAGCTTTTCTTTGGTAGATTTATATCATCTGTCCACAAACTGAGAGAGCAACTTGTATGTATTGTCACCACGATCAAATCACGACATAAATACGGTTGTATGTATAGGTAAAGTATTCCACTACATACAAAATATATTATGTACAATAGTTCCCGCGTCAATATCAACTCATCGTGATTCCACAACGAAAACACATTATTTGTCCAGTGATCATTCAACGTGTGACGCCTTTCTCGTGTTTCTGACAAATAAGTCGCAATCGATTCACTACTCGCTGAACATTTTAAGTACTACAAGTATGCACATTTGGAGTATGGATTTATTTCAACGGGTGGTACAATGCAACCATATATCAGTTTATTGGTTTTATAAATTTGATACAACTTTGGAACGGAAAGTGTTTATTTTGAGATTAGTTTATATTGTACTGTGATTATATCTCAGATTTCTAAACCATTGCTCATATTTTCAATTCCAGTAATTTAAACTTTCTATTAATTGTGTCGGTGCACACGTAGTAGAATTCCATAATGATGTAATTTGAAACAAGTGTTTCTTTCTAATAATGATTATTAATTCCCAGAGAGACGTCTTTCGACTTATCAGGTCATTATCAATCTTGTTAATGATTGATAATGACCTTATAAGTCGAAAGACGTCTCTCTGGGAATTAATAATCAAAAGTAGAAAGAAACATTTGTTTCAAATTACATAATTAAAATTTCTACTTTGACGACATCAACGTGGTGTTTTTTTTTTAACTAAAGTTGTGTGTCTGTTAGATACTGGCTGTTTCTAAGAGAGCGTTTAAATTTGAAAGGGTAGTAAAGATACTGGACTGAATTAGGGATTATGGAGGAACTCTTCTAATGCATGATGAGGAGGCGTTTGCAGAATTGATCGCCAGTGTTAAAAAAATCTGATGAGGCACAAGAAGAAGGAGAAGTAAACATTGAAAAGAAAAGTATCCTTTTTTAACTGTTTTCAAAAGGAACTTCAAAGGAAAAATTACAAAAAGATTTACAATAAAATTAACAAAATTTTAATTACAAGAAAATTATGTATATTTTTTTGTATATTGACTAAGTCCTAATAAATATTTTTATTAAAAAGGACAATATTTTGATATCTTCCACAATATTATAATATTTGCAATAGTATAACTTCTCCCTAATTACACATTGTATTTGAAAGGTCAATGTTGAATTTAGGAACAATAAAATAGCGGGGATGATTAACGGAACTCTAGGACAATAATAATAATAATATTCCTCTTTGTTCCTTCTTGAAATTATTCTCCAGAGGGGAGTCCGTTTTAAGGTAGGTATTTTTAGGAGGAAGGTGTGTTTGTCCTTGATGACAATTAATGGCTGGTAGCTGAGTACATATATCTCTCTAATTTTATCTGAAATGCTTGAGTAATTTAATCTTGTGGGGAAATAGGCCTGTGTTGATTTAGTCCTCACAATTATCTTACCATTTAAATCGAGTAAACTAACATCGAGTAACTGTTTAACCCATTACTGCATAAGGTTTATTCCTGCATATTTCTTTACGATTTCTTCAACACTTACAAAACATTACCTCAATATGCCTAAAATGAGTTTTTTTTTTTTTTACTAATTTTACTTTTTTAGATCTGGAGCGTCCCGTTTTCGGGACGTTATGCATAGATGTTACATTTCAGTCTTATATAGAGAAATTAAATATTACTCATTGTGTTTTTTATATATCTATTTATTTTTAAGTTTTCAAATAATATAAGTGTGAATATATTTTATAACATTTTAATACTTGAATTACCTTTAGCTAAACATAAACTTAGAATTTTACTTACATTTATATAGAAAAAAAAATATATGTAAATCAGTGAAATAAAAATTAACTCATGTTATTTATGTATGGTAAATTTTGAAACATTTTGGATGAAGTCCGACTGAACATTTTTCACAAACGTACACAGTTTTTCCTTTGCAATGAGCACAGCGGCGTTGCGTATTTTTTTCATTTTCCACAATCCAGTGGTTTGTGCAATCATTGCGTATGCTCGTCAATGGCTTAGGAAAAACCCGTCCCTTATTGGAATCAATTCCATGTTTTTTCAATAACGTGATCGCAACATACCTTCTAAAATTTAGCAAACAGTCTGAATGACTGCAGTTTTTTAACCGTTTTGCCAATAACCAACTATTTACAATTGTTACATCCAGAAAATAAGCGAAAATTGGCCACCACCATTTTTTTATTCTCATTCTCGACCTATAAGCTGCCACGAGCTGATCCATTTTGTCGACACCTCCCATGTTTAGATTATACGCCATCACAACCGATGGCTGAGAAATATTTATAAGGCCTTTTTTTTCTCGAGACCAACAATCTACAGGCTGGATGGAAAGCTCTTGGAAGTTCGTAGCCATAGTAACCACGTTGTTATCATTCCATCGAATCAACATAACCCCATCATCGCTTACACGGTAATCATAATCACCACGTTTTTTTCTTTTTCGCATCTCTGTGACATGGACCAATGGACATTTTTGTGTGCGATCAGCTCGTATTGTTCCAGTAGCGCAAATTCCGATAGATCGTAGGTAACTCATCAAATCCAAAGAAGTGAAGTAGTTGTCAAAAAACACTTTATGGCCAGCTTTTGTTGGGATATTTCCGTCATTCAATAGTGATACAACAACATCTCCTCCAACACCAAATACCTTTTCGTTATTCCCCTTTCCCGTATATATTTGAAAATTCATCATATACCCATCGCTTGAACATAAAGCCCAATTTTTAAAACCAAATCGGATGGGTTTCCCTCGAATGAATTGCTTTGCGTAGTGATTGCCGTAATAGGGAATCATACTTTCATCTACACAGATATTTTCATCAACCCCTCCGTGATATCTAAATGATTCATTTAGTTTCTGAAGAAATGGTCGAAGTTTGAATAGGCGATCGTTCTTATCAATTTTAGAATTATCGTTCAGATGAATATGTCTAAGTATTGTTTCAAATCGATTACACCTCATAGATTTCGCTAAAATATGTGGCACATCTTCTTCTTTTGACCAATACATACGCTTGTTAGGATATTTTCCGTATCCAGATAATAAAAGTCCACCAATTATGACAAACAATTCATCTTTAGTCATTTCTAAATTAATATTTTTTTGCGTTTTAGCATATAAATTAGTTTCATGTAAAATATGATCTAATAACTCTTCGTTGAAAAATAATGAAAAGAAATCGATCGGAGTTTCGCACTTGGTTGCCTCAACCGATGATCCAACGGGAGTGCAGACAGTTTGCAAATCAGACTCAAGATCTTTTTTAAACCATCTTCTCTCTGTCCTCGTACGTTTTGTAGGCGGTGGAATCAAGGAATCTTCTTCTTCAAGATCTGCGGATGTAGCTACTTGCACTTCACAAGCGGAATTCAGCAATCTCCATCCCAAATGATTCATTTCTCCTTCGTTTTCATCATCACTCTTATCCGAATCTTCGTCTGTATCATTACCTGTCTCTTCGGGCGGAATCGCATAAATAATTGACTCAAAATTATTGTCAGTGTCTTGTCTTTCTAATTCACTGATTATTTCTTCGACACTCAATCTGGTAAAAAAATAAAATATCTATGAATAAATCATTATCAAGCAGCTGAAATGATTTCAAGGGAAAGAAGAACATTACGAAGTGAAATGTTAATTCGAAAATTAAAACGAAATTAGAAACGAATGAATTAGTAAAATAAATAAGTAAATTTATTTGAATGAATTTCCAATAGTTATGTACTTTTTGTAAATTTTCTATCCCAACTTGACATAAAATGTTAACATTTTTCGCACTAAAATAATACACAATTCAATTATTTCATCGTTTTGCAAAAAGATATAAAAAAAGTAATGAAGTTTTGAAAATAATGACGTGCGCGAAACGTTAGTTGGTACTAAGTGTATATTCTCAAAGTGTCATGAATGCATAACGTCCTATAAAAAGGATCTCAAAAACTAACTGAAGATTACGCACAAATATAAAATGTTAATCATTGATTGTTATATATCAAATGAAAGCCGAATGTTTTTATTTCGACACTGTTTTAATATTATTTTCATAATAAACAAAAAAATATAAGTTTTTATCAAATTTCTTACCCAGCGCGCACACTGTAAACTCGCTTGGCGGCCATCTTGGATTCAACTAGCTATTCCAAAGAAATCAATGCATTGTTGCCAAATATATTGACGCTACGAAGTTGCCAATTTATTTAGCTTCATATTGGTCCAAAAAAAAACAAAGATATCTTTATGTATACTCAAAAATTATACAAAATACTGAGATCCTAAAAACGGGATCTTATGTCGTAATGGGTTAAATAATAGTTAGAAACATAATACAATAATAATATATCAATAGTGGTTCCAATTATTCACACGTGTTTCTTGACAAATTATTAATCTTCGCTTAAGATAAACAATTATTAACAATATGCTTTCGCTAGGGCAAAATATAACGTTTCACTTTTAATTGCTGCTGGTTTATTATAAACATTTATCAACGTTTCTGTTGGAAAAACATTGTGAAAGCAAATATCTTTTATTAAGAGTTATTTAACGAATTAGATCCACTTTTTCCCTCGACATTCTTATCGTATCGTCAAATCATTACCAGAGAAACGGCGTATTGTGAAAGATGATGGTCTAGGTATTTGAGATTTGTGAATAAAAAATTGATTACTCTCATTAAATGAGTTTGCAACGCTCAGGGATAGCCAATATAATGACAAAGCGACAACCGTCGGTACAAACTGGAGTAGTAAGGTCTCATTTTTAAGTATTGAAATTTATAACAACCTGAACCAAATTAGGAAAATAATGTCATGCATTATTTAGATACTTACTAGACAATATCTTGCTAATACGTATATCTCATGCAATAAATTGACAATTTCATATTGCAGTCAATCATATTGACTTCATTTGTAAGTAAAATTTAACACAGGGTATCTCATATTTATGCAAAGCAACGTCTACTCATTAGTATCATTTCTCCCTCTCGCAATATTATCGCAAAAGTGACATTATTACTCGATAGCAAACTGTTGGATACTTACCACTAAATGAGGTATCAAACGAATGCATATAAATTTCAATATCTCAACTCAGCACCACACACAGTACTGAACACTTTCCAAGCGTTTACCACATGAATAATTTAATGATATCGACAACGATCCAAGTGCAATGCTAATTTAATAGAGATTGTATTCTGTTACTACTAATTTTAAAGCGATTTTGTATAATGTCTATCTGCTCATATAGTACTGTGTGACTACGAATTCTATAGCTCACATACGATAGTAACGAGATGTTTTGTACACAAAATCAAACATACTTCACAGACTAAAATGTTATGTAGGTGATAAACCTATGCATATAATTGTATTTCGATTTTTTGTTAAGTTGTTTCTTTGTGATAGAATAAGATATAAACAAACTGCTCACACTAACTTTATAACTTTTCTAAACGATTATTTAAGTTTGGTCAAATAAATCGTCTGGTCAAAGTCTTAACTATGTATTATATTCAACGTGAGTCCTCCTGAATAGGCCTCTTCTTTATGCGACTTGTCCGCTGATTAGCTCTTTTGTCTAAAATCATCTGCTCCTCTGTAAAACTCAAGAACTAGAATTGTCATTGAGGATACTGAAGAGAACTAGAGTGACTTTTTGAAGATTAAATAATAAAAAAAGATTGATGGATGGTTTGATGATGTTCAAAAAATTGATTAGAGGAAGAAGGCCCAGAAAAAAGCCTAGAGATGAGATAGTTATGACGGTGAACTATTGTTCATTGTCGTTCTATATGGTCATCACCTTTTTAATTTGAAATGAAAGTGATAAAAAAATAAACAAACGGAAGGGGAGAAATCTTGAATGAATGATGAAGTCTCACTTATTACGTAAAGCAAAATGAAATATTATTATACGGTATCTGTGTTATTGCAAGATATCAAAGCTCAGCCGATATTCTGAAATGACTTGATCAATCAAGATTCAATATTGAAAATGGAATCGAGGCAATGTGGGATAGGAAAATACTCGTGTATAGAAAGTCAATCTCGTTTATATTACCCACACCTACCGAAATATTGTTTTTCATACTTTGAATATAAAAGAACTATACATCTGAATGTATGAATAATATAGAAATAAAAAGTCAATGAAAAACGATGGATGTATTTTTCTTTGATATTATTAGAAGCTTTCGTTTTATGGTATACACAGTTTTTTATACTAAAAATCTTTTTCTTGAAACTAGTCGGCGAAGATCACAAATGTATCTATTTATAATATCATCATTCCATTTGCCATGTGAGGTAGCCAAGGACTAACTGCAAGTAATTAACAATCAATATTTTATAAAACATAGGACATTCGGAACGAATAAATTTGCATAAAGCGTCTCTCGATTGGTAGACCTTATATCGTGACAGTGAGAATGGTGGAATTGGTGAACGTTGTCCATGAACACCGAAAGTGATCACTTAAGCCAGCTTAGAGCCAATTCGTAAGCGTTGGGACACCTCTCTTACTTCTTCAGATTAGATTTTACACAATGTTGCATTGTGTAGACATGGTTCTCCAATCGAGGTTTCTGATTGGTTTTGTCATCTGCACCCAAATCCGGTTAAACAATAAAATAAATTAGTAAATATTCTCTACATTTGTTGCTGACTGGTCGAACTAGCAGCCGATAAAGTATTGAACTTAATTGTTCCGGCGCCTTAGACGGGAGATCGCGATCCATTTGAAATCTGAAAAAAAGAGATCCCAAAAAGATGGTTACTTCTAAGGTTTGCATAAAGCGTCTCTCGATTGGTAGACCTTACATCGTGACAGTGAGAATGGTGGAATTGGTGAACGTTGTCCATGGATACCAAAAGTGATCACTTAAACCAGCCTAGAGCCAATTCGTAAGCGTTGGGACACCTCTCTTACTTCTTCCGATTAGATTTTACACAATGTTGCATTGTGTAGACATGGTTCTCCAATCGAGGTTTCTGATTGGATTCGGAACGAATACTATACCAGTTAATTGAAGAGATTTTTTCTATTCAAAAGATTCCAAAACTGGCCAAAAAATTTAGGATAATTATTGATTTCATTTACTAATGAAGGGTTTGTATTGACCATGCAGTGTTACGTACTACTACTACTACTATACCATCACGGCATATCCCACAAGTGGGGTAGCCAGTAGATCAGCTGCATGCAAGAAACATGCAAGCCGTCCTCTCCGTGCCAATATAAAATCAAGACATTCAGGATTACGTACTAAAACATAATGCAGCAGACTTTCTTCTCTGCACTATAAAAACTTATAGAACATTGATTAATTTATTGTTCTCTGTTTCGTCACATTAACGCAATACATTAAGAAATAATAAATGAAGCAAAACTGATAAAATATATGTCTATTATCAACATTTTTATTACTTAATGCGAGACCGTGCATCGTCGGGTAAATAAATCAATGATAAAAGATAATTTCATTATTGATAAAACTGGATGTTTTAATCGTACGTATTTTATAAAGGAACATTAATTGCGCATTACAAACATTTTTTTGCAGTTAATACTATACTACTGATGCCATATAATATACATTTTACTGCAAATTGGCACCTTTTATGTGACATCGAAATGTCAATATAAAACAGTTTAGACGACATCGATGTTTAAATATCTATAAACATATTTTGATCGAATATCACAGTTTTGTATGGGTATTTGTAGAGTATCTTATACATACATACGTTATTTTATTAACTACATAGCTATCTACTTTTCCCATCACAATATCAATTTTCGGAGCTACTTGTGTATTTTAGCTCCGAAAATTGACGCGTTCTCGCAACTTCGTCCGCGTTTGAACGAAAACAAAACGAAAACGTAACGCTTAAATGTGTTTTGACTAGGCCCACAGATGAGTTTTTACACCGTTTCATCACTGTAGAAGAAGCAAGGATTCATTTTTACACATCAGAGACAAAATAATAACCAAGCAGCTAGTGGAAGCTGGTGGAAGTGCTCGGAAGATGGTCAGGGTGGTTCCATCAGCATGCAAAGCTATGGCCAATGTTTTCTGGGACGCACAAGGTAATCTTAATTGATTTCCTCTTAAAAGGAAAAATAATTAATGGAGAGTATAACTCTATACTTTTGGTCCATTTCAATCAATAAACCAAAGCAAAACGGCATCATCTTGCCAAGAAGAAAATCCTGTTTCACCACGATAATGCTTCTGCTCATTCTTCCGCCTTTGCAACGGCTAAGCTGGTGGAGTCACGCTATAAAATGCTTCCCTATCCACTATATTTTCCTAAGCTGGTTCTCAGTGATTCCTACCTTTGACCAAACACGAAAAAATGGCTTGGGGGACGAAGATTTGCAACTGATTTGGAGGTTATCTCCGAAACTATGGCGTATTTTCAGGGCCTTGGAAAATATTACAACAAAGAGTGGATCAAAATACTCCAGCATCGTCTAACCAAGTGTAAAGCTCTAAAAGGAGATAAAGTTGAAAAATAAATATCATCCATTCGAAAAAAGTAACTCTTGGTTTTTCATTTTTACCGGACTTATCAATCCACCTCGTAGGTAGGTATTTTTAAACGAATGTGTCGGGCAACAAAAAAAATGTTTTCGAATGAAACTGTTTAAAGGGTAATTTTTATGCAATGTAAATTTTATAGGGTGTTTTTATTAATTACCACACAATGCGGGGAAAAATACGTTTTCTCCAATTTACAAACATCTGCCGGCGCCATAAATCACGCAAGAATCGCACTTATGCAAATTTTACACAATTTGTACTCACATATTATCAAAACCGTGTCTTCGGCTCTTTTCACGTTTGAAATGTATTTGTATTATTGCTGAACAATTTATTTTCAGCACTTCCACGTAAAGTATTACGTAACTTACAAAGCTCAATCAAAACAATCAATAGAAATATGCGGCTAATCAGAGGTAATGAATTTAAAAACATTTAGTATTTTTAGAAAACAGCATTAGACACATACATATATGGGGAAAGTAAGAAAAAATATTTTTATTATTTTTAACGATGTCTTTTCAGGACATTTTTTAATGGAGAATTATATTGTGCGTTATAGTTTTAATATTGGTTGTATTGACTAAATACCTACACTCGTGGTTACAAAACTACAAATGCCTTGAATACTTGAGCCCTTCTTTCTCAGTACACCATTCTTACGGCGATTTCAGGCCTTAATGAAGGTCGTGAAAAAGTCGAATATCTCAAGAGGCATAAAAAAGTAAGTATATCAAAAGTCTAAAGATAAGAAGAAGAGAATAAGTAAATATTTAGTTCTAGACTTCAGAATGATAATTGAGAATGAAATGAAACTATTATATTACAATTCTGTTATTTGAAAACGAAACTTTGACTATGTTAAATAAACCATTCGTACCTACTACTACTTATGTATAACATATTTCAAACAAAATGATGAGTATAACGAATATATTATTTTTTGAGTACCCTATTGAGTGACATTATAGCCGAAAGCGAAGAAAATAAATCGCAATGAAATATTTACACAAGATGAATAACAAATCGGAGATAAAATTTCTGATATTAAAGCTACATTAATATGTAATGATTGAAGCTCGTTGGAAAAGTGAAAATACTTTGAATCGTGGGATAATAACAAGCAAGTACATAAACGATGATAATTTTATTAATTAATGAAACTCCAGATATTATTTTATTTATCTTGAATCTTTTGATATATTATCTAAAACATCAATTGAAATATGGATTTGGATGATTTCAATAATTAATTGAGTAATAACTGAGATGTAAGTGATACTAAGTACGATACACTGAAATCTGAGAAGGTACCTATAATCAAATTTAAGATACAAAAAAGATATAATAGAGTATTCTAAAGACATTTTTCGTTATTCACAGTGTCATGAGTTCTCCGTGATGACACGAAAGAAAGTTAGAATAATTAAATTGTTTATAATCTATTTAAACCAACTACGAGTATTAAAACATTTCCCAGAAATGGGAGAGCTTTTGGACTTACTAAATGTAGTCCTTATTTTTTATAATGTATCGTTTTGTGGAAATACTACCGCAAGGTCCAATTCAAGAATCGTAGTACCCCCTGAACAATAGGGTATTTATAACTTTGCCTTAAACACCTATACACTCTTCAGAGTTTGCAAATCAAATTATACTACAGTAAGGAATAAAAAAATCATAATGAAGGCATACCCGATCGCTAAATTAAAAATATTAATGTTTTTAAGCGAAGAGACATTTTCTGTTTTCCTGTTTTTTACTGCACGTTTTAAAACTTTGACTAATTCTGAAATTCGGACAGGTACAATAAAAATTATTGTCCTTACATTTAAATGATTAAGTTTTTTTTTTTTTTTTTTTTTTTTCCTTCATTTAAATGATTAAGTTAAAACACTTAAACTTTCACTGAATAAATTTTATTTTGGCAGAGGGCTTTCGGACAGTCCATCTTCAGTGCCGTCAACTTAAAAACTAAACGACCGGTGTGGCGCGGAGGCTAACGCACTTGCCTTTGAGTCACGAGGTCCCGGGTTCGATTCCCGGACAGGGCAAAATGAAGAATGACCTTCTTCAGATTGTCCTGGGTCTGGGTGTTACATGTATATGTGTTTAGTGCATTGTATATGTGTATCTCCGTGTAAGTACCCATAATACAAGATTCATATCTTAGTTTGGGACTAGCTCGGTCGGTGTGAATTGTCTATACGTGTTATGTTATGTGTTAAAACAAAATACAGACTTAAGCTAGGTACTAAGTAGGTGTTTTAACTTAATCATTTTAATATTAAAAAAAATGAACTTTCATAAGGTTACCACCGAAAAAATAGAATACATATCCTTACATCTTAGAATGGCTCGACAATGGTTTGAAGTATCAACACATTTGACATACTTTTTCATCTCTATGAAACATTTTAATCGACGATTCTATGAGAGGAAATCATTTCTTACTATCCCAACAACTGCCAGAAATAATAACACATATAATATCGTTAAATTACTTCCCTCAATCAACAACAGTATTAATTAAGACACATCTTCCTGCTATTATTATACAGAGGAAAGTTAAGGGAATAATAATAATAATATGTAGTATGACTTAAGGCGCTTTTATCAATCACTATGTCAATAGCAAAATATCTCTTATACAATACGGTTAATAATATAACATTATTGTATTATTATACATGTACTAGTTTTATTCACCATGGAGAATGAAACAAAACATCGTTTCCCTTTTTTAAGTTTTTGAATATCCCATAAAAGACAAGTATACTATTAATATCACAAGATTAAAGTTATCGAAACCCATTCAGAAAGTATTATTTTTTAATGAAATAGTAAGAAAGAGCTTCTCACAATTATAACTTAAATAAGTTCACTAAAGTCGGTGAGATAGACACTTAATATCATGAATGAAAACGACAAAATAAGGTAATTGGTATGTTAATTTCCACATTAAATCACATAAACATTGTCAAATAAACTTAAATAATTTAAATTTTAATCAAAATAAACTAAGTCAAATAAGATATACTAAATTTTACTATCATGAAAAAACGGTAGAAGATGAAAGTTCCTTTACAAGGAATTCTTAATGTGAGTTCATACAAAAGGTTTTCCATACTTGTCTGAAAAAAAATCTGGAAAAAGAACTTAAAGACGTACATATAAATGAACAAAAGTAGTTTGACATTGAATAATATGTAAGTGCTTATAAATAAAGCAATTCATCTCTGCCTTCTTGTGGGATAAGGCTAAAAGTGATGTTTACTTAAACGTCAAATAGAATTTCACGAAGCAATAATAATTCAGATATCGTTTCTAACTGAAGAGGAATCAATTTAAAACGGAATAATAATTTTATTTACATTTGCAGGGAATAATTAATTTATTTAGAAATACTTATTAACATTTTATACGATCGCGATTTATTAAGAAATGTTTTGATAATGTTACAAATTTTCACGTTCCTAGAAATCTTCAAAATATTTTGTTTTATGATATGAATCTTGTGTCAAATTAAGATGCAGAGAAATTATTTTTTAATGTATTTATTATTTGATTCAGTGGCAAAAATGTAAATATTTATATGTGAATAAACATGAAAGTTTGCAGAACATGGAAAGTTTCTTAAAAAAATAACTTAAACGCACGAATAATCTCTCACGGATTTTTCTTGTATTTCATAATGTGTTTTATTTTGTGTTTTTAAGTAAGTAAGTACATATTATTTCAAGCGAAAATCGAAAAAACTGAATCACGTAAAGTAGGTAATATATTTCTGTGTATATGTGTGTTTGTGTTAATGTTGATGAGAGAAAAATTGATCCAGTTGATATGTATATTGTTTTGACATTGTGAATAATTGTATTGGTTTAATTTTGTATTGTGCAGGTAGATTTTGGTGAACGTTTGATGAATGTATATGAGAACTGAAAGTTTGCTATTTCTAACTAATTCTTATATGTGTATTAATATTTCTAGCTAATTCTTATATGTGTGTTAATAATTATTATAGTTGATATCCGACCCTCCGCACAAGCATTTGGTTGCTTATGGAGGGAGCATTTTACTATGTGTAATATTATTTTATTATTGTAATATCAATATATACTGTGAATTTATGAATGAAACAATAAAAAAAAATGGTTACATAATCAAAATTAGTGATTTTATATTGAAGTGTTGAAATGGCGACCTAGAAAATGTAGACTAAAAAGTAATAATTGTCACAGTTATTTATTTACAAAAAAATATTATTAATTGTGTCGGTGCACACGTAGTAGAACTCCATAATTATGTAATTTGAAACAAGTGTTTCTTTCTACTATAGATTATTGATTACGAGAGAGACGTCTTTCTACTTATCAGGTCATTATCAATCTGAATTGTTTTCAACTATTCATTTGGTTATAAAGTACTTACTACTCGTACAAGAGAAATTGATTATAAAGTCATTATCTGACCTACCATGAACAATGTTACTAAATGAAAATTTAAAGTATAGTGTTTAGTACAAAAAAATATTTCAAAAACATGAAATTATTCAAGTACGAAACCAGATTTTTTAAGTACGTATATAGCAGTAAAATGACCAAAAATAAAGAATAACAAAATGTTGAAATAAGCGATACGTTAATAGTAAGAATAATAATTTCGTAGCGAGATTTAATTCCCCTAAGAAGCATTAGTCGTTGTATGTTATAATAATAATATATGTATGTTGGTATGTAGTAGTATTCGCCATACGTGGATGATACTTGCTCACACCCCGATCTTAGGTACATGCGACATTGACCCCCATGATTATGTGTTCCTGATACCACCAGACTCATATGTCACAAGATTCGAGTGAAAGATAAAAATGTGGAGACCATGAGATGATAAATAAAAAAAAGTATTTTACGTTAAGTTGTTAAGTTGGAAATTTTACTAAATTAAATAGAAAAAAAAACATATGCGTAAATAACTCCTTCCTATCTGACTGCGATACAGTCACCATCTATATTTTTCAAATTCCAATTTCTTTATTCATTAAACACATAGATATTCTATGTAAGATGAATAATATATTACAGATTAAAAAAAGAGGACTGTATATTCGTTCCGTTTCAAATATTTCTATTATATTATAATATCCTCGTGTATTGCTCTTCCGAACTAGGTTTTAGCAATTTCAATTTATACAGACATGACAGAAATTTTCAATACAAATTTAGATGTCACTCTATATAAAAATTATTACGAAGAAATAGAACATATCAGATATAAGCAAATAGATAAAAACATTAGATAATTATCTCACTTATACTTATTTTACCTTTGTGACTATATATATGAATCCTCTATTTACAATGAATGTTTTTATTAAATATTTTTGATTGACTTATAATAATTATCTCACTGACACTAATTTTACCTATATGACTATATATTTATAAATCCTCTATTTACAATGACATATTTGAATATTTTTGATTGACTTATAATTATTTCACTTACACTTATTTTACCTGTAATACTGTACTTGATATAACAAATTTATTGTGTAGTTTTTGTTGTTTTTAATATGATTGTTAACATGTCAAAGGCTAACGCCGTAAATATATGAAATAAATAAATAAATAAATAATATACTTTTCCAATGGATGATATTTTGACGTTTAATTATAGCTGATTAATATTGCCTTTATACTCTATATTCAAAGAACATCTTCTCGTTTACTAGTGATCACGGTAATATAATAAATAGATATCCATGTAGGTCTAAAAATAATAGTCTATCGCGAATACAATAAGTAATCTGGCGTTTTCAATGTCCAATGGACGCCATAGACTTTGTTAATAAGTTTTTTTAAATCTCTTTAATACACAAATCAATGGTTACTCTAAATTAATCATTCCACACCCCATAGAATTAAGTGAGAATGATAATATATATTACGGTTCCATTCCTATTTTATGGGAGAACAGTAGATCAGATAAGGCCCTCATGTAAGAGTTGGCTGATGTGTGGGACTGTGGGACGTCATGCTTTGGTTCCATACAGGGCTTACAAAATGGACTGGGAAAATTAGAAATTATGGAGCTTATATCAGATTCAAAAAACAGGTTTTTAATATTTTGAAACTTAAAGAGAACCACATCTATTTTATAATACGATTATTTATAAATCGCAGTTTTTTACACAGTTAGTTTAACATAACGATTTAACGAACACAAAGCGTAGTGGTCAGTACTATTTGAAGATGCACAAAGCGATTGCATGGTTTTCTAAGTTTCTAAATGATTTTACAAATATTTATACAAAGCAAATTTGTATTTATTTCAAACCAAATTTAGGTGCATTTTGTGAAAAATAAATTAAAAATCTGAGATAAAACAGAAAAAAAAAATATTTTTTAATTTTCAGTTACTGGTCTGATTTTCAATTCCAACTTTTTTCCAGCCTAATACCATGTTTCACTTGAAGTCGGCTGCCCTGATCCTCTATCACTTTGTAAGATTTTTGATCCAATTTTGCTGCCTTTTATAGGTTTTCACAGGACGTATCTTTCTTTATTATTATATCATACAATACTCGTATTCTTTATTATTCCCATCCAAATATTTAATAAATTCAAACTCAAATCTGGAGTTATGACGACCGATGTGGCGCAGAGGCTAACGCACTTGCCTTTAAGTCACGAGGTCCCGGGTTCGATTCCCGGCCAGGGTAAAATGAAGAATGACCTTTTTCAGATTGTCCTGGATCTGGGTGTTACATGTATTATGTGTTCAATGCATTGTATAGGTATATGTGTATCGTCGTGTAAGTACCCATAATACAAGACTCATATCTTAATTTGGGACTAGCTCGGTCTGTGTGAAATTGTCTATACATGTTATGTTATGATTTTAAATTTCAAGAAGCTCCATAATTTTGGTTTTGTTAGCCCTAATTCCACATCCTCGCATATATATCGTTCCTTTTCTGACTAACTGTCGTATCTGACATTTTTGCGAAATCGAGTTATGATCACCAATGTGTATTTATATGTGCCCTGCATGTTCTCACTGAATATCACACCTGTAACTGTTATCGTTATCCTGGAATAGCTTTCTGATTTTTTGTCGTATTTACGAATTACTCTAAATAAAATGTGTTGTATCTACTAATTCCTCAAAATTTCATCACAAAAATGATTCTGAGATATATAAGAATAAGTACAAATAAAATAATGTAATATATTTACACTGTATCATATAACTAGGAGAGACGAAAATAAGCACGGCAAAACACAAAAAACGTTCTCCTGGACAATTTACATTTAGGCAGATACGACTGTTAGTCAGAAGAGGGACGATATAATGTAATATGTTACTGGTATAAATTATTATCTTACTCATTCTTCTTCAGCAAGTTCACATTAACACTATCGCATAATATATCAAACCTTTCCATCTGTTGTTTCTGATAATATGTAGGTACGATGTTCATCCCTCTCCAAGAAAATAATATTTATTACACCCTTTTTTCTTACAAAATAACGCTTATTAAGAATTTTACAATAAAAAATGGTGAAGTCACCAGAATGAATGTACATATCATACTAATATATGTTGCATTTTTTTTTAAATAAATAAATTAGAATCTCCGGTAGATTGTATCAGATTTGAAAATTTTGGTCCACCGAAGTTGTAAGTAACGGGTTTGATTATTATATGATGATAATTTCAAAATTCCAAGCGGAAAGTTATTATTTCAAATCCATATTCAAGAAAGCATATTAACATCATTTGTGTTGCAACATTAATTTTACAAACAAGGAATAAAAATATAATTAAGAGAGATTATGTGTTATTGAGGTCTCCTCATCTTATCACAAAATTCTTAATTTTCGTACATACCATAAAAACGAAGGAAGAAATTCATGTGGAAAAACTAGATACAATTGATATTTGAGGATTTCCATTTTAAGATTTTTTAAAATATAATTCTCAAGAGATCTGATGTGAGCAGATAATATATGTAACACAATAAATATTGTATACATAATTACAATAAAAATTATGGAAAATTAAAATTTTATATAACGAAGATTCAGCAGTTACTTGGTTAACTGTATTAAAGGATTCGTTTATTCGGATTCATTCTGGTGTCAATTCACGAACAGTTCTTTTATTTTATTCAACATGCTTGGGTCAGGAGAAATTCTTTTACTACACTATCAACTAGGTATCTAATACTGACGGCGTCTATAGTATAGAAGCAGTTGTACTAATAGTGTAGTACAAGACAGTATAGTATTCAGAGTGCAGTTTCCAGCTTGCATCAGCTGAAATAATGTTAAGTTTATTCAAGCGATGTGAAAAAGAAGGAACAAAGGTATGTATTCCAAAACCACCGTCAAACAAATATTATACCGTCCTCTGGTGTACGAAGACTTGTTTCAACGTAAAATGTAAAGCAAATAAAACATTGGACATTATGATAGGTAGGTATTATAGAAAATGTACACATTGCTGCAATCTTGCTGAATACGATAAATTACAAACCAATTGTCTTCCATTTAAAACGAACAATTTGATTTCACGATATTCGTTTTAAGATTTTATATATTGGATTCAACGGTGAGTTATATCACTGATTTAAGAGTATAGGCATTTGGTGGTTGTAGTAACTATGTTAACTGTGATTTATAAAAAAAATATCGTTTTCCATGGATCATAATTGTTAAAATATTATGTATGCCTCAAATATTAATCATATGTGTTAATTTTACATACAATACAACCATATAAAGGCTTCAAAAAGACAACGTCATCTTATTCAGTAGTGCCCCGGACGGGACTTGAACTCGCAACCCATTTTTTACGCGAGGTGTGCTTTGTCCAATAAGCTACCGAGCGACATGCCGATGGCTCCGATATTCTTTCTTATAAATCCGATGACAGATTCATTTGTACTCGAAGTATCATATTTACCTACACATATTAATCATATTGTACATAAGATAAATATGTTGATTGTTCATATAGTACTTTCTCTGAATTCTTAACTGTTGAAAGATGTGTGTTAAAAAAGAAAGATCGATAGAAAAAAGCAATATTTACAGCAACTTATATTTTTTCTTGATAAACGTACAAAGGTTCCTTAGAACGAATCCCTTGATATAAGGAAGAGAAACTGTGGTATCATTTCTAATAAATAACGCATAACTATTTAGTGGATATGTGGGATAAAATACAGTTATTGTTTATGAATGATGATAGACAGCCTGGCTAACTTTAATATTCAATAGTTAGAAAAGTGCCCAAGGGTGAAATATTGTTTCGTTTCATAAATCATTCATCACTATTATTAGATAAATGTGGCTTCAAATAATATTCCTATCTCCAACAACAACACTTCTGCTAATGCTGCGAGTAGAAAAACAAGTTGGAAACACGTCATGCTTTAGACATAAGTAATTTTAATAATCGATCACCTTTAAATGTCATAAAATCTATTACACTTTCAGTTTATATATAACGCATTATAACACTATTATTTTATTAATATTTCGTTTTTTAGACATGACTCGGTAAATTATTGTTACATAAGAATGTCTAAGCTTTGGGCTACTATGGTGTGTTTAAAAATAAATTATACATTTTTTATTCATCACAGTTTTATAATATTTACGTATTGTTAGGTCAAATACCTAAATGATTTCATATTATTTTTTCTGCCTTCGTTCTGCTAATAATCACATAGAACAAACAAGCCATTGGTATTTAAAATGATATATTTCCAATGCTTTACTTTAATGTTACAATACCAATTTAATCACAAGGGTCTGCATAAACAAAACGATATTTTTTCATACAACACTATTTTGATGATATTTCAGAGCATAAAATAATCTGTTTTGAAAAAAAATATGACTAAAATGGAGAAGAATTGTGTCCATCATTTATATTTTAGAGAAATTTCAAAGAACGAATGAAAATTACGAAATTTTTAAAGCTCAAATATGATCAAAACATTTACGATATCTATTCTGGGCTTTCTAATGAACGTTACTTAAGTTGATAACAATTTTCTTTTAGCTCTGTAAAATTGGGATTCTTATCCACATGCCGTCACTATAGTGGAAATTCATCGATCCGTGAACTATAAGAGATCCTCCATAAAATTCACTCGACTCAAGAAGATAAAGAATGGCCCATTTCACAGGAGTTGGGTTTCCTTTTTCTTAAAAGTGCACCGAATTTGTGGCTTCTACTATGGCTAGAGTGTTATATGACAATAGCGAATGCATAATACAAGTCAATGTACTGTGAAGAAAAATTAACTTCATACCATATACCGCGGGCAATACGGCGAAGAAATATATCGCCAACCAATTCGAAGTAATGAATTGACACTATTGTAAGGTTTATAAATACGGATTATATTTTGAATATGAAGCATAAGAATGAAAAAAAATATGATGCAAACTTACAAACAATTGCGAAAATAACATCTGACTAAATAATTTTGAAAGCAGTATGAAATATTTTTTGCCAAAATCGTGCTAGTTTATCAGGTATTTGACACAGAAAGATGTATGTGACGCTCAATGTTCTGCGTATAATCCATATGGAACGTGAAGTGATCATAATGCTATGAATGTATAAATTTCTCAGCAATAAAACAAATGGGGTTACAAGTCCCCGTACAAGATATAATGTATGAATCACATGGGGTTTGATGTGGGTATTACAAATTGCAAAGGAAATTGTCTCAATAAAAGTGTTCGTTCTACCAAGAAACATTGCACTGGTACTACTCTATATTATTCTTTCTATGTAATCATAGTATTGTACTCATAATATTTCAGCAATGTATATTCTATATTATTATAGTTCTGTACGTAGTTTGAAAGCTGTGAAATATTAAAGGGTATGGAGAGAGTTTGTATATTGTTGCAGCAGTGGTTTGCGGGAAGAGGAAAATGCAAATAACTGTATATTGCAGTTGAAATGGATATTGTTACTAAAAACATTTTCATATTTTCAGCGTTGTGTATATACGATTATATATACATAGTGAATAAATAATAAAACAGATATACATCATACCTTATTCTAAATATTCATGTCCGTTTTTGTTCTTCTGGAATGTTTTCATAAATTTATTATTATTTGTTATTTAAATTGAGGGGAATTCTGCATCGCTCATTTCTTTATTATAATATTATACCTATTAGTGTCCATGAAAAAAATTGTTTTCAAATCAAAAATGAATCTTATGTGTAAGGACTGTATTGTAAATATCAAAATCTTCCTGGTAAATTTCTTTTTCTACCCTTTCATCCATATATGATCATGAAATTAATAAATAACAGGTTCAATAGTTGTTTTATGTTCAAGTATTCTGTATATTAGTATTCTATAAATGAATTTTAAAATCAAGTGCCCTTTTTATGATATTTGAATCTTTTTTATTTCTCTCTTCAGAAAAATACATTTTATATGTTTTTTTAAAAAAGATTTACGTATCTGGGTTTTTGTTACAAACCCACACCTGGGATCAAACATTTACTTATATAAGATTTATCTGTCTTGTAATTACATTACATAAAGTCTAAATCAAGACTGTTTTCTTCTTGACAGCCATTTCCTCAAGTTGCAAGTGACGTATCATGAAAATAATTCAGATTTGTAGGTAATTGCACGCAATTAAGATTCACAATAGTAGAAAAATATAATTCAAATTGCAGACAGAATATTTCTCATACACGTCCCATAAATTTTCTACCAAACCAAAATTAACATTTCATTAGGGAATGGTCGGGATAGGGAAAAGGTGGTCGGTGGTCCACTGCAGTATTTGGGTGTTGTGTGGAGAAAGGCGGTGGTCGTTGTTGGTTCATGCAATGAATAAAAATTGTCTTTACGTGCCGACGCAGTACAACGCAAGCCGCAGTCTCGATATACATACCCTAAATGTTATATAATCTTGTACAGGAATATCAGTGATTCGTTTTATGTCAAATCAACTTTATTGAAAAAATATTGCAACCGGATGCTTGGAATTATCTACCGATGACTCAAATAAGTAGCACTCCACTTACATTGAAGGACAACCACTTGCCACTGCCCGAATAGTTCAAAAGTCTAGAGACTTCTATTTGCCTGAATCAACTTCTACATTAACAAATTTATCCAAACGAGAGATTTATTTATGCCATGATGAGCAGCTTTAAACGCTGGTTTCCCAAAATCCCCACGCATGGAATCTTTTCATAATTCAACACTAGCTATAGTAATCGAAGACAATAATTTTTACCAGCATCCTTGAAACTGTCTAATGACTCTTGAAAGTTACTGAAATATATTGCCTATTATGGTAGTTGGTGAATCGATAGTTGCAAAAGAAATCGACTAACGAGAATAGCCCATATTCTTTTATTCTTATTTATTATTTATTACTTATTCTTTATTATTATCTTTTATTCTTTATTCCATAATGAGCATAAGAGGCAAATTAAAAACAGAACTTTAAATAGTCAAGTGAAAATTTAACAGTAGCAACACAAGTCGTCCATACAAATTTCATCACAATAGCAAAATATCTTTGCTTGAATCTATGTGAATAATTGATTTCTTTGCAGTAAAATAATAATGAAAAAATAACGTAAAATGAGCCTGCGTATAGTTAAATGAACACATTCATGAATTACCCTTATTTCAAGGTTTTAAGACAAAGTTATGAGCGATTTACTGAAATAACGCTCCCAGTGTTACGAGTATTTTTATTATCATGGTTCTGCAGGACCTCGTATAGGAATAAATACGGGATATAAAGTCGGATTTAGTAATATCAGTGATTTGTAGTAAGCAATTCTCGTCTTTGGAAACCACATTAAGTTTTAAGACGGACATTTACACTCGGCGATATTAATGTGTGGGGTACTATAAAAAATTATACGAACCTATTTAATATTGCTTTACTTTATAGGAAGGCCGATGGTCGAAACAAGGCCGTTTTTGTCATAATATTGAAAAACATTTTCACTGTGTAATTTTTACTGTAAGACGATTTTAGGTGTTTGAATTTGAATTGCGCATTATTCAAAATAGTTTTAATTAGACACAATGTTTATTTATAATTAACTTAAAACACTGTATATACCACTAGAACAATTTTATTTAAAAAATTAAAACGAAACAAAAATATGTCTAATGTAACCATCTTCAGGAAAGATAACACTTATACCCCTTTATCTTTACTGAAGATGGTTGCATTAAACAACTGAAAACGTTTTAATTTTTTAAATAAAATTGTTCTAGTGGTATATACAGTGTTTTTAGTTAATAATAATTCAAAATGGATTACCACAAAGTTACACGTGAAAATATCGAATACAATGTAATAAATATATATGTGAAAAATTCCATAACTAAAATTTATATACTTACTCGTATTCTAGATACAAGACTAACATAAAAACAGAAAATGCGGCAGAATCCCATACAAGTATAAGATAAAACATAATTAATTTAACATGTATAGACAACTCACACAGACCAAGCTAGTCCCAAACTCAAAAAATAATCTTGTATTATGTATTATGGGTACTAACACGACGATACACAATACATATACAATGCACTAGACACATATACAAGTAACACCCAAACCTAGGATAATGCGATACTGCGTGATGGCGTAGTAGATGTACCTAACTTAACATAACATGCATAGACAATTCACACAAATCAAGCTAGTCCCAAACTAATATATGAATCTTGTATTATGGGTATCAACGCGACGACACACATATACAATGCACTAAACACATATACATGTAACACCCAAACCCAGGACAATTTGAAAATGGTCATTCTACATTTTGCCTTGGCCGGGAATCGAACCAGGGACCTCGTGACGCAAAGGCAACAGCGTTAGCCTCCGCCCCACACCGGTCGACAAATGAGAGTTTACTGTGCTCCAGATAAGGTAGTCTATACTGTGACCAAAAAATGTTGTGTGATATATTATTATTCATAAAAAAAAATATGTCAGTTAATGTGAGTTATAACTGAAAGATACTAGCATTATGTCTACCTGATGTAAATGTGTAGTTGTATCTAGCGTTGTGAAACGAGGTTTTCTAAATAAATATGAAAGCATGTAAAGATTTATTAGGGTTTGAAGTACCTAAGCCTGTTGTACTGGTCAATCATTTTATTCAAATACCTAAATTATACCGACCACGTTGTGTCAAAACAGGTGCATATGGAACTTTATTTAAATTTAAAATTATTTATTACATATTTAGCTGGAGCTCGTCTACAAGCTGCCATACTTGTGGGAGATGTCGACATGGTATAGAGAGAGATTTTTAACATTTTTAAAGAAAGTTTTCTATTTAATTTATGGCACGAAGAGGAAATTACTTTGCAGTAAGTTCGCTGGCTACCCCAATTAAAAGAAATGCCGTGATGGTACAAAAAGAAAAATAGATTTATCATATCTTCACATTGATGTGATTGGCAGTCTGATACAAAAGTATAAGACATTCGATCGGAAGATCCCGAGTTTGAATACCGCTAACCTATTTCATCTATTACAATAAAAGCATGTTGCTTACTTTGAGATTGTTTGATGCTGTGTATTAGAGTTTGATCATGCATACAATTAATTTCTGTAAGCATATACGTAAGTAATTATTATTTAATTGTGATGTCAAAAAAAACAAAGTTTTTAATTATTGAAGGGTGTTTGTGTTTACACTGTGACAATTCATATTAAATAATTTACAAATAATTAAAAACACTTATATTTTCACTATATTTCAACTTTTAAATATAAATTTTATATTCACTGTGTCGGTGTTTAGGTAGTAGAATTCCATATCGAAATAAATAAACAAGTGTTTTAGTCTACTATTGATTTAATTTACGAGAGAGACGTCTTTCGTCTTATGAGGACATTGTCAATCTTTTTTTTGATTGAAAATTGATTGACAATGTCCTCATAAGACGAAAGATGTCTCTCTCGTAAATTAAATCAATAGTAGAATAAAACGCTTGTTTATTTGTTTCGATAAATTTTATAAAATACAAATTATATAACACTATTATTTTTTATTATAATGTTTTCACTATATTTAAAATAAAGTGAAGACATAGCAGTGTTTTTAATTATTTGTAAATTATTTAATAAAGTTTTTGTTTTTTTATGTAGGTATTTATTCATTCATTACTGTACATTGATAACAAACAAAGAAATACGTTTTGAACACAACCAATATAAAAATACAAAGAGAAAGAGAGAGTTTATCGCAAAAGCTCAATCTCTTTTAACTAACCAAAAATCTCTTAATGTTGCTGTTTTATTTTTAAACTTCACATATAAATTATTAATAAATATATTTTTTGTATTACAATTGGACAAGAGCATCTTAACTGTATACGAATATTAAAGAATACTTTGAAAGATGTAAGCATGTTAAAATACTAAGCACAAGAATGAATAATATAAAATACAATATAAAGAGATATGTATTATGGAAATAATAGACAGACATTAGAGATATAATCTGAATTAACCACACACATTCACACAATAAAGGTCCTGAACTTAAAGGTCATACATTTGGTCCCAGTGATGCTTTACTATCTTGTAGAATGTGATGACTGGACGGATACCTAATACCTATAATATATTGGATTACAGTATATAATTATTCTATCTCACTCAAATCTAACATTATGCACCGTACTCTGTTATTTATCATTCTTTCCTATTCTTATTCAACAGAATGCATCGTACTATTTCACTCACATCCAGCATTTGATATTATACCGTGAAGAATGTGAAGTTTTAGTGTGTCATCCTAATGTCAATGTTGCGGTGCATCGATGGATGATTATACAATAATGATTTCCTGAGCGCATTTTATTATAAGTACTCAATTTAAAGACATATGGATCGAGATTAAATTTAAATTTTGGTTATTTATCTTACATGAAATAGTCAAAATCATTTCTTTTAAGGACACTGGAATGTCAGACGACTCTGTTTATGCACTTCTAACAGATACCTAAATAATTATTTTTTTCTTCAGGGAAAATGTTGAAAAATCTAACAAATGTTAATGGAAATTTTTTATATGGACTAGGTACTATAAACTGAAATAGAGTATTGAAAAAACTACCTATGTAGTTAGATCGAGTTGCTGTTTAAAGTGTCTGAAACAACTAGTTAATAATTTTGGCTAATCTTCAAGAATTAGAAATATAATAAAAATATGCCAAAAGTAGTTATTATGGTGGAATGAAGAATAAAGAATATAAATCGGAAGGAATAAGTTGGCACAACCAACAACGGAAAAGGATGAGTTTTCGAGACGTAGCCAACTTATTCAAACTCCAGCCACATAACTTTAGAATAATATGTAACAAATTTGTACCTAATTTTGAAATCTTAATAACATTTTTTTTTTATGTTTTTGATCTTGTTTATGTCCCACATTTATGGCAGCTTATGTACTCACTAGATGCAATTGACTAGTAAAAAGTAATGAAAGTAAAAATGTCGAATGATGAAATTAAAAATAAATGTTCTTTCGTCTCTAAAATTTTATTGAGAGGGACGTCTTTCGTCTTTCAAAGACATTGTGAACCTCAAAAGACGATCAACGTCTCTTTTAAGGTCTTCTTCTTCTTATTTCATTTTACGGCAATGCACCCGCAATCGAGTGATTTATGACTCTTTTAAGGTCAATATAGTGGAAAAAATGTTTGAATTTTACTACAGAATTCTACTACCTACATACCGACACAATGTATAAAAATGTTGAAGATACCATTAGAAATTTGTAGTTATAGAGCTTTAAAGTTTCTTGAATAAGTATTGCTAAGAAAAGCTTTTTGTTGTTTAGAAGAAAAAACTGGCAATTAACCATGTAGGAGGAAAAAAGAGTTCTAAAGTATTCGCCAAAAAAGTGTCTACAGTATATATTTTTCTATTTACCTATCTACATATTCATCCCATCATGACGCTCACAAAAAAGGTTTAGCTAGTAGAATAATATTTCTCGTGATAAAAATATAGGTACTCCTATTCATAAAATACTTTTTTCAGGAACGGTGGCCTCATCACCTCATTTTTTTCATCCAAATAATTCCTACTAAAAAATATTTAAATAGTCTCTGAAAACTTTATGTTAAAATATAAACATGAATGAAACTGACGCGATTACTTAATGTTGAATATCAAAGGAAACATACCTATGTAATGATTTGATTATAAAAAAGTGCTCTGAACCAAATGCGAATTTAATGAATATGTTTAACCCAAAAAAGTATCAAAGTTTTGTAATATAGATGTTATTATAATATGTAAAATAAATTCACACATAAAAACCTAACATAAATCAATATTATAGTCCACTTTAAGGGAACATTTTTTCACCCAACCAAACGACGACCGTCCAAAAGCGTTTTTATAGCCGAACGTAAAAATTTTACGTTTCCATAAATCGTCATATATTCGAGGCACTCGATATTTTTTTCGTCTTCTTCAAATTGTTGAACCAAAAACATACATCTTGCGAAAATCTGTGTACATTGCGAGTAATATTCCGATACTTTACAACCAAGTACTACTACTGCTTATGCGAAGTTTTTTTATGGATATTTCCCACTTCCGATCGAAATGATACGACATTCGGGTTCATGTTATTGACCCACAAGGAACATATCTACTACACACTTTGACGTAGGTACTTTTACAAGACAAGACATTGAGCTTAGAGAATAAAACAAACATTATCTCGCTTTCTATCTTATATATTTTCATTGGTTTTATTGCTGTAGATTGTTCGCTTTTTCACAGAATTCATCGCAGAGGGAGGTTCATGAATATTGAAAATCTCAGTGAGGAAGAAATGATTGAAATTCTTCGATTGTTGGTTACTAACATGTTAGATGTAAGGACACTATCTAAATACGCAGTTATAGCATAATTTAGGTCACAGATATTTAGATACAGATTTAGTCCATCACGTAATTTTCATTCAGTAGGTACATAATCTCTTAAGAGACTAACAAATAACAATATAATTACAAATCGAAGAAAAAGAGAAAAAATGTAATTTTTCACTTAAATTATTTAACAAAAAGTCAGAAGCCTTACCTATATCTAGAGTAGATGCTTGAATCCTAAATCTTAGGAAGTCGCAGGAGAGATTCGAACCATGGAATTTCCAACTGGATATCAGAGATTATAACACATTGTCTACTATCGAACTACCGATAACTACAATATACCCAATAAGTATGAAGAATGATTGAGTGGTCTTTTTACATCAATTTACTTTCGATTTTAAATGAACTATATAATTTATTTATTATTTATTTATTATTACAATATACGGCGTGAGCCTTTTACATGTATAAAATAAAATTGTAGAAATTGCATGACAGACAGTACATTTAGACAACAAAGAACAATCATGAAAAAAGGACAATACACAATAAAAAAAACAGTATGCTAAATATAATACGTATAAACCATTCAATAAAACTTTTTTTTGAATGGTTTATACGTATTATATTTTTAAAAAAAGACAGAACTAGCATTAAATCATCAAAATTGGGAAATTCAACATAAGATTATTAAAATATATTAAAATATATTAAAATATATTAAAATATATTATTAAAATATATTAATAAACATAATATTTTTTTATTCTTTGTATCTTGAAGTGAATTATTACATTTATATAATAATTATATATCCTCAAACACAATTGCAACAAAAATAATCACAATATCTTAAAAATACAGCATAATGATCAATATTTCACCAACACAAGAATGATATATTTTACGCGAAATCTGCAGCGTCAACCATTATCCTTTACATGATTGTAATCTAGACTTCCGTCAGTAAATAAATCATTAATAAATTAAGAATAATTATGAATACGTTTCCGTCCTCGTCAATTGATCAATTTATATGACAATTTGTATCCATATTTTTCGTTGCCCAATGTCTCTCTATTTGTGCCACATTTATACCTTAAGAACCAGTAAATTAACATTAAGTAATAAACAAGCAAGTTGTCTTTTTCTTTTTTTTTATTTGCGTAGTTTTGATAACCTCCCTTAGCCCTAGTTTCCTTAGTCATGGAGCACGTCGTTTGATAAGCTCTTTTGGCTCTAGCTCCCTTAGTTGTGGAGCACCCGACAAAGAATTGGTCTTCCACACTTTTCCGCAAGTTTTTGATTGTCCTGTAAAAGGCAGGTCTTCGCAAAAATAAAGACATTTTACATCTTAAATTCAGCGAGAATGTTTGCTAACCATTCAGAATGTCTTATTTTTATGTTGGCACGGAAAGAGGCCTGCATGTTTATTACATGCAGCTAGTCTCAATCTGCTGGCTACCCCAATTGTGGGATATGCCGTGATATTGTAGTAGTATTAGTAGTAGTTTTGATACAAATCATCGATTTTTATTTAAAAATTTATACTCATACTAGCTTAAATACCCTGCGTTGCATGGGAATCATGTATAAAATTGAAAAAACAGTAAGTATGTGTAATTAAAAATTATTTTATTTAGGCAGCAATATTTTAATGTATCAACTTTATACACAGAGTAACATTAAAGTAGGAAACAGATAATAGAATATGTAAGAATGACTAAACAGTATATATATAATTATGACAATGTACCTAAATTACATACAAACATCACGCCGCTTCCTTCGCGGGGTAGGCAGAAAGGATCGAGTGCCACTTCCTTCTGTCCTTGCATACATCTTTCGCTTCCGTCACTGTCATACAATTTCTAATGCATGCTCTCCTGTTCAACGTGCTCAACACGTGACCGTCCTGTAGGATTTGATTTAAATGATCTTGCCATTTGATATTCAGCCGTCCACGTCTCCGAGCACCATTCCTCTCAGCCAAATATATCTTCTTGGTCGTTCCGTCCTCATTCATTCTTTCTACATGCCCAAACCATCGTTACTTATTTAAATTCATCCTTGTAACTATACCAACTTTCATTCCACATTCCTTTTGTATGTCATCTCAGCAACCAATTTCTCATAATTTTACCACACATCCTTCTCAACAATTTTATTTCTACTGCATTTATGCCACTTTCATCCTTCATAAATGGTTAAAGAAGGATGAGAATGGCATAAATGTAGTAGAAATGAGATTGTTGACATGGGTTCACGTCTCACTTGCATACACGAGTGTTGGCACTAAGATAGCAGAGTGCACCATCCTTTTAGCTGTAGTAGATATGTTTCTATTTGCAATTGGTCGAATTGCACCATTTACCTCATTGCCAGCAATTTTTCTCCTTTCAATATCGCTTTCACACTTCCCATCTCTCGTGAACAAACTACTGAAGTATGTACACACATTCGTCAACTTGCTCTAACACTTCCTTGTCAATGTATAATACATATTTAAAAAAAAAAACATATTTATAAAAAAAATATGTTTGTACAATAATTAGGAAATAACTGCAAAACAAATAAACTAAATTTCTCAATAAGGGATATAATAATAACACAAAATGTTAAAAACTAATTTATTTATTATATTTACAAAATATAAACATTATTTTACTAATGGTTTTCTAATATTCCTATTTATTTGCAATTATAAACTTACCACATATCGTATTTAAGTACAACTTATACCATAGCAATAAGAACTTATGATTAATTAATTAATAAAAATTATGCAAATGTTAAACTAACAGAAAATGCCAATAAATTTTTTTGAATATACACATAATCATGCGAAGATGAATGTTCTTCATTTAAAATATCCATACCTTTTTATTACCATTTTACGTTTGTTCTTTCAAAACAAAAATCATATTTAGATCTATTAGTAACAAATAAAAAAATAATTTAAAGTTTTACGTGTTACTTTATCGAAAGAATTGGTCTTCCACTCTTTTCAGTAAGTTCCACTCTTCCGAGTGTTCTGTAAAAGGCAGGAGTTCAAAAAAATTAAGACTTTTACATCTTAAGCTAAACGATGAGGTTTGCCATCCATCCTGAATGTTTTTCTTTTTTGTTGGCACGGAGAAGACGGTTGCATTTTTATTACATGCAGCTGATTTGCTAGCTACCCTACGTGTGGGATATGCCGTGATGGTATAGCAGTAGTAGTAATAGTACTTATTAACAAATAATGATTAATAAACAGAACTGTTCTAACATATTCAAATAGCTATTCCTCTAGAGACTGAGAAAATAATTTATTATTTATTTATTTTTAAAACCTTTAAATTTCATGTCTGTTAAGTGAAATAAAATAAAAATATCAAAATATACCTCATTTTTTTACACAACAAATATAGTAAAAAACATTTACAACAAAACAAAAAAATATGCCAAAGAAAATATATAACACATGAGTTCATACATTATAAATGATTCACATATCAGCTTGAAACAACTTTTTCTTAAGAATAATGTTATCATATTCTGTTCATATTATGATGTCAATACAAAAATTATAAAAAAAACAATGTGTAAAATAGCAAATCTAGTGAATCAATGTAGAAATAATTATAAGTCATTGTCAAACTCTTGACTAAGTTAGTCGAAACCAGGTTACTACATATATTATTAAATACAGTAAACCTCCAATTAGTTTGTTTATTTACCTTAATCAATAGGGAGTTTTACACAATAAACTCAATCAATAAATAATTATAATCTGTTATATTTTTGGGAAGAAAGATAGAGACACACATCCTGGTGCAACAACAGTTTATTAACACAACAATATTTTACATGATGAAGAAAGTTGTTCCTTTTACACAATTGCAACAATACATAATCCAAAGACAATAATATAAATTTACATAATATTACCAACACGCCTCCTTAAATTTATATTCTTTATTCTACAATACCATATCTTAGCTTATAACAACTATTTAATTTAAATTCCAAAATACATAACAATAATTCAAACAATGTTCATCATTTCTCTAAACTTCATAAACTTACTTTTACCTAAAGCTTTTGTAAATATATCTGCAATATTTTCATCAGTATTTACTTTAATCACATCAATAATTCCATCAACATAACATTCATTTACAAAGTGATAATGTACCTCAATATGTTTTGAGTTCTTAGTAAAATTTCCATATTTTGCTATAGCTAAAGCTCCTAAATTATCTTCATATATATTAATTGGTTTTTCTATATTAATATCAAATATTTGCAACAAACTCTTTATAAATTTTATTTCACTAACTGCCTCGGACAACGCTACATATTCAGCAAATGTAGAAGATTTTGTAACACTACCTACTTTGTTTCTTAGATTTCCAATATATAACATTACCATACAATCTTATAATATAACCCGTAGTAGACTTTCTATCAATATTATCACCTGCCCAATCTGCATCTACAAAACAATCTAATATTTCAACATTTTCTTTACTCTTATAGATTAACTTTAAATTCTTAGTACAATACAAATATTTCAAAATTCTTAAGGCATATTTGAAATGAGTTTCATTATAACAATTTTGAAATCTGCTTAAGTAATTAACACTAAAACTAATATCTGGTCTAGTTCCACAACTTATATACAATAATGAACCAATTAAATTTCTATACTTAATATCATTAACACTACTATTGTCACTTACTTCTAATTTTAAATTTATTTCCATAGGGGTAGTAATCCATTTTGCATTCTCTATATTATATTTCTTTGCAAGAGATTCTATATAATTAGTTTGACTTAGTAGCATTTCTTTGTTTACATTATCATAATCAATTACAATTCCAACATAATTTTTAACCTGACCTAAGTCCTTCATCTTAAATCTATTAGCTAACAAACTCTTAACATAATCTATTTTATCTTTATTCTTACAACATATTAACAAATCATCAACAAACAAAATAAGATAAATCTTGTCATCACCATCTATCTTAACATATAAACAATAATCATATTCACTTCTTTTAAACTCTAAAGTATTTATAAATTCATTAAAACAATCATACCATGCTCTTGGACTTTCTCTCAATCCATACAATGCTTTGTACAGTCTACACACTCTATCTGTACCATCTCCATATCCTTTTGGTTGTTTAACATAAACCTCTGACGTTACTTTTCCATTTAAAAAAGCTGTTTCTGCATCCATTTGTTCTACATATAAACCTTCTTTACAACAATATGATAATAATATTTTCAATGTTTGCAATCAGAATGGTATTGTGCACAAGCAATTTTGTCACGTTTGACACGTTGCTAGTTCTTCCAATAATTGGATATATTTATATCTCATAAATAAAAAAAACATTTAATTATCACATATGATTTATACACACTTACACATACACACCATCATGCCACTTCTTTGCGGGGTAGGCAGAAAGAATTGAACGCCACTTCCTTCTATTCTTGCATATATCTTTCACTTTTGTTAGTGTTATAAAATTCCTCATGCATGTTCTCCTTTTCAATGTACTCAACACATGGCCGTCCTGTAATTTTGCTTTAGATGATCTTGCCATTTGATCCTCGGCCTTCCACATCTCCGAGTTTTTATTGAGTTTAATAATAAAGATTCTTCTTTCTGTACCATCTTAAGTTGCCCCAATTGCAAGCACTTACTTAAACAAATACTTCTCTATCTCCACTTCTTGGATGTTTGTCCAGTCTCAGATGTTAGATTTGTCCATCTTCTGCTAACATCACTTATTACACAGATAATATTGTAATTCATTAATTTTGTCATTGAAATAAATAATCAGTCACATCTGTAAAAGAATATTATATATTATAAAATACATTTTAGATAACTCTCTAATACAGATTTTATGAAAATTATTGTTCGTTTAGTGAAAGTTCACTTATAACAATCTTGGTACATTTTATTAGATTATTAAAATATAATCCAAAAGGATTCATAATTATTTATTCCTATTAACTGGTTTTATTTTCTTGTTATATAAAGATATAAATATGGATGAAATGTATGTATTAAGTGCCTTATAAATTAAGTTTGTATAAAACACTGTAATGGTATTTGGCCTTATTTTTTTTTCTTCTATGATTTAAGTTACTTATATAGGTATGTATTATGTGCTGTTGTATTTCAATTAACAAATAAATAAACTATAACCTTTATTAAAATGATACAATTCTCTCAATATTCTCATAGAAGCACAAGGCAGAAACCAGATTCCTTTTCCTAGCCCTCAAATGTCCTTATCATGGAAATGAAAATAGGTAGTTGTCGTACTATTTATGATTTCTTGAACATCAAAAACGTTCTTATCAATAGTTTATTGTTGTGCACTTTGTATTATTTCTGTAAAAAGGTTAAAACAAACATAGTTTTAGTATTTAGTTCGATACTAAATATCTAAGTATCTTTTTATAAATTACTCACTAATGTCGCATCTACAAACTTAATATTTTTAATATCAATATATAGCATGGTATTTCGTTGTCTAGCTTCAACATAAAAAAACACATCACTTCAGAATAATTAATTGTATAGTTTCAGTTTGTGAGTACTTCATATTTCAAGTAATGTTTTAAAATAAAACTGACACAATATGTAACAAAAATGTTATACTTTATTGTGTTTTGAAAACATAACCTCAAATCATAATGTCGTTTTTATAATGTCGCATCAACTTAATATTATCAATATCAATTAAATAATACCACGGTTTTTTCGAATAGCTAGCTCCAACATAAATAGTAAAATACTTCAGAATGTAATTGTGTAATGTCAGTTTATAATTTGAGTTGTTTATAAACAAAACTAACTCCTGTAACAAATGTTATATTTACTTGTGTTTTTAAGGCATAACCTCAAACATTTCTTCGTAGAAACTAACGTATCATATTACTTAGTTCATTTTATCTATTGATTTTATATGAATGTGTACATAAACATTATTATTACCTTTCATTTAGTCCAAAAATATTTGTTATAGTGTTCACTTTGCTTTATTCACTATGTACATAATATTGTGTGAAAGGCACCACTCACATTTGTACATAATATAATGTACCATATTTTATTATCATACTATGAAGTTTATTATTTTATAAAATGTAGTAGTTCATAACACACATAACATAACACATAACACATAACACGTGTAGACAATTCACACAGACCGAGCTAGTCCCAAACTAAGATATGAATCTTGTATTATGGGTACTAACACAGTTAAACAAATAATTCTGTACGGAACGCAGACTTTACGAAATAGACATGTTGCGTGTCGCGTCTTTCTTTTGTCAAAATATATCGTCGGCGTCAAGGAAAAAGTCACCAACTAACAAAACTAAAATTATGAGATACAGGCATTTTATTAATTTTCAATAATTGAAATTTCGATAACTTGAAAACTATAACCGATAGAGTAAAACAGTATTTTTTAATGTTCTTAACATATATTTTCCTATATCAAACAACTTAAAATCTGGATTAATTAATAGAAAAAAATCAAGAAAATCAGTTTTTTGTATTTGGTTGGTTTTTTAATACTCATTCCTTACATAGGGTAATACAGTTGGTGATTTTTTAAATTGATTAATAATCATTATAAAACTGAATAGGAACCATAGAAACTCATTATTTTTATTATAAAGTTAAGAAAATTTTATGTTTATATACCAAATGAAATAATAATAATACAATGTTGATACTAATACAATGTAAATACTAACAATCCAGGAAACAAAAAGAAATTCCATCAAATGGACTAATTTATTGATAGCATGTGATTTTTGTACCGTTCATTATTTTTGTGTTTTTTACTTGCCTGAATGTGCACAAATTTTGAATAAATAAAATGGAAATACCAAAAAAAAAATACAATTCACATACTTTGGTGACTTTATCCTTATCGCAAATATTCGTATTTGATAGTTGGTGAGTTAATGTGTTTTTCATTTCTATGGTAATATGTACTCCTATAATTTTGGGGAATTTTTCCTAAATAAAGCATGAAAAAACAAATTTGCTAGTATAAATAACTCAATTTCAACAAAAATTGTATTTGGTGAGTTTTTCCTTGACGCCGACGATATGGCGTCGTTTCCAATATGTCAAATTATCGAGCGACGTGATTGGCCGACGTAGAATATTTATAAAACATTCAAAAAGTGATTGGCTGAATTTAAACAGCCGATGTTGCCGTTAACAAAAAATAATGTTTTTTCGTTTCTTGAATCTTCATGTAACACGTTCAATTTATTTAAATATTGGTTAATTCGCGTAAAACATGTTTCAAAAGTATTAAAAAAACACAAATTAAACTATTTTATGTAACATACATTTATAATGATACATTTACTCGAAATAAATTATCGATATTTTCTTAATTAATTTTAGTATGGCAATATAATATGGTACACAATTTTGGCGGTAAAGAATATTTTCTTACCCTTTCAAACTGACGTAAAAAACGTATTTTTTATCTCATTCACACTTTTTTTTTACACTCTTTTTTGCTGTTTTTCTCGCTCCTCAAAAAGAAAGTACGGCATTTAGTGGGTTTTTATTTAACATATATACCTCATCTTGTAATGGTCAGGTCAATGGAACGCAAATTCCTTGAAATGGGAGAGTATAGCCCGGTCTTCGTTAGTATGGAAATTCAAAAATCATTTTTATAAGATATAAGGATAAGGATAAGGATTATACCTACCCATTTCTCCATAACTCAGATATTATTATATAAGTCAAAAATAAAAATAAATATCTATACAAAGAATTACAATGAGTAATTAGTAATTGAAGTATTGTTTGCCATTTTCTTACTCATAAATATTCACAAAGTCTTTATGATTCCAACAGCTTTTGCAAATGTGTTTTCTACACACATTATAACAATAAAACATAATAAAATTACATATGACGTACATTCGCATCTCCCAAATTATTAATTAATATTCATTATATAATGTGTAATACAATTAATATGAATTTAATTACGTCGAGGTGGGTGTTTTGAATAAGAAATTTCATTCCAATTCAGAATAAGTAAGATGGGTGGTCTCGGTCCGGACTGCTAAGAGTAAAGGACCTCCAAATTCGCGATTCGCAAAATTCGTACCATAATTAGTTTTAAAATGATGCAAAGAAGGCCGTATTATGTGAACTGTGCATCCGTTATGAAGATGCGATACGTACACAGACATAGGTATAGAATAATTGTTGGGAGAATCGGTATTTTTACCGTGACATAGGATGATTTGTGAAAAATTTTATAATTTTTAAAAAATAAACACTTATGTATATTTAGATTAATACATCCACAGCCCACAGCGACTTAATTTATCGCAAATCGATTTTCAAAAGCTTGCACTCTCATCATTAAGCTAGTGGGAAGTGATGATGATAGCGGAAACTCTGAAAAGTCGGCTAGCGATTATTAAAGTCACCAAGGAAGTACTAAATATTAGTTTTTTTTTTTTTTTTGATAATAAACAATATAAATATAATTAAAAAACACTATTACTTTCACAAATTATATAAAGAGTTATAAGTACTTTTCGGACATCCGTCCATCATCAGTAACAACTTAGAACTAAATAACAAAAGACAACAATCATCCCAGAAAATAGTCATGAGCGGGGAGGATTATGGCGGGGTTTTTACCTGTTATTGTTTTAGGATTATGGACATGTATAGGTAGGTGTATTGTGTTAAAGCTATGTGTGTGTATTAGTTGTTATAGTGAAAGGATGAGTCAGTGGGGAAATCAAGGGAGGTATTTGGATATTGATAATATTATTACAATTTCAATTAATTTCTATGGCTTCAAGTACATTCATTTTTTGTCCATTTTTGATGATGGACGGATGTCCGAAAAGTACTTATAACTCTTTATATAATTTGTGAAAGTAATAGTGTTTTTTAATTATATTTATATTGTTTATTATCAAAAAATCAATATGAACTTCCACAGTGTTTGCTCTTCAAAAGTAGAAAAGTTTTTAAATATTAGTGTATTTTTTATAATTTAATATGAATTTTCATCAAGTACCTACCGTCGGTCGAGAACGTTAGTAAAATTTTGGAAATAAAAAGTCGTTTCGTTTACTTTTGTGCAAAGTTATTAAGTTATGAACACCATATATTTCATTTTTTAATATAATTTTTATTTTCGGAGCTACAAACACATTTCGCAACTATTCCATTTTTTTCATAAAACATCTTACTATTAAACACAAAGAGTATGTTTCATAAATAATTTTAAAAAATCCCACATTTATTTACTGAACAATCATATCCCTCAATACAATTTGTCTTATATATAATGAGTTACAATCCATTGGATTGGTCTGCAACGAGTTTGGTTTTTCTTCTCCATTCGTCCCTATTCTCCGCCAGTCTTTTCAGCTCTACGTATGAGCCACAGTTCATATCACTCTTCAGTTGGTCCATATATACGTCTCTTGGTCGGCCTCTGCCATTTGTCCCCTCGGTCTTACCCTCCGCGATGGCTATGAGTAGTCCTGGGTGCCTGATGTTGTGGCCAATCCAGTTAGCTCGTTGTTGGCTGATTCTCTTAAGGAGTTGCCTTTTTTCGCCTACCCTGGTTAATACTTCTTCGTTTTCGACGTGTTCCGACCAATGGATCTTAAGCATGCGTCTGTAGCACCACATTTCAAAGGCCGCCAACCGTCCGCTTTCACTCTTGCTGATGGTCCACGTCTCACAACCATAAAGCAGAATGCTCCATACAAAGGCTTTAGTAAGGTTCTTCCTTACGCTTAAGTCAATATTTGGGGATTCCAATATCTTCGACTTTTTGTTAAAGGCAATCCTTGCCTGGTTTATTCTGCTTACGATTTCTGCTTTGGAGCGTCCATCCTGGTTTATTCTACTGCCCAGGTACACGAATTCACTTACTTGTTTGATGCTCACTCCATTTATGGCAATGTTCGCAGTCGCTTCCTCTCTTCCAACGACCATACATTTTGTTTTTTCTTTATTTATTTTCATGTTGTACTTTGACAACAGTATACTTTCCATTTTTCCTAAGGCTTCGTTCAGCTCCATCTCGGAGTCTGCAAGCAGTGCTATGTCGTCAGCATATCTTATCATGTCGACCTTTTTCCCATTTATTTTTACTCCTGTCCAGTTCTTCATTTCTTCTCTCAGTTCATCAATGGCTCGCTGTATATAGCAGTTAAAGAGAGCTGGCGACATTGAGCATCCTTGTCTTACGCCTTGTTCGACCCTTGCTTCTGCACAGCTCTCTCCGCTTTTAATCACAGCCATTTCGTTCTTGTATAAGCTCCAGATTGCTCTTCTGTCTTTATAACTCATTCCTATCTGGTTGAGGGTGTTAAAAAGTTGTTCCCATTCTACTTTATCGAATGCTTTTTCAAGGTCGATGAATGCTATGTATGTGTTTTTATTAATTGCTATTCTCTTTTCTAGAGTAAGTCTGAGACTCAGGATTGCATCTCTTGTACCTGTCTCTTTGCGGAATCCAAATTGATCTTCTGTAAGTGTTTCGTTTATTTTATTTTCCGCCCTTTTCATTATAATGTTGGTGAGTATCTTAGAAGCGTGTGATATCATGCTTAAGGTTCTGTGTTGTTCGCACTTTGTAGTGCCTGCTTTCTTAGGAAGCGCTCGTATCAGACATTTGGCAAAGTCCTCAGGTATCTCTCCTGTGTCATATATTTTGCAGACAAGCTTATACAATGTATCGAGCATGCCTTTTCCCGCGCATTTAAGCAGCTCTGATGGAATCAGGTCAATACCTGGTGCTTTGCCGTCTTTCAACTTTGCTAAGGCAATATCAAATTCACTTCTTAAGATGTCATCTCCATTATTTTCTACGTCATATTCTGCTTCTAGTGCTTTGCTTTCTTGGACTATGTTCTTTCCTTTGTATAATTGTTCTAGGTATTCTTTCCATCTTTTTACGATCAATTCGTCCTCAAACAGCAGTTTGCCGTTTTTATCTTGTATAGCACATCGTGGCTGTGTTTTGTCATTGAAGAAATTCTTTACTTCAGAGTATGCGGTTTCAAATTTCCTTTGTTTTATATTTCTGTTTATATTTTTGCATTTTTCTTGCAAATAACATTCCTTTCTCAGCTTGGATTCTCTGTTAATTTTATTTCTAAGGGCTTTATATTCCTTTTTCCCTTCTTCTGTTTTGGAGTTCTTTAGCTTCCTTCTTTCTTCGATCATTTCTAAAATGTCGTCCGTAATCCATTCTTTCCTAGCTTGCGGCTTTTTTTTCTCTAAGACTTCATCTGCCGCTGCGGTTATTTTCTCTTTAATTTTGCCCCATACTTTATCTATATTTTCATTACTCTCAAAATCGCATATGTTAGTTTTTTCGTCGTATTTCTCTTTAACTTCTTTTATTTTTAGCTGTTTTAGGTCCCATCTTTTTGTGGTTCTCTTCTCGAGCCTTTTGAATTTCAGTATGGTTTCCGCCACAACCATATTATGATCGCTGTCAATGTCCGGACCTGCAAAGCTCCTGCAGTCTTTAATTTGATTCCTGTATCGTTGACGCGTAAGAATGTAATCAATCTGTGATCGAAATCTGTCTCCGGGAGATTTCCATGTATAGCGATGTCTATAGTGGTGTTGAAACCACGTGTTGGCTACAAACATTTTATTTTTGGCGCAAAATTCAATGAGACGGTTACCTCTATCATTTCTAGTGCCCAACCCATATGCTCCTACGACTGATCCCTCCCTTTCTTCCCCTACTACTGCGTTCCAGTCTCCCATTACAATAACATTTTCCTCAGCTTTTGTGTCATCTAGCAATTTTTGGATGTTTTCGTATAAAATCTCAATTTCTTGGTCGCTATGGCTAGATGTTGGCATGTAGACTTGGATCAAAATTGTGTCTACGGGTTTGGTATCTAACTTGACTAAAATAATCCTGCCTCCATAGTGTACGTATCCCTTTACTCTCCTACCCAAATCTTTACTTAACATTATTCCTACCCCTCCCTGCCCCGGTTTACCCTCTATACTACCGCTATGGATAAGACGAAAATTACCTGTCCACATATCTCCCGGGTTCGGCCATCTCATTTCAGAGATCCCTAGCGCGCTTAGTTTCATTTTCGTCATCTCTACTTTAAGATTGTCTAACTTACCATTTTGCAGCAAAGTTCTGACGTTCCAGGTTGCGTATCTTCCTTGTGTGCTGTTTCGGTTTCTTCTCACCTCCTCTCTCTTGTGTGTATTCTGCTTAATGACAAGATCTCGAGCAGTCCCCACCCGGAGATCCGATTGGGGGACGATTTTGACTCCGGAAAATTTTACTAAAGATCTGGTCATTTTCATACCTCGTTGTTACTTTGGGATGCTACAAGAGCCTTTAATGTGGTAGCTTCCCTTGCATTCCACATCCTCATGCCGTTGACCTCGAAGGTTCATCCGCCTTTGAGAAGATTTTAGCTTCTCCGGACAAGAGAGTGCCCCTTCCAGCATCTTCAGTTAAGAAGAGTTGGTTGTTAGCTTATACCGGCTGACAGTCGGTCCCTGTCTACTATGTCATATTCAATGGCATCGACCACCTCCTTTTGTATAGAGGAGTAGAGCAGGAATTTCCTTTCACAGAGTCTGAGACCAGTTGGCATTTCTCAGTACTCTCAAGTACTTCAAGGTCATACTGATTCTGAAATTTGACCCTTTGAGAATACTGACTAATTAAACGAGTAAAAACAAAATATTTCAAGTCGACATAACACGACGCCATTACAATATTGTTCTGGTTATAAATGCATGGATAATTAAATTTTTATTTACCTGGCAATAAAGACAAACACGGTCCATGTTTGTACCTATATCTGGAGGGGGACGCGTAGATATGTATGCAAAACAAATGAATTTATGGAAGATAATAATTTCGCCAGTAAAAATACGCCAATTTTTCACTATCTTATTTAAAACGTTACAATTTCTACACTATTATCAATGACACTTCACAACCGGCTGTAATGTAACTAAAGGACGGGAGAATACTGACTAATTAAACGAGTAAAAACAAAATATTTCAAGTCGACATAACACGACGCCATTACAATATTGTTCTGGTTATAAATGCATGGATAATTAAATTTTTATTTACCTGGCAATAAAGACAAACACGGTCCATGTTTGTACCTATATCTGGAGGGGGACGCGTAGATATGTATGCAAAACAAATGAATTTATGGAAGATAATAATTTCGCCAGTAAAAATACGCCAATTTTTCACTATCTTATTTAAAACGTTACAATTTCTACACTATTATCAATGACACTTCACAACCGGCTGTAATGTAACTAAAGGACGGGAGAATACTGACTAATTAAACGAGTAAAAACAAAATATTTCAAGTCGACATAACACGACGCCATTACAATATTGTTCTGGTTATAAATGCATGGATAATTAAATTTTTATTTACCTGGCAATAAAGACAAACACGGTCCATGTTTGTACCTATATCTGGAGGGGGACGCGTAGATATGTATGCAAAACAAATGAATTTATGGAAGATAATAATTTCGCCAGTAAAAATACGCCAATTTTTCACTATCTTATTTAAAACGTTACAATTTCTACACTATTATCAATGACACTTCACAACCGGCTGTAATGTAACTAAAGGACGGGAGAATACTGACTAATTAAACGAGTAAAAACAAAATATTTCAAGTCGACATAACACGACGCCATTACAATATTGTTCTGGTTATAAATGCATGGATAATTAAATTTTTATTTACCTGGCAATAAAGACAAACACGGTCCATGTTTGTACCTATATCTGGAGGGGGACGCGTAGATATGTATGCAAAACAAATGAATTTATGGAAGATAATAATTTCGCCAGTAAAAATACGCCAATTTTTCACTATCTTATTTAAAACGTTACAATTTCTACACTATTATCAATGACACTTCACAACCGGCTGTAATGTAACTAAAGGACGGGAGAATACTGACTAATTAAACGAGTAAAAACAAAATATTTCAAGTCGACATAACACGACGCCATTACAATATTGTTCTGGTTATAAATGCATGGATAATTAAATTTTTATTTACCTGGCAATAAAGACAAACACGGTCCATGTTTGTACCTATATCTGGAGGGGGACGCGTAGATATGTATGCAAAACAAATTAATTTATGGAAGATAATAATTTCGCCAGTAAAAATACGCCAATTTTTCACTATCTTATTTAAAACGTTACAATTTCTACACTATTATCAATGACACTTCACAACCGGCTGTAATGTAACTAAAGGACGGGAGAATACTGACTAATTAAACGAGTAAAAACAAAATATTTCAAGTCGACATAACACGACGCCATTACAATATTGTTCTGGTTATAAATGCATGGATAATTAAATTTTTATTTACCTGGCAATAAAGACAAACACGGTCCATGTTTGTACCTATATCTGGAGGGGGACGCGTAGATATGTATGCAAAACAAATGAATTTATGGAAGATAATAATTTCGCCAGTAAAAATACGCCAATTTTTCACTATCTTATTTAAAACGTTACAATTTCTACACTATTATCAATGACACTTCACAACCGGCTGTAATGTAACTAAAGGACGGGAGAATACTGACTAATTAAACGAGTAAAAACAAAATATTTCAAGTCGACATAACACGACGCCATTACAATATTGTTCTGGTTATAAATGCATGGATAATTAAATTTTTATTTACCTGGCAATAAAGACAAACACGGTCCATGTTTGTACCTATATCTGGAGGGGGACGCGTAGATATGTATGCAAAACAAATGAATTTATGGAAGATAATAATTTCGCCAGTAAAAATACGCCAATTTTTCACTATCTTATTTAAAACGTTACAATTTCTACACTATTATCAATGACACTTCACAACCGGCTGTAATGTAACTAAAGGACGGGAGAATACTGACTAATTAAACGAGTAAAAACAAAATATTTCAAGTCGACATAACACGACGCCATTACAATATTGTTCTGGTTATAAATGCATGGATAATTAAATTTTTATTTACCTGGCAATAAAGACAAACACGGTCCATGTTTGTACCTATATCTGGAGGGGGACGCGTAGATATGTATGCAAAACAAATGAATTTATGGAAGATAATAATTTCGCCAGTAAAAATACGCCAATTTTTCACTATCTTATTTAAAACGTTACAATTTCTACACTATTATCAATGACACTTCACAACCGGCTGTAATGTAACTAAAGGACGGGAGAATACTGACTAATTAAACGAGTAAAAACAAAATATTTCAAGTCGACATAACACGACGCCATTACAATATTGTTCTGGTTATAAATGCATGGATAATTAAATTTTTATTTACCTGGCAATAAAGACAAACACGGTCCATGTTTGTACCTATATCTGGAGGGGGACGCGTAGATATGTATGCAAAACAAATGAATTTATGGAAGATAATAATTTCGCCAGTAAAAATACGCCAATTTTTCACTATCTTATTTAAAACGTTACAATTTCTACACTATTATCAATGACACTTCACAACCGGCTGTAATGTAACTAAAGGACGGGAGAATACTGACTAATTAAACGAGTAAAAACAAAATATTTCAAGTCGACATAACACGACGCCATTACAATATTGTTCTGGTTATAAATGCATGGATAATTAAATTTTTATTTACCTGGCAATAAAGACAAACACGGTCCATGTTTGTACCTATATCTGGAGGGGGACGCGTAGATATGTATGCAAAACAAATGAATTTATGGAAGATAATAATTTCGCCAGTAAAAATACGCCAATTTTTCACTATCTTATTTAAAACGTTACAATTTCTACACTATTATCAATGACACTTCACAACCGGCTGTAATGTAACTAAAGGACGGGAGAATACTGACTAATTAAACGAGTAAAAACAAAATATTTCAAGTCGACATAACACGACGCCATTACAATATTGTTCTGGTTATAAATGCATGGATAATTAAATTTTTATTTACCTGGCAATAAAGACAAACACGGTCCATGTTTGTACCTATATCTGGAGGGGGACGCGTAGATATGTATGCAAAACAAATGAATTTATGGAAGATAATAATTTCGCCAGTAAAAATACGCCAATTTTTCACTATCTTATTTAAAACGTTACAATTTCTACACTATTATCAATGACACTTCACAACCGGCTGTAATGTAACTAAAGGACGGGAGAATACTGACTAATTAAACGAGTAAAAACAAAATATTTCAAGTCGACATAACACGACGCCATTACAATATTGTTCTGGTTATAAATGCATGGATAATTAAATTTTTATTTACCTGGCAATAAAGACAAACACGGTCCATGTTTGTACCTATATCTGGAGGGGGACGCGTAGATATGTATGCAAAACAAATGAATTTATGGAAGATAATAATTTCGCCAGTAAAAATACGCCAATTTTTCACTATCTTATTTAAAACGTTACAATTTCTACACTATTATCAATGACACTTCACAACCGGCTGTAATGTAACTAAAGGACGGGAGAATACTGACTAATTAAACGAGTAAAAACAAAATATTTCAAGTCGACATAACACGACGCCATTACAATATTGTTCTGGTTATAAATGCATGGATAATTAAATTTTTATTTACCTGGCAATAAAGACAAACACGGTCCATGTTTGTACCTATATCTGGAGGGGGACGCGTAGATATGTATGCAAAACAAATGAATTTATGGAAGATAATAATTTCGCCAGTAAAAATACGCCAATTTTTCACTATCTTATTTAAAACGTTACAATTTCTACACTATTATCAATGACACTTCACAACCGGCTGTAATGTAACTAAAGGACGGGAGAATACTGACTAATTAAACGAGTAAAAACAAAATATTTCAAGTCGACATAACACGACGCCATTACAATATTGTTCTGGTTATAAATGCATGGATAATTAAATTTTTATTTACCTGGCAATAAAGACAAACACGGTCCATGTTTGTACCTATATCTGGAGGGGGACGCGTAGATATGTATGCAAAACAAATGAATTTATGGAAGATAATAATTTCGCCAGTAAAAATACGCCAATTTTTCACTATCTTATTTAAAACGTTACAATTTCTACACTATTATCAATGACACTTCACAACCGGCTGTAATGTAACTAAAGGACGGGAGAATACTGACTAATTAAACGAGTAAAAACAAAATATTTCAAGTCGACATAACACGACGCCATTACAATATTGTTCTGGTTATAAATGCATGGATAATTAAATTTTTATTTACCTGGCAATAAAGACAAACACGGTCCATGTTTGTACCTATATCTGGAGGGGGACGCGTAGATATGTATGCAAAACAAATGAATTTATGGAAGATAATAATTTCGCCAGTAAAAATACGCCAATTTTTCACTATCTTATTTAAAACGTTACAATTTCTACACTATTATCAATGACACTTCACAACCGGCTGTAATGTAACTAAAGGACGGGAGAATACTGACTAATTAAACGAGTAAAAACAAAATATTTCAAGTCGACATAACACGACGCCATTACAATATTGTTCTGGTTATAAATGCATGGATAATTAAATTTTTATTTACCTGGCAATAAAGACAAACACGGTCCATGTTTGTACCTATATCTGGAGGGGGACGCGTAGATATGTATGCAAAACAAATGAATTTATGGAAGATAATAATTTCGCCAGTAAAAATACGCCAATTTTTCACTATCTTATTTAAAACGTTACAATTTCTACACTATTATCAATGACACTTCACAACCGGCTGTAATGTAACTAAAGGACGGGAGAATACTGACTAATTAAACGAGTAAAAACAAAATATTTCAAGTCGACATAACACGACGCCATTACAATATTGTTCTGGTTATAAATGCATGGATAATTAAATTTTTATTTACCTGGCAATAAAGACAAACACGGTCCATGTTTGTACCTATATCTGGAGGGGGACGCGTAGATATGTATGCAAAACAAATGAATTTATGGAAGATAATAATTTCGCCAGTAAAAATACGCCAATTTTTCACTATCTTATTTAAAACGTTACAATTTCTACACTATTATCAATGACACTTCACAACCGGCTGTAATGTAACTAAAGGACGGGAGAATACTGACTAATTAAACGAGTAAAAACAAAATATTTCAAGTCGACATAACACGACGCCATTACAATATTGTTCTGGTTATAAATGCATGGATAATTAAATTTTTATTTACCTGGCAATAAAGACAAACACGGTCCATGTTTGTACCTATATCTGGAGGGGGACGCGTAGATATGTATGCAAAACAAATGAATTTATGGAAGATAATAATTTCGCCAGTAAAAATACGCCAATTTTTCACTATCTTATTTAAAACGTTACAATTTCTACACTATTATCAATGACACTTCACAACCGGCTGTAATGTAACTAAAGGACGGGAGAATACTGACTAATTAAACGAGTAAAAACAAAATATTTCAAGTCGACATAACACGACGCCATTACAATATTGTTCTGGTTATAAATGCATGGATAATTAAATTTTTATTTACCTGGCAATAAAGACAAACACGGTCCATGTTTGTACCTATATCTGGAGGGGGACGCGTAGATATGTATGCAAAACAAATGAATTTATGGAAGATAATAATTTCGCCAGTAAAAATACGCCAATTTTTCACTATCTTATTTAAAACGTTACAATTTCTACACTATTATCAATGACACTTCACAACCGGCTGTAATGTAACTAAAGGACGGGAGAATACTGACTAATTAAACGAGTAAAAACAAAATATTTCAAGTCGACATAACACGACGCCATTACAATATTGTTCTGGTTATAAATGCATGGATAATTAAATTTTTATTTACCTGGCAATAAAGACAAACACGGTCCATGTTTGTACCTATATCTGGAGGGGGACGCGTAGATATGTATGCAAAACAAATGAATTTATGGAAGATAATAATTTCGCCAGTAAAAATACGCCAATTTTTCACTATCTTATTTAAAACGTTACAATTTCTACACTATTATCAATGACACTTCACAACCGGCTGTAATGTAACTAAAGGACGGGAGAATACTGACTAATTAAACGAGTAAAAACAAAATATTTCAAGTCGACATAACACGACGCCATTACAATATTGTTCTGGTTATAAATGCATGGATAATTAAATTTTTATTTACCTGGCAATAAAGACAAACACGGTCCATGTTTGTACCTATATCTGGAGGGGGACGCGTAGATATGTATGCAAAACAAATGAATTTATGGAAGATAATAATTTCGCCAGTAAAAATACGCCAATTTTTCACTATCTTATTTAAAACGTTACAATTTCTACACTATTATCAATGACACTTCACAACCGGCTGTAATGTAACTAAAGGACGGGAGAATACTGACTAATTAAACGAGTAAAAACAAAATATTTCAAGTCGACATAACACGACGCCATTACAATATTGTTCTGGTTATAAATGCATGGATAATTAAATTTTTATTTACCTGGCAATAAAGACAAACACGGTCCATGTTTGTACCTATATCTGGAGGGGGACGCGTAGATATGTATGCAAAACAAATGAATTTATGGAAGATAATAATTTCGCCAGTAAAAATACGCCAATTTTTCACTATCTTATTTAAAACGTTACAATTTCTACACTATTATCAATGACACTTCACAACCGGCTGTAATGTAACTAAAGGACGGGAGAATACTGACTAATTAAACGAGTAAAAACAAAATATTTCAAGTCGACATAACACGACGCCATTACAATATTGTTCTGGTTATAAATGCATGGATAATTAAATTTTTATTTACCTGGCAATAAAGACAAACACGGTCCATGTTTGTACCTATATCTGGAGGGGGACGCGTAGATATGTATGCAAAACAAATGAATTTATGGAAGATAATAATTTCGCCAGTAAAAATACGCCAATTTTTCACTATCTTATTTAAAACGTTACAATTTCTACACTATTATCAATGACACTTCACAACCGGCTGTAATGTAACTAAAGGACGGGAGAATACTGACTAATTAAACGAGTAAAAACAAAATATTTCAAGTCGACATAACACGACGCCATTACAATATTGTTCTGGTTATAAATGCATGGATAATTAAATTTTTATTTACCTGGCAATAAAGACAAACACGGTCCATGTTTGTACCTATATCTGGAGGGGGACGCGTAGATATGTATGCAAAACAAATGAATTTATGGAAGATAATAATTTCGCCAGTAAAAATACGCCAATTTTTCACTATCTTATTTAAAACGTTACAATTTCTACACTATTATCAATGACACTTCACAACCGGCTGTAATGTAACTAAAGGACGGGAGAATACTGACTAATTAAACGAGTAAAAACAAAATATTTCAAGTCGACATAACACGACGCCATTACAATATTGTTCTGGTTATAAATGCATGGATAATTAAATTTTTATTTACCTGGCAATAAAGACAAACACGGTCCATGTTTGTACCTATATCTGGAGGGGGACGCGTAGATATGTATGCAAAACAAATGAATTTATGGAAGATAATAATTTCGCCAGTAAAAATACGCCAATTTTTCACTATCTTATTTAAAACGTTACAATTTCTACACTATTATCAATGACACTTCACAACCGGCTGTAATGTAACTAAAGGACGGGAGAATACTGACTAATTAAACGAGTAAAAACAAAATATTTCAAGTCGACATAACACGACGCCATTACAATATTGTTCTGGTTATAAATGCATGGATAATTAAATTTTTATTTACCTGGCAATAAAGACAAACACGGTCCATGTTTGTACCTATATCTGGAGGGGGACGCGTAGATATGTATGCAAAACAAATGAATTTATGGAAGATAATAATTTCGCCAGTAAAAATACGCCAATTTTTCACTATCTTATTTAAAACGTTACAATTTCTACACTATTATCAATGACACTTCACAACCGGCTGTAATGTAACTAAAGGACGGGAGAATACTGACTAATTAAACGAGTAAAAACAAAATATTTCAAGTCGACATAACACGACGCCATTACAATATTGTTCTGGTTATAAATGCATGGATAATTAAATTTTTATTTACCTGGCAATAAAGACAAACACGGTCCATGTTTGTACCTATATCTGGAGGGGGACGCGTAGATATGTATGCAAAACAAATGAATTTATGGAAGATAATAATTTCGCCAGTAAAAATACGCCAATTTTTCACTATCTTATTTAAAACGTTACAATTTCTACACTATTATCAATGACACTTCACAACCGGCTGTAATGTAACTAAAGGACGGGAGAATACTGACTAATTAAACGAGTAAAAACAAAATATTTCAAGTCGACATAACACGACGCCATTACAATATTGTTCTGGTTATAAATGCATGGATAATTAAATTTTTATTTACCTGGCAATAAAGACAAACACGGTCCATGTTTGTACCTATATCTGGAGGGGGACGCGTAGATATGTATGCAAAACAAATGAATTTATGGAAGATAATAATTTCGCCAGTAAAAATACGCCAATTTTTCACTATCTTATTTAAAACGTTACAATTTCTACACTATTATCAATGACACTTCACAACCGGCTGTAATGTAACTAAAGGACGGGAGAATACTGACTAATTAAACGAGTAAAAACAAAATATTTCAAGTCGACATAACACGACGCCATTACAATATTGTTCTGGTTATAAATGCATGGATAATTAAATTTTTATTTACCTGGCAATAAAGACAAACACGGTCCATGTTTGTACCTATATCTGGAGGGGGACGCGTAGATATGTATGCAAAACAAATGAATTTATGGAAGATAATAATTTCGCCAGTAAAAATACGCCAATTTTTCACTATCTTATTTAAAACGTTACAATTTCTACACTATTATCAATGACACTTCACAACCGGCTGTAATGTAACTAAAGGACGGGAGAATACTGACTAATTAAACGAGTAAAAACAAAATATTTCAAGTCGACATAACACGACGCCATTACAATATTGTTCTGGTTATAAATGCATGGATAATTAAATTTTTATTTACCTGGCAATAAAGACAAACACGGTCCATGTTTGTACCTATATCTGGAGGGGGACGCGTAGATATGTATGCAAAACAAATGAATTTATGGAAGATAATAATTTCGCCAGTAAAAATACGCCAATTTTTCACTATCTTATTTAAAACGTTACAATTTCTACACTATTATCAATGACACTTCACAACCGGCTGTAATGTAACTAAAGGACGGGAGAATACTGACTAATTAAACGAGTAAAAACAAAATATTTCAAGTCGACATAACACGACGCCATTACAATATTGTTCTGGTTATAAATGCATGGATAATTAAATTTTTATTTACCTGGCAATAAAGACAAACACGGTCCATGTTTGTACCTATATCTGGAGGGGGACGCGTAGATATGTATGCAAAACAAATGAATTTATGGAAGATAATAATTTCGCCAGTAAAAATACGCCAATTTTTCACTATCTTATTTAAAACGTTACAATTTCTACACTATTATCAATGACACTTCACAACCGGCTGTAATGTAACTAAAGGACGGGAGAATACTGACTAATTAAACGAGTAAAAACAAAATATTTCAAGTCGACATAACACGACGCCATTACAATATTGTTCTGGTTATAAATGCATGGATAATTAAATTTTTATTTACCTGGCAATAAAGACAAACACGGTCCATGTTTGTACCTATATCTGGAGGGGGACGCGTAGATATGTATGCAAAACAAATGAATTTATGGAAGATAATAATTTCGCCAGTAAAAATACGCCAATTTTTCACTATCTTATTTAAAACGTTACAATTTCTACACTATTATCAATGACACTTCACAACCGGCTGTAATGTAACTAAAGGACGGGAGAATACTGACTAATTAAACGAGTAAAAACAAAATATTTCAAGTCGACATAACACGACGCCATTACAATATTGTTCTGGTTATAAATGCATGGATAATTAAATTTTTATTTACCTGGCAATAAAGACAAACACGGTCCATGTTTGTACCTATATCTGGAGGGGGACGCGTAGATATGTATGCAAAACAAATGAATTTATGGAAGATAATAATTTCGCCAGTAAAAATACGCCAATTTTTCACTATCTTATTTAAAACGTTACAATTTCTACACTATTATCAATGACACTTCACAACCGGCTGTAATGTAACTAAAGGACGGGAGAATACTGACTAATTAAACGAGTAAAAACAAAATATTTCAAGTCGACATAACACGACGCCATTACAATATTGTTCTGGTTATAAATGCATGGATAATTAAATTTTTATTTACCTGGCAATAAAGACAAACACGGTCCATGTTTGTACCTATATCTGGAGGGGGACGCGTAGATATGTATGCAAAACAAATGAATTTATGGAAGATAATAATTTCGCCAGTAAAAATACGCCAATTTTTCACTATCTTATTTAAAACGTTACAATTTCTACACTATTATCAATGACACTTCACAACCGGCTGTAATGTAACTAAAGGACGGGAGAATACTGACTAATTTGTCTTAATGGTTGCAATTTTGATAAAGTGACGGGAGAATACTGACTAATTTGTCTTAATGGTTGCATAATTAAAATATCCAAATATTGATTTCCCAATTTTCCACGCAATAAGTAACTTGTAAAATGAATGCTGTTCCGTAAATTTTGATAAAGTGACAGGTATATTAAATTTGTGATATATATTTAGGAATTAATTGTAGTGAATAGAAAGTAACTTTCAATATAAAATAAAAATAAACTTTTATATTCACGATATCTGCTAAGATGCACGCCTTTATGTTAATGAATTTGGCATATTAAAAAGCAATACCGCAGATAGCTTGCTCCTTACATCTATTCTCACGTGGGCAGCTCATTTGGAATGCTTCATTTAAGAATCCGCAGCACCAAATTGTATCCTTTCTAATGATAATTATATGTATTAATGTTGAGACTTCGGAATCTTTTATCAATAAGATAGGAACGGAAAACAATAATGGTGCAATTGAATCCAGACGCAGTTTTTAGCGAATAGAAGATTCGATGAAAGAAGACCAGAGGCAAATGATCGCAGAAGATTTTAATTCAATAAAGATAAATCTTTTACAGATATCTTTGGGGCACAATGTTAAATTTTTGCTATATATTGACAAGTATTTAATCACTAATGATATTTAATCACTAATGATATTATAGCCGGTAAGTCCAACTTCTACGAGAGGGCCTTTGGTGTTGTTGGACCAGTTATGTGGAATCGCCTACCGGTGCTGCTGAGAGATGGTCAGACGGTCACTAGTTTCAGAGGCAAATTAAAGACTGAACTCTTCACTGGCGCCCTTGAGACGGTCTAGAGGCTGTAAAACGGCGTCATAAATAAAATCATCCAAAATCATCATCCTCATAAAGTCACAGACTGCGTACTTATTCAACGTTTTTCAATTTGGGAATGTTGATCTATATATCAGCGATGAGTTATAGGTACCACCCACTCTGAATGTTTGAAAATGTTGATGCCGTAGAAACTATATTTATTACTTGCAATTGCTTTCTTCTTGTCGGAGATGCTGTGATATTCATAAATTACTTAAGTATTTAAATGATATTTGTCATCAAAGTTTAAACGATTTGAAAAAAAATTGGAAAACTGATAATAAAAGTTAATGAAGTAAAATCACAAAAGATCAAGACATCGAGAATCGGCCACATCTAATTTCAAAGCGGTCTTTAATTCAGACCCTTTTAACACATATCTTATTAGGTACACGTAATATTAATTCAATATTCGCCGACTTTATTCGGATGAGAAAGGAACAACATCACCTGATACAACTTTATGTGCGTTTTATGATAATTAATACGAGCCATTTCATATTCAGTAATTGTACTTAAAATTTAATTGTTATAAGTTAGTAACAATTTATTTAAAATACTTAACATTTACGTGTATCATCGATAATAAATGTTTGGAAATTATGGAAAAAAGTTCACTTTTTTTTATCAGTTTTACTTTGGTAATCTTCTGCGTGAGAATTTCTTCCATTTTAACATTAATGGCATAACCAAGCATAATCAATAGCTCGCAAGTCTTATACCAATTTTGTTTTCTTTTGTAACCTCTCAAAATAAACTGATCAATACTTTTACGTATTATCAAAAGCATTTGCCATTCGTTTAGGATATCCTATAAAACTTTGAAAATATTAACCTTTCTTCTTTTAACTAATCTTAACACAAATTTGTTTTGCAGTTCAGGGTGCTCGTTGCTGAAATAATCTCCCATCAAACCTAAGACTGAGTCAAAGTCTGACGTTTTACAAGCGAGAAAATGATTTCTTCAAACACAGCTTCTGAAACATAGAACCCATCACTCATGCCCCCACATCTTCCTGTTTTGTATATTTTTTAAAATCACTTCTCTTTCAAAATCAATTCGACTATGCTTCCAAGAGGAATGTTATAAAATGAACAAAGATGATATTGTATTTATAAAAAAAATATACCTTGGAGCACCCGATAAATAAATGGTCTCTCACTCTTCTCCGTAAGTTTTCGAGTGTCATATAAAAGGCAGGTTTTCGAAAAATTAAGAAATTTTACATCTTAGATACAGCGATGAGGTTTGCCACCCATTCTGTAGTCTTGATTTTATATTGGTACAAAGAGGACAGCTTACATGTTTATTATATGCAGCTGGTCTGCTGGCTACCCCCACTTGTGGGATATGCCGAGACGGTGTAGTAGTAGGAGTAAAAATATTAAATTAGAGAACAAAATATAAGACAACTAATCAGACTACGTAACGTTTGAGTTATTTTACGTAACAAATTAGTATTATAAATAACTTAGCTGAAACACTGACAAGAGAAAATGCGTGAGAACATTGTGTACAAAAGTATAATAATGGAGGTAGGTACCTACCGGAGTGATGAAGTGTGTGGTTCTAATATACGGTTAGTAAGTATAGTTATTATTATCATCAGGTACCTACCGAGTAGGTACTCGGAATCATTATGAAAGTACCGATATAAATAATAATAAATCAATGAACATGGTTCAGTGACAATACAACCAAAGGACCAAAATAACTCTTAGAATAATATTTTAGAAAATATTTTCAATTCAACATCTCCCACGCTTTATTCTGAGAAAGTTATTTGAAGAACATTGCATATAAAACATTCCACCTTCATTTTAGTGATGAAGAGTGTCGTTTATCCTGAATGTCTTATTGAAGAGTCTGTTTGAAGACAAAAAAATTTAAGAGTCGGCCGGTGTGGCGTGGAGGTAACGCTCTTGCCTTTGAGTCACGAGGTCCCGGGTTCGATTCCCGGCCAGGGCAAAGTGAAGAATGACCTTTTTCAAATTATCCTGGGTCTGGGTGTTACATGTATATGTGTGTAGTGCATTGTATATGTGTGTATCGTCGCGTTAGTACGTGTGAGTTGTCTATGTATGTTATGTTTTATAACATGCGGAGTCCACTTATTAGTCTAGCTATTACTCCAATTGTGAGAGATGTACATATATAAAACATATTTATTCCTTTAAGGATTCGCGCTAGTAAAGTTCCGCACCTGTGGAGAGAGTGATTCCACAGGGGCCTCCAGGGCGGAGGTCAGTCCCTGGTAACATTATGCATTGTCACCAGGACTGTTTTACTTGTGATAACAATTAAGGAGGTATCACACCCACTACAATACCAACACAATATTTCTAGAATTCACAAGATGCATGTAACACACATACAGATCGTCTTCACAATAGTATTTTATCGATCCTATAATTTGTAATTAAGGTTTATATGATTGTATATTGTAAAGTATTATATTTTGTAAACTTATGGATGTGCCAATGTAATGAGAAATCGGAATAACAAAAGTATTAAATAAAGACATGTGTTGATGTAATTCTTGAGATTATCCTACCAGCTGATATAATAACATATGATCATACACCTCACCTCCTAATTATTTATTCATGGAAGAGCATTAATTTTCAATTTGTTGCAGCCGACAATGGCCAAGTCTAATACGACTATACGAGTAATAATCACCTTACAATACAACACAACGATAAATAATATATAATATATTTATATGTTTAATATAATATGAAATAATAATACTAATACATTCGTAATTGTAATCATAAAATAAGTATTATATATAATATGTATGTAAAGATCCACCTGTATTATAAGTTAGTATTGTGGATGGATATTCAGAAATTATTAGTTTCCATTTCCTATGGAAGGAAAAAGAAATTGATACGGATTTTATTAAATTAATATTAATGATAACTTATTACGCATCTAGACAGTTCGTAGAAATTCGTTTTATTTAAGATAAATAAGTAAACCGATTTTAATTCATAGCAGTGCTATTTCGTCCATAGGATTCCGATGGCCTGGACTCTTTCACAATACGACGTACGAATGGCAAAGACATCAGAACGCTAGGAAAGACGTAGGAGGAGGTGACGCAAATTCCGCAGAGAATGGAGAAGACAAGTTTCTACCCTGTGCTCCGAGAGAAGCGTTGATGGACGAAGTAAGTATTTTTATTCATACTTATCTATTGATAATAATTAATACAAACCTATATTGATTGCCAATATTTTGGTTGCACTTTAAGTTTGAAGGAGTTAACAAAATATGTATGTAATGCCACAAAAAGAACCACTTGTAGGTACCTATGTTATTATTGTATGTGCAGTTTGATCTGCTACTACCTATCTACCCGACTCAAGGGGTATATCGTAAAGATATACATGCAGAAAAATCATAATAATTTATGAGTTATTTATTATCATTTTTTTTTTAATAAAAAAATCATTTCTTTCATTAAAAACATTCTTGTATTGTATGTATACAGAGTTTTAATATGTAAAAAAGGCTTAGGCCGTAACTATCTATAAATAAATAAAATCTTTAGCGAAATATATCTTTGTATTGTTAATTTTGGAGCGAATTTTTATTGGAGGTACAAAAAAATCACTGTAAAGGAAGATATTTCGGTACTTATAAATATTTATAGCATAAATACTTATTATTATAATATTTTTTTATCAAAAATTTTCAAAGGTAGACACAGTTTTAACATTTTTCCAATTCCAATGTCATTTGATGATGTTGGTTGAAACAAATTTAATAATACGAATTGCACCCAAAATACCTACGAATAATTTAACAAAACCGCAATCTACTGTTTTCAATTATTTATGTATCAAATTTAACAATACATTTTTTTATATTGGGTTGCAACGGAAATCCCGTAATTTTGTTAAATAAAATAATTATTCAATACGAAGTTGTCACAATTATTGTTAAAATAAATGTGATAATTATTTGGTATAATCAGAACAGGTTTGGATAATTGTAATTGTTGCATAATTGATATGCAACGGAAACACTGAATATTCGGAAATACAAGTAAGAGTAATACATTATCATGATATGCAATGGTAGAAAGCTTTATTCTATTATGGTTTATATATAAACCATAAATGAAATTACTTATACATAATTACCGCACATTCTCGATTATCAAATTCAAAATCATTATGGATCATAAATAATATGAATTCCTATAACACGCAGACCTACAAGGCTTTAATCAATGGCAGTAATGAAAATATGAATCAAATTATTGATGAAAATGATCACACAATTATTTACTATTGACAATTAATTAACAATTGTGGGCCGGTAGTAAATAACGCTAATGTTTTCAAAATATTATGCGATTCACCAACTATGTGATAAATTTATACACGTATTTGTGTCAGGTTTAGGTAGCAAAAATATTTTGTAATATTTATAAATCAAATATGTTTTTTACTTTTAAAAACTTGAAATGATGTTTCATTCGCTACGGAATACATCGATGTCTGAGTGGAGAACAATTTTTGTTTAGTCTATTATACATACATTGATATTATTATTCATTTACGGCATTCCACCTGGTGCGAGTGATTTGTGTAACATTTATTGATATTAGGACAACATTAATAAAATGATATCCCATGGAGTACCCGGTAAAGAAATGGTCTCTTTCTCTTCTCCGTAAGTTATCGAGTGTCTTTTAAAAAACAGGTGTACGAAAAAATTAAGTCATTTTACATCTTAAATTCAGTGATGAGGTTTGCCATCCATCCTGAATGTCTTGATTTTATATTGGTATAGAGAAGACAGCTTGCATGTTTGTTATATGAAGCTGGTCTACTGGTTATCCCACTTGTGGGATATGCCATGATGGTAAAGTAGTATAGTAGTAAATAAAATTATCAACTCCATATACATAAAAGAGCGAGTTTATCTACGTGGAAAAAAAAACACCATTATTTTTAAAATCTGTTGAGTAATAGAGGACCGCTGTTCTATTAAAAGAACGAAATAGTTTTTTTTATTTTATTTCAAACGTAATAAGAATAGGTAACTGAAAACCAAAATAAACGCTTAAAATAAACGAATACCGAATGAATGAATCGTTTGAACTTATATTTTAACATAAAAAATAATGTAAAGAAATTTGTTAAACAGATAGGCGTCACCAGATTGCATCGTTAAATCAATTACCGAAACGGTAAAGAATCACCAGCCACCAGTAACAGTTGCATCTTGTTGACAGATCGTCTGGAATGATAATTATTTCATTCGTCGCTATGCAAGTGCCGAGATTTGCTGGGCAAGTCGGTGATGCATCATTAATTTTATATGTTCCAGGGTTTCGCATTAAATAATTTATGTAATAAATAAAATTATTTTATACATTCGTACCATCATGGCATTTCCCACAAGTGCTGTAGCTAATGGGCAAACCGCATGTAGAAAAAACATGCAAATATTCCTCTTTATGCTTGTAAAAGTTAAAAACATTCTGGATTTTTTTTTTTTTTTTTTAAAAAAGATATATCTGGGTTTTGTTATAAACCCAAATACAACTTTATACACCTTCCACAGTAAGCTAAAAGCTTGTGTCGTGAAAGGGGAGTTTGCCGGCACCTGGGATCGAACCGCGGACCCCTTGTTCAAGAGGCCGAGACTCTACCTCCAGGCTACCGACGAACTACCGGATTGGTGGCATATCTCATCGCTGAATTGAATAAATTAAATTTACATAATTGTGTTAAACGAAGTTTTATAAATATGTACGCTGGTAATACGACACTCGAAAATTTATAGAGAAAAATTAAAAACCTAATTGTTTGTGCAAATAAGTTGGTTAAAATATACAAAGTATTGTTACTGAATTATAAGGATAATTTAGGCAGACCGGTGACCACCTGGATGTTCACAATTGCCAGGGACCTGAAGGAGGCAGATTTTGCGCTCGGAGGATGCAGGGGACCGGAAAACTTGGTGAAGACTAGGAGAGCCGACCCCAAGTAAATGGGATAAAGGCAAGGGCGAAGAAGAAGAATCATAAGGATAATTTAATATCTTTTTAATACATACATCGTCATTCAGTGAATAAGAACAATACAGGAAAAATGGTTGGTACATAACATGTATATTTATCCAGATGACGATGTCGGATGAAGACGCATAATATTTTTTTTTTTTTATTATTCGAGTTTTAGAAATGACATAGACTCAACTTTTCCACAATTTTTCGAATGCCTTATAAAGAGCAGGTAATATCATGTATGCAAGATAAGTGCAGCTCTCATTCTAAATGTCCTATTGTTTATAAGTGATGGTACAATGCAATACTTTTTATTAAGTAAATATACTATAATTTGAGTCCCTGTTGCATATGTGATAGGCGTCATGATTGTTCTGTAATAAGCAGTAATACATTGATGGTACTTTTAGGATGATGTGTTGGATTAGTGCCAATATGATGCTCACTCACAATCACCGTTGAATGCAAATCCTATGTCAGAGTTGATGACTTAATTTCAGCCACGAGACTCTCTGCTCGTTTATTGGTAATACAATGTTGAAAGATTTGGTAAAATTATGTAGACAATTTGTATTAAATATGCGTCAGTGGTTTTGTTTTTATTTTACATATTTTTTGGCTGCGATTAGTACCTACAAATGCAAAGTTACATTGTTTATTATTGATGAATATAAATATATTAAATTTATAATTTTTGTGCTAATTATTTACGATTATTAGTTCACTGTGTCGATGTTTAGGTAGTACAATTCCATAGCGAAATAAATAAAACAAACGTTTTATTCTACTATTTGTTTACTTGACGACAGAGACGTCTTTCGTCTTATTAGAGATTGACAATGTCCTAACAAGACGAAAGACGTCTCATTCGTCAAATAACCAAATAGTACAATAAAAACTTGTTTCATTTTTTTCGTTACGTTTATTAGACCATATTTTAATTTTATTTTAATTTTATTTATTTTATTTAACAATAATTATACAGACATTACAATACATAGACTATTTGATAAAACTTAAATCTAAACATCCTCCTTATAGAGACAAGTCTCGTGTAAAGGAGGGTATATTATACATATATTGTATTTAGTTTTCTCTCTAGTACTGGGTTTTTAGTACCCTCTTAGTCTACATGACTAGACACTGAGAGAACTCCAGTAAGTGTGATATGGATAACTCAGCGTCATAGTCACTCAGACTGGGCTCGTTATGCAGGTAACCCCAAGGTTAAGTGATAAAATGAAAGGCATTCTCTGAGAGATTGAACAACCAAAGTGCGAATATTGAAGAAGCTTAAAAATCTTTAGCATTACAAAAATAAATTACATAAAATTAAATGAAAATGAACTAGACAAGAAACAGACAACTCAGAAGATGGACTCACGGATTGAAGACCAATGAAGGGTGAAGGTGTGTAAGATAATCGACAAGATAGAGGGATGATTCGAAGAGAATATAATCGATAAGATAGAGTGTTGATTTGAAGAGAAGATAATTGACCAGATAGAGTGATAATTTGTGGGGTCTAGATGGTGGTAAATAGAAACAAGTGGCCCGCAAAAACGAACGCAGAAATAAATGATAAATTTTAAAGATATGCTATTAAAAAACAAACACTTCATAATTAATTTAGATTTAATACAAAACCTTCTCATTCTTAATTATAACAATATGAAATCAATTTGTTTCATTCAAAATATAATAGTTTGTGACATATAAAAAATATACTTAAAAAAATATAACGTAAAAATAAACGATATAAAAATATAACTAAATACAAAAAAGTATAAAGATATCATTACATATTTGATAAAATATATTTATCTATTTGATTCATGGAAATATATTTCAATTCACGTGTTTCAATTTCAAATATGTCAGAAAAATCTTCAGTAAAATAATAAAACCCAAAATATCATTTCTATGAAAATAGGTTGCTCAAGACAGGCAAGTACCATGCACAGTATGTTAGTCTATATATGTATATAGAAATAAATAATATGTGCTATTCCGATTAGAATTGTGTATTTATCAAAATCGAATATTGAACAGGAGAACATGCATGAGGAATTGTATAACAGTGATGGAAGCGAAAGGTATATGCAAGGATAGAAGGAAGTGGCGCTCGATCCTTTCTTCCTACCCCACGACGGAAGCGGCGTGATGTATAGCATTAGGACACCGAATAACTCCATTGTCGATAAATAGTCAACATAAATTAAAATTCCTCACAATCAATATCTATAAATGAATTTTATACAAATATTTTTTTTGTCAATAAACAGGTTCAGTAACGTCACCAAAATTAGATTAAAATTACTGGTTATATTTTACTTCATACAAAGAATTTCAGCTTTTATGTATATAATACGTAGGTATATGAATACAGTAGACAATAATAAAATGAGAGAAGCTCTCAAGTAAATTGTATCATTGGCTGGAATCCAAACCTCCGGAGCTTTTAAACTTTAAAATGTCAACAAGTTTTTATGAATGCACAAAGATAGTAATAATATTTTTATTATTATTGCATTTAATGCACTCACTTATTACTGTGATTATTACTTCAGAAAGCTATTATTATCAACGTATTATTAAACTTATGAAACTTAATCAAACTTAATATTTTTCATTTACCAGACTGCGGATATAAGAATCTGATATTAATGCGTTTTTGTTAACCGATCGGTCTATTTATTATTAAAAGAAAATAATTTATGATACAAAATACCCATGTTTATGTCATTGTTATCCTCGTATTTTTTGAAATTTATGTTAACATGTAAAAGGCTTCTTGCCGTGTATATTTCTAAAATAAAATAAAGTATAACAATTTTAAAAATAATAAGTCATGCTACGAAGAGGCATTTCCATAAAAATCATTTTCACATCTTCAATTTAGCGATTAGGTATACCACCATCATAAATGTCTCATTTTCATGGTGTAGGTACAAAAGAGGATGACTAGTATCTTTTAATACATGAAATTAATGTGACTACTCCACTTGTAAAAAATAACGTGTTAGTAGGTGATAAAGAAATCCGCACATATAGCAATAAGTACTCAAGGTTTACGGTAAACTTCAAAAAATATCTTAACTGAATTTACAGTACATAATGAAAGAGGATTTTTTTTTCACAGACAAAATACTTTAAAAGGAGTTTTAAATTAACATTGTTAGTCACTGTTAGAAGTTTTTTTAAATATTAATAAAAGTAGGTATTGAAAATATTCATCAACAACAAATATAAAGAATAAAAATAAAATCTGCCTACAAATTTATTTGAAAAATCTTTTAAGAAAATAAATTGTTCGTTGTTTTGGAATTATAAAGGGATGATAATTAGATTCGTTAAACATTCTTAATTTATTTATATTAAACTTTTACGTCTAGTAGAACAATAATTTTCTTTTTAATATGTTATTACACTGTTAAGAAATGACAAGTTTAATTTGTGAGAATACAAGTGGTGAATATGATGTGTTCACATAAAGATAAAAATGTTTATCAATCTTACAATGTTTTCATGCGGCATCATTTGTACTGCAGACAGAGAGGACGGAAAGACGAAACGATCTATCTTAACACAACACTGTCGCTAGAGGACCATATTCATGCAGTTTTTCTTAAACATACAGGGATTTCTCCTATTCCATACGTGGTCGTCTTTTTATGAAATTTTTATTAACGTGGTCATACAAGAATGCCCAATAGCCTGAACACACTTAATAATATATTGAAAATCATGTTACATGGCCTTTCATAAATTACATGTTATGTCATAAATTGGATATTTTATTGAGAATATATTATATTAAAACGAAATAAAAATGTTTCTTTGATGTTTTAATAAAAACAATATATAAAATGAAAATATCTCGTAAAGCTTTTATTATATTTGACCATTTTTATTTACACCCCCGAAAAGAACGGAAAAGTTTAATGGGATTGAGTTATATTTAATTCGATTTTTCTTTTTCAATAAACAAATAAAATGGGGGAGATGACTAAAAGGGCCTTTGAAAAATATTTTGAAACAATGTAAAAGAAAACATGTAATATATAACAAAAAAATACTTTAAAATGTTTCTGATAATTAAATCAGTTTTAAATTACTCTCTTGTTAAAAATGTTCTATGTCTTTTTTTTTCTCAGAAAGAGTGCATTTAATAAAAAAATATTTAAAAGTCTTCATGAATATCTACCCAAGACATAAATAATAATTGAAATATATGCACATTTTTCGAGAATATTTTTTTTAAAAGATGAATATGGATTTGATATACACCTAAATACATCCCAGACAACCTCATAGTAAGTAATATGCTTGTGTCGTGAATGTGAAATAGGTCGGTAGCGGGTGTAATCGAACCCACTTGCAGGTGGATTGAAAGTTCGAGACTCCACTATCAAACTACAAGCCAGTTAATCAATAGAAAATTCGACATCCCTAACATATTATTGGTGCTAAATATGAATTACCTAATAGGAAGGCCAACTTATGTTCAATTCAAAAATATTATTTCATTTTATACTTTTTTATTTTACGTAATATTTTTAGATACATGGTATTTGTTAAAGTAAGCCATATTTGTTATTTCAACTTATATTCAAACTTGGCTAAATTCACCGGCTACTCTATTTGATTTGGACTGCTTTTTTCTCTCTCTGATTTGTTTTGTGTGTATGTTAGATGGTTTATTCGGCGCCGTTTAATGGAGCATCCATCTCAAGGGCGCGGGAAACTATGTTTGAAAAGTGATGTCTTCAACTTGTTTTGTATTATATTGTATACGGAGTAACTTGTTTTCAAAGTTTTTCCTAATACAAAAGTATATTTTTACAAATGTAAAAAGTGCTCTAAATGTGCAGTAAACCAATAATTATGTAGTTAATAAGAAAATGCTCTTACTTGTTTTTCGTTCTTCGATAAAAATATCGAGTGATGAAGATACGAATCATAATAAAGGCACATACCTGTAAATAAATAAATTAAATATATTAGTACATAAGTTTTATAAATCAATACAATAGTAAAAAAACATATCATAAAATATAACTTACTATTACACCTCTACCAATTCCTTTGACTGAACATAAAAAAAAAACAAGTTTCCTTTTAATAAAGTCTGCGCTTATTGCAATCGTCTATTTAAAACAAATTCAATCTATCATATCACCATTTCCCACTGTCTTGTAGATGAATGGTCTATAGAAAGACACTTGATGGTCATGCACCTCAGAAAAGAGGGATCAACCGAAAATTATGAAAAGAAATATCTATCAGCGATCAAAATGAGTAACATAAGTAAGAGTGATAAATTAAGTGAGTGTTAAAAGTGAGAAAATTATTTTCTTAAACACAGCATCTGAAACCTAAAGCACATCACTCCTGCCCTCCCCCCTACCCTTTTTTGTATTTTGTTCAATTCCTTCTTCTTTATTATTTTTATTTTCGAATCAAACTTACGTCAATTGAGTTTGTATCTGAATAATAAAATATAATGCATCTTATGTCGTGGGATAAGGTGACTCAATTGGCGTAGAGACGCTTTTCCCTGTAATTCTAAGAGGAGCGTTGAAGGGCAAGATGATAATGATGATTAGAAGAACAACAATAATAATAGTAAACAAATTCCAATAAGTGAACCTCTTTGGCACATTTGCCTTATTCACAGTACCAATATACTCGTTTAATATAAGTATTTTGTTTGTATATAGATACTTTCAATAAACAGAGCTTTCCAAATGGAAACAACGTGTCTCCCTTATAAACGCCGTTGAAAGTTTTCATTTCAGTCTGAAACATCTGGTGTAGCCTCATATATTGACACCCCCGCCATCTTGTGAGGCAGACAAAGGTTTAAAGGCCAAACAACAACAAGAAAAATATTAATAAAAACACTACGAAACAGTATTATCAAGCATCATAACTTAAAAACACTAAACAACTTATTATTAGAACGAAAGTCGATGTTTTTAAAAAAAAGATGTATCTGGGTTTTTGATATAAACCCAAATACAATCTTATACACCTTTCACAGTAAGCTACTAAAATATTACTTTTTAGTACAGTTGCTAAATACGAGAAAATAATTATAAGTCTTTCAAGCGTGTATTAAGAAAATGCAATAAATTGGTATACCCTGAGGTAAAACCCTCTGCATGTACTTGTACATATTAAATTTTATTTATTTATTTATTAAGCATCAACAGTACACTACAGACAACATATATACATAACAACAAAACAATATAGTCAAAGAAGGAATCAATACATTGCCCCATTTATAAGTGTACACATTATAACAATTTGTATTATATTCAAAGCCCATAAGGTTGTCACATTTAAATAAAAAAAGGGGAAAAAATGAAAACTGATTAAGACAGGAATTTAACATAACATAACATACAAAGACAACTCACACAGATCGAGCTAGTCCCAAACTAAGATGAATCTTGTATTATGGGTACTAACGCGACGATACACACATATACAATGCACTACACACATATACATGTAACACCCAGACCCAGGACAATTTGAAAAATGTCATTCTTCACTTTGACCTGGCCGGGAATCGAACCCGGGACCTCGTGACTTAAAGGTGTTACCTCCACGCCACACCGGCCAAACTTTTTGAATTGTATTTACATAAATACAATTTAAAAAAACATACATGAACAACAGTTGTCCGATCTTACTAAATGTTATAGTTACTCAATAAATAATATTAAACAATCAGTGCTGTCATTCACTTCACAACCTAACCTACTTACCTGTTCAATACACATACACGAAAATATGAATCAGTGTCACAAATGAAAATATAAAGATAAGGAAGGAAGTAAAAGGAAAATTATTTGAGATGCAGAGAAACCCAAACTGATATTAATCTTATTGTTATAAGAGTATTAATTGCTGCTTAACACTTGCAAAACTATGATGCAAATATGATGCATAATAAGTTAGAAAATTCAAACAATTCTTTTCGTTGCTAATTGTTCATAAAGTCTTATTTCTGTGTCTGACAATTGTAAACATACATTTCATATTTATTAACTAACATAGTGGTAAACAAAAAAATATATTTTCAACGCGAAAACAATATTATCTACGATAGAGTGTTTAAAAACCAAAATAAGATGGTTGTTTTTGTCAAATATCCTAAAGTTCCTGATTTTGAAAAAGAGATTGAAAAATATTCAACAGTTTTAAAAATCAACGACAAAAACATTAACGATATTTTCGAGTCCCGATAAAGTGGAATCATCTGAGCCATGTTTCTTATTGAATTTTTTCCTTCATTTCATGAAAAAGTGGAGAAATGATTTATGTTCTAGGATAATATATCAAGGCAATAATAATGTCTTTATCATATCTAGACACTTACTAAATAACTCATATTTTTGATATGAAATGAATAAAATCTCATGGCATATACATATTTCTTATTATATATACCACTGAATATTAATATATTATAATATCTACCTTTTCGGTAATCTACTGAAGCAATACGAAATACGTGAATATATTAAATCTATACAGAATACAAGATGCTGTAGGGCAAAAAGAATATTATCGATCAATACTTTCACGGTATAGCTAGTGATCTACATATACAAAATGGAAATACAGGTCAACCTATCTGCGTCATGAAAAAATACACTGTTTATGTACACCAGAAATGAAAAAAAGACTCATTTACAACATTATGGAGTATCTTTTTAACAGAAATCAAGTTCTTTTTCTTACAAATTGTGAATCACCCCTGATGTGAAATCAAAAATAACAAAGCAAAGGGAACGGAATTGTTTTTCAGGAACCAGAATATGTACTAATATGTCGCTGAACGTTTAATAACGTCGAATTTACTGGAGATTTTTTTTTATAAATATATGCCAAAAATAAGTAATGAAATCACCCAATATATATGAGATATCAAATCTTTTTATAATGTAATATCACAGAATAAATATATCTACAAGTAAAAAATGCCTTTGTGTGAAAGGTTTGTGTGTATGAAACAATAGGGGTATCTAATTATAGAATGTTGTACTCGTAATACAATTAACGATTTGTTGATAGACACAGGTATGTACAACCTACAATCATTTCTAATACCCCTTTATCAAATCTTCATACACCTGTTATAATTGTTATCAGCTCTGATAGAGTTTCCTAAAAGCAGTCACGCAACACGCGATGTTCTACACTCAAAAATTCCTTGAGTGTTGTAAGAAATAATATTCGTGATGTTATAAAAGTGCTTCATTTTAACAGCACGTATAAATTTATAAACAAAAAGATTCTTTCGTTACATGGTAACAAAGGAATTGATAACTGTTAAACTTTAACCGTTAATTAAGAAAACATTTAAGTAAAATTAAAACTTCTTCAAATCAAATCATTTACATGATAAGGTATATTGCAATTCTTTTGAAGTGTTTTAATGATTTTCTGAATTAGTTGATGGAAGATATTCTATGATAACTGGAAGTAATACTTTCGAGAACTTTTAAACTTAAACAAACTAAAAATATTGATAAATTATAAATTTTACGCATGAATATATATGCATCGGTAAGAAAAGACAATGCCACATTATTTGGGAGTTCCCCAGAGTGGACAAGAACCCGTTACCTTATGCCTTTGACGAGATGCGTTGTGTATATAAATAGAATGTTATAAATTGAATTATAGAACATTCCAAGTATCAATATTAGATTAACTAAAAAGCCACTTAATAAAACAGAACAAAGTAACTTTTGGAAAACTTCGGGATGAATATTGTGGAATTCCATTTTAATTGAAATATTTTGTATAAATTAAAATAATTAAAAACACTGTATTTTCCACTTTTATTTTTTAATGAGTTAAACGTTTTCAAAGCTTGGTTTAGTTCTGAAGATGAAGCAAGAAGCTTTGAAAACGTTTAACTCATTAAAAATAAAAGTGGAAAATACAGTGTTTTTAATTATTTTAATTTATATAAAATATTCAAGAACAAAGATTTTTTAAATGATCACATTTGTTTTAAAAAGTACATTTAAATTATGAAATACGTAATTTATTTATTTGAAATGGTAATACCCACCTACGTATTGCATTGTAAGGATATAACACTCTTAGATAACGTAACGTAACGACCCTCTTCATATAAAGTTTAATAAGCAACATTGATATAATTTCACCTTTCGACTGGAATGTAATTTTAAGGATGGAACATACCACTAAAATAATCTTCAATCCCCTCAAGATTCTAAGTTTCATAAGATGTTTGGGACTGGCTCGCTTTAACTGGCAAACATCACAAAAATTAAGTAGAGGGAGTACAACAGATCTTATAGATCGCAGTATTTAATGCACCCAATTTAATAAAATAAAATACCCTAAAATATATTGATGAAACTGGTGAATAATTTTTGTATCTTAAAAAAATACCAATTTTCATATCATGTAGAGGTGAAATGTTCTAGAATGTGACAAGATAAATTCAGATAAAAGTCCAGAAACTTAAAACTATCAACTATGAAAAAAGAGATGAACAAGTAGAGCAACTGATTTTACCAACTAATAAAGCAGGTAGAAGATGGACAGGAGTGGTCCTTAAAAACTGGAAAATGTATTTGAGCTACAAAGAAATAAATGTTAGACAAAACAACATTTTCAGAACAAACAATCACATAGGTAATAAACATAATTATAAAATGTACTGTAATATTAAAAAAACGCGAATTCAAAATGTGCATAATATTCTTTCTAGAAAACTTTTAAATTTTTATTATTTCAACAAGTACAGTTAGCGATCATCTCCCCTTAATAAGAAAGTTGGATATAATTTTGCCTATCATCCTGGGATATAACATCCTTACTCTTAATTCGTTTGAATGCTGAAGAAAGGAGCTTAGAGATAAACTTTATCGTTATGAGATTGTGATTGCACACTTTACCTCCAATTCAATTACAGCTTAAATTATTACGAAGTTGAATCTTTTGTACCTATTATCAACATTTGAACAGGTAAGTATTCAACATTTTCCTAAACAGTATATCATTTTACTTTTACATATTGTTTATGGCAAATTTATTATATTTTATAATTGTTGTTGTTTCATTAAGGAGAACTGAATAAATCGGTAATGTACAAAATGATTAAATAGACATTAGGGGCACTCGAAATTGAAAACTAGAGTCATTTCTACTTTAGGCGAGTCGACACATTGACTCGATGTAGGTTGTTTTGAAAACTCATATTTTCGATTTTATTGACATTCACAATGCGTTAATAACTGACATGATTATTTTAAGAGTTTTTTCTTCTTCTTCTTCTAAGTCGGTCCCTCAATGATGAGAATCGTGACCACCATGACCCCAACCAAGCGACAAGCTCTTCCACCGTGCCCTGTCCTCCGCCTGCCTAAGCGTCTCACACATTGTATTGAAGAGTTTTTTACAATGTATGAATTTAAAGTGATCATTTCATACATAGTGGAAATCTGTTCATATAATCATATTTTATCCTATTAGACCAATATGTCTGAATAATTATATATTTCGAGAATCCCTTGATCTAAGATACCTTAAAACAACTTTTAAATAAAAAAGGGTTTCTAAGGAACCAAAGAAACTTCAAACATATTCACACTTACATAACTAGAAAAGAAGTTTGACAGAATAATAATAATGTAATGTTGATTAAACTTTTCAAACTCTCTTTTACCTTTTAATTTATTGAGAATTATGAATAATAGCTAGTAAACATTAGCTTTCATTTCATTTATACTTTCAACAGAACATTACAAGACATTAATGTAGACACCTCTCACCACTTAAAACAAGACGATACGGCATCTTTTAGGAAAATTTTAGAAAAAACTACAGGGTTTTATCATATATTTACAAAAAAGATTTTATTTGTGCTGGAATCTATGATTTGCTCACTATTATAAGGATTTTAAAAGTAGGTTTATAATTAACCTTTATTTAAATAAAATGTTCTTTGTATTTGTATTGAGAAATTTTCACTTCAGATGGAAGTAATCGATAAGGCGTCTAAATACATAAAAAGATCAAAACACAAGTAATAAATTAGTGTTGGCGATATTGCGTTAGTTTCAAGAGTAATAAAACCTTTATCTTTAACGAAATTAATCGCCTGAAAAATTGCTTTTTTCTAAATTAGCAATGTATTTCTGCGACATTTGAGTTAAAAAGAAATTACTGTAAGTTAGCTTTGTTGTTTATCTTGTCACTGCTAAGACTTATTAGACAGTGTAAAGATATATTGAAATAATAAAACAAATGTTTTATTCTACTAATGGTTTATTATGTGAGAGAGACGTCTTTCGTCTGATGAGGACATTGTCAATCGATTGAAGATTGACAATGTCCTCATCAGACGAAAGACGTCTCTCTCACATAATAAACCATTAGTAGAATAAAACATTTGTTTTATTATTTCGATATGGAATTCTACTACCTAAACACCGACACAGTGAATAAAGATATATTACCAGGTACTATTATACATAATTGTTTAACTATAGAATATCAAAATGAAATTTCTCCTTTTCACCCACCTTTAAGTTTTATAATAAAAAAGGAGTTCACAAGAAGGCTTCGAAAGAATTTTTCACAGAAAACTTGTCGATACACGTGGTCCAATATTAGAAGATAAATTTTAAGTTTTGTAATAAATGACGACAAAAGAGATAATAAGATAAAATTCTGTATGAAAAAGAATATAACAGTTATTCTCAATATCTACACAACAACAAATAAAATAGCAACAAGATTAAATGCACACAATGAACAAATTATAGGTCGTCGTTTCTGAATTCAAGCAAGATAATCAGGATGCAATACTTTGGTCACGTAATGAGAGAAGAAAAATGATAACCCCTACAACTGGTGATTCAGGGAAAAATATTAGGCAAAAATGAACCAGGTTGGAGAAGAACCTGTGGGTTGCGTAACCTATGACGACAGTTCAAAAAACACCACCTCGTTGTCTAGAGTCAAGAAGGTTGAAACAGCCCTGATGATCGAAGATCTTTGCAGAGGAGAAGTCACTTAGAAAAGAAGAAGTGGGTGGGTACAATATCTCTGTTTATAATTATTTGTCATATAATATTATGTCCTTAAATTTAAATAATTAAAAAATATACAAAATTAAATTGAGATGGTTTGGTCATGTGGAGCGAATGGATGATGTAAGATTGACGAAGAGGGTGTATTTATCTGAAAGAGAGGGTGTGTGAAAACGCGGACGTCCAAGAACTACGTGGTTCGACCACGTGGATCAAATCCTCAAGGACGGTCGCGTGTTAAGTGAGAGGAATCGGCGTGTATGTATGAGAAACTGGATGAATGTAGAGGAAGCGAAAGAAGTATGTAAGGATAGATCGACATGGCGTTCCGTTCTATCTGCCTACCCCACCTGGGACACGGCGTGAGGGTATAGTATAGTATTGCATAGCAAAATTACTATAACAAACTTTCAGTCATATACCTACTCGTACGGTAGCTAAAAATAAACTATGTGTTTTATTAATTCAACTCGAATAATATTATACGTATCTATTTACTGATATAAATATAAGAGATAACAATGATGTCTAACAATTGTATTGTTAAGCATTTAGTTAGAATATACATAAAGACACTATTGCAGTATTCTAATACTACATAATGTAGCATTCATTATATGAGAAGGAATAAAGTGTATTCATTTCCGTCCTTTTGTTGAGAATCTGTGAACCGTATGATTATCAGAAGGAGATAAAAGAGAGGTGGAATTTTGATCATCTACTATCGCCTCGAAAAATATTTGCTTTGTTATCTTTAGGAAAAAAATGTAGTTAAGCTTGGAATATATGAAAAGTTCTCTTTGACACTTTTCCGATCCTTCGTAAATTTACCAATTTAATCGGGGAATATATTTTTTGTTGTCGTATAAACTTTTCAGGTAAAGTATGTATGAAAGTTTTTCCTGTGGTCTAACAATGTATAAAGGACCATGAACAATTCAAAGACTGCCTAACTTATATGAGTAGTGTTTGTAAGTTTGACTCAAGATTATTATTTTCCTACCAAAATGGAATAAAAAAAACCTTAAACAATAATAATAATAACTAGACAACTTATTTATGATGCGCGGTTTCGTGGAAAAACCGCCACAAAGGCCCAATTAAGAATCATAACACCTCTCGAACAATAGGGTTTTTAACCTATAGTTTCTTAGTTTGAATACTGTCTACACTATAAAACTCTATATCAAATAGAATAATAATATTTGGAATGAAACATAGAGAAGTGCAACTCAATAAATGTGACCAATTTAATGATCTCTTGGAAAGTAACCCCCTTTTTACGATCATTCTATCTATCTATACCATATATCTATATGTAAGTGTCGTAGTCAGCAAACTAATATGTAGATTAATCGACATGCAGATAATTTTGCCATTAAAAATAGACATTTAGGATAGGTGACATATTTCATAGTTAGATTGAAGATGTTAAATGTCTTATTGGTAATATTATAAACACATGTTTTTTACAGGGCACTCGAAAACTAACTGAAAAGGGTGATATACCTTTTCTTTGCCGGGGACATAATATTGTATCATTCTTAACACTCTGATATAAGATTCAAAGCAATGCATTAAAAAAATATCATTTAAATAAATGTTCCTTTCAGTATTCATTTTGAAGACTGATAAAATTAAGCAATTTTCTCACATACTTGGTTTGATTTAATAAAACATTAAAAAGCGATTTCTTATTTTTCTAGCTCACTGCTTGAGAATAAATTTGAAAATAATAAAATGCTTTAAAGATAAACGTTCCAGATGATAATTTGATGTTAAGAAGGACAATGCTTTGTGACGGTTCCAAAAAAAAATAAAAAAAATATCTTCAATTTCATAGAAACAATTTGAAGAAGGTTTTAATGCTTTTAAATTCGCCCAAGGAAACATAATCTATATTGAATAAAATTTGTTTGTGCTTTTGTTAAAATGTTTATTTAAATTACAAAAACAAAAGCACTTGTTTCCTACAAGTCAACGTTAGATTTCAAACAAAATGGTTTAAAGAAACATAGTATCTAAAGCAACATTATATAAAAAATGAGTTATTTTATTAACATGACCGCGATATTTTAGGACCTAAAAATCAATGAAAACAGCATGATCACAGCAATTTTAATTTTAATGCGAAAAAAATTTGCGAACCCCCACTGTAAGTATTGTCAAACCGACGTAAACTAAAGATTTGTATGTACCACTGTATTTTTAAAATAGTGTTCGCAAGAAATCATTAAGCAGTGACGAAATTCAACAATATTATTTTCGATATAATGTGGTGTTCACACGGAGCGAATATCGCCAGGAATCTCAAATCGAACCGTCTAAACAGACTTTCAATAAATGAGAAACAATAAAAAAGTAAAATCAAACTTGTTTCAAGTTGAACACCTTTAAATTCATTATTTTTCAAACTATGTACCTTGGTTTTTCTATACGCGCTTGCTTAGATACCCTTAGCATTCATAGCTACGGTCGAAACAGTTTGCCTTAAGTTTGATGGTTTGTGTCGTGTTCTCGTATATCTATTTTCGTGTCATTTTTACAAAATTAACGTTTCTTCCGTAATTAAAAGATTTTATCTCTACTACAATATTTTCAACCAAAGATACACTCAGCAATCTCTATTCTTACGTCAAATCAAAGCGCACCTGATAGATTGAATATATATTCCAGGGACTGCATAAACACGTTGAATGTTTTTGGACGTTTGACAGTTTTTATTTATTTTTTCATGCAAGCGAAATCGTCCGGTCTTTATGATGTGTGAACATCATGTAACCTCCAAAATAATCATTTCTTTAAAACGACACAAAGAAAATCTATCAACCTTAAAAATGACAATTCAGACTAAGCCAGGTGCTTAGATCAATAATGAAATAAAATAAAAATAATTTAAATGAAATTGGAAATCATTCTGCCCATCAAACATTGTTAAAGGATGCGTGTAAACTCTCTTATTGTTTTCAAAGTAATTTTATCGCTTTCTGACACTCCTGGTTTAAGTGAAAGCTTCAGGGCCATAATATTGTGAAAGATCTTTCAATAAAGACGCCTTTCATTTCCTCCGGATGTGAATGTTATAGCTTTTCATATCCGTTATATTATCCTGGATTATTTTCTTACAAAGATAAAAATCTATTATTCCTTATAGAACTTCAAATGAAGTAATTTTTTAACCCAATGTGTCAAATAGTCGGAGAAATTTTAACAAGTAAAATATAAATATTTACACTCCAAACTATCCCGAGAGATTCCGAGGTATGAATAGGTCTCCAACCCTTTTCTGTAAGTTTTTGAGTATACTGTAAAAGGAAGGTGTTCGTAAAACCTCACGCATTCAGCGATGAGGCATACAACCCATCTTGAATATCTTTACTTTTAATTTACACGGAGAGGATAATCTGCTTCCCCATTTGTGGGATACGCTGTGATTATGTAGTAGTAGTAAAACCAGAGTTTTAATTAATTAATCATCAACAACACACCACAGACAATATATAAATATTTATACTTATAAACACAAAAATTTAAGACCATGGAAGTATCAATGTAAGTAATATAACATTTATTCTTTTACAAATACACATAAGTTTCCCGTCTACTTCACTTTCGCAACACAAGAATGATGTCTATTGTTTGTGAGGGTTTTTTGTAGTATTTTTGTTTATTGAAAATATTTTAGTGTATTAAAACCTGGGCTTATATTAAAAAATAGTCAATAATGAAGATGATCAATGACTGATACGGTTTTATTTTTTATTTCAATTCTTTTATCTCTAAATCACGTCTTTTATACTGAGTTTTTATATTTGCGAATGTCACAACCATAATATTACTAAGGAAGAATGAAAAATTCTTTCCTTTCTACTTCATCAAGAACAAACAATATTCCATAAGACTGTATTTACCTACTAAGTGGATTTAACGTGCGATTGACATGTTGTGCTACATTCGCTCACCGAAAAATCAACAATGTTCTTAAATAACAAAAGACAACGTTCTACATTTGAAATTCAAAGAAGTATTCAGTGACTAAATATTAAAAATATTACGTGGATAATGAAAAAACTGAAATATTTTTGCATTTTGTACAATTTGTTTTTCTTTTTAAAAATGTATGAATCTGAATTTGAAATAAACCCAAATATAACCTAAATATCCTCACTCGAGCAATTTAAATCAATTTAAAAATTTAAGAAATAGGTATATGTAAAATACAAAAAAAAAAACATATTTATTTTAACAGTAAACAACTAGGAAAATTTGTGTGCTTTTTTTTAGAGGAAAGGGCCTAAGCGATCTTATAACAATTAAGTTAAATTTTTGGCTTTTTTTTAACGCTCTGATAATTGCGAATGTGTATTACTTAAGTGAATATTTTGGACCATCAGAAATCATGTTAAAAGAAAAAAACAATTTTTTTTTTATCGAAGAACAAATTTCTGTACACCCGCGAGAATTGACCTCATCGGTAGAAAATAAAAAATCACCAATCACGAGCGAAGATCTCTGATTAAGTACAGGGTGGTTGTGACATATTATTAACACAATTTACTTTGGATCGAAGCTATTTACATTTATATTAGATTCCATTGTGGAGGGTGGAAATCGAAACTCGGCTTGGTTGTAGTTGTGGATTGACAGATCGTTTTGAATTTGAAATCAGAAGAGAAAATAGAATATTATTTAAATTTCTCCCAATTCACATTGCTACCTATCTTTACTTATCCTACATATTGTAAGATTGAATTTAATATATCAATATTGAACTGAAAGTCGATTGTCTTTATTTTTTTTTATGATTGTATTAAGTATGTTCAACTGTGTTGTTATGAAAATGTAAAGATGATATTATTTGAATAAAGATTATTATTATTATTGATACATTCATTTATTAGAAGTGTGTTTATGTTATTTAAATTAGCTATAAATGCGATAAGTACGAGTCTTAGATTTTTTGTCACATTAGTTTGACATTTCTGATTATTTTGTCATTCTATGTAATTACTAATTTTATATACTAAATTTGTTTTGTATTAGTTTTATTTTTATTTAAACATCACCGAAAAATGTGGTTTAAAAAATATGATACTAAATGTAAAGAAAAACAAATGGTTTAATGGTTCAACTCATCCAATTTGACAATGACGTTTCAAGACGAAACCAGGTTACTTTATGTCTAAAAATACCAAAACTTAAACTATTTGTTTTTCTTAACGTAGATTAATATATGGAGTGTTACAAATCAAACGACAACTCAATCAATAGATTTGACTTGTCTAGTTTCTCCCAATAAATTTAATAAACTTGACACCAGTAGAACTTTTCCAACAGCATTCAAAATGGTATTCTATCATTGTCATTGAAATGGTGTATGATGAGTCAAAGATTGTAGGTGTAATATATAAATAATACTGATTCATTTCTAATTGGTATTTAATCTAGTTACTAACATTGAATTTCCAAATCATTGTATTAACTATTTAGTCTCACATATAATAAGACCATACGAGATAAAACAGTAAGTACTTTAAACGATTAGATTCAAAATATATTATGCATATTTTTAAATGACTTGTAAAACATGATTACAAGTATCAATTAGGATTTTAATATCAATCATTACATGCTAAATTATTACACTATTTACATTTTTTTTTAACATTCGTTGACCATTATTATGTATGATGTAGTTAATCTTAAATTACGAAATAAGATAAAAAATAAAACAACGGATATCTTTATTATAGAAAACCGGTTTTCAACGAATAATAAATAGCAGATAGTTTTAATTCGTCGAAGTTTTTACATATAATTACGTGAATGTATCTACAAGCATTTTTATCGACTGAGCTTTGAATTAAGCTATTAGGATTTCCTTTATATTATATTTATTATAATTATAGTTCTTCAAACATAGTTTTATAGCGACAAAATAAATAACATATCTTATAGAATTGCATGCTTAAAATGTTTTCATGTCTAGAATATTGTCTAACATATTATTCATTCTAGGTTGTTAAAATAATCACTTCATTGTGCTTGGTATGTTTATGTGATGGTCATCAGTTAATTGGAAATGTGTGAGGTTTCTAAGCGAGAGTTCATGATTCGGATTATGCTCCCGGCCTTCTCACCACAGAATCTAGAGAGTTTACAAAGAATACGAAAGTTTGCATAAACGATATTTTCTTTCGAGAGAAACAATTAGTACTAATATCGTACAGAAGTTTTTATAATAATTTCATTGGTGGATCAAATACAACTTGATTATTTTGAAAACGTCACTCTTGGAATGCGTTAAGTTATTAAATTAAAACACTACCGTATTAAGAAAATATTTAGGCGAGAGATACGAGTATACATATGTGAGCCATCACTTACTTGATGTTAGTATTAAAGTGAGACTGACCACCGAAGAAGTCGTCTGTCAGAATCCGAGTATAAGTCATGTACCTACATAGTAATTACTTAATAGGTATGAATAATATATACTCTAATATCTACCTGTTACAGAATACATCTACACTTATAGTCCGATCGTAGCTTGAACGGACCGAAATAGAAACGGATAGGTACCGAATTTTTGTATTTTTGTGATGACTCAAATTGAAATTAAATATATGTATGTAGGTACTCCACAACGCTGTGTAACCACACTGAAAACGCGGAAATTGACGTACACTGAATGTTGAAATATAACGAAAAAAATACTGGGATATAAAGCTGACGCCAAAACTAGTTTAAATAATCATATATTTATAAATACCATCACAACATTTCCCACAAGTGAGATAGCCAGCTAACTAACTGCATGTGATGAACACGCAAATCATGCCTTCTATGCCAATAAAGTCAAGATTGGTTCACACAGGAGGAGTGGTGTACCTTATCACTAATGTTAGTTAACTCTCAATAAAAATATAACGTAGATAATATAAAGGCTTAAGGTTCTATTGTGCAACATCCAAAATCTTCCAAAAGTTGAACACATAGAAGTTAAACTAAAAGGGAAATTGGGTTCCATTATGAACTGGAACCCAAACTATAAATGCCTATCTAATAAAAAAAAATCGTGTAACCGAAATGAGCCTAAACCGAAATGTTGTTCGGCCACTAACAGTGTAAAGTTTGCCACATTATCTGTGAGATGTGAATCTCGCCACCCACCTTGCAACACGAATTATGCTACTGCGATTAAAATGTA